>CM029548.1:8024399-8624399 GCA_017141385.1 Sogatella furcifera | reverse complement strand
CCTACTATTCAAAAAATTGAGATCAGACACCAAATCTAACCTAAAAATAAAACGCCGAAAAGCTTTGAAATTACTGAAGCTTCTTTCGTGATAATTCTAGCATAGAGAGCTCAACGTTCTCAGCATGATCCAGTTTTTTGAATATCCAGTAACTTACTAATACACAAGATAATTTCTAAATCTATGAAAACTCACCATTTCGCCAACTCAGATGGATAACACAAGACAGTATCCCAACACTGATTGTGAGCCGTAGAAAAAACTAAGAAGAATGCATTATCTTCACCTCGATTACTGAACCTTCCATAAACTGTATAATCTTCAGTATGTTTCAATATTCAAAATGTAAACAACATTATTTAAAAAAATAAGTAATGGTAATCACAATTATAGCATTCCCAATGTCCAAGCTAAACAACCAAGAACCAAGCGAAAAACAGACAAGCAAGTTTTCGATATATCGATATCACATATCAATATATCGAGAACTCTCGATATAAAACGATGTATCGATGTCTAATCGACTGGTTCGATCAAGAAAAATGAGACCCGGTAAATTTGAATGTTGTGCAAACTTCACTCGTTAAAAGTGAGCAACTTAATATCATTATTGAAATAATTTTAACATCAAAAATATAATTTATATTATTTATAAGGGAAGGAATCAACATGATTATTATATAAATAATATTTTAACACACAATTACCACACAAGAAGCGTATTGGACGGAGTTCAATTTACAAATAACAGTAGGGTAATCACACAATTTAAGTTACTCATCAGAAAGTTGATTCACAAGAAAGATAGTTCTACAATATTGAATGGCCATGGCATAGAAAATTAGAAGTTTGGACTTCTGAAGGACAGGGGACAATGATTTAACAACATTCAACAGGGCAAAAGGTCCATACACCAAATTAATAAGTATTTTACCACCAAAATCTCTAGTAAATTAATTATAATGTTAAAGAGGTCGTTATAAAAAGGAATAAATAATCAACGCTTTCCAGGTTTATTCGGGGATTTGGGTTGGTGACTTGTACAATCACGTGGCGGTAAATGCAAACCACGTTGTGCAATAACGTCAGAAATCATGGGAATAGTAGCTGCTGCTGCTGCTGCCACTGCTGCTGACGACGATGGTAAATCTGATGACTTTTGAGCTTGCGCCGCTGGACCTGCGACCGCGTCACCTTCAATTGGTTGCATTCTGTATGCGTTCAGCTCGGAAAGGAATTCTCGGTAGGCTAGATATCGCTGAAAAAAAAATAATAAATTTATTGCAATGTTCGTCGTTTTTAGTTTTTGAAGTGTTATTGATGATTATATTGCATTTTTGTATAGAAGGACGCATATTATTTGAAAGATTGTAGTATGGTTTCAGAAATTCTGGATTTGTATTAATTTTTATTTATGAATAGATTAAATGATTAGGTTGTCAATCAACTTCCAGCTCCAGGTGCTATATCTAAAGTTGAGTGCATTTTCAAATGTAATATTAATTTATTTATAGATAAGGGATACCTTTTCAGTTCCAGCCCAATTCCTGCTGGCAGGCTCAGACAATCCAAGCAGATCAATCCAGTGATTGTACTCATGAGATTCGTGGCCGTACCAGTACTTGATAATAGCAAATCTGAAACAATAATTAGCAAAAAACAATTTTCATAAAAAGAAGAATTAGGCTATCATTCCCTTAACCAGTGGTTGATCCAATCCAATTAATTTTGCAATTCAAAGTCAATTTGGCTCACTACTGGATAGATTTTGTCATTCAAGTTTAAAAACAAAAAAATTAATAATACCTTCATCCGGAAATAGATTGCTTAGGGACTATATAGCTCCATGTGGTTGTTCAATTCACACTATATAGTTGGAATGAAACACTAATAGTTGGAATGAAATAAAACTCGGAGGTCAGCCTTAGCACACAGCCTGAATCTCCATTGTTCTTACTAATCTCCAAAGTAATATTAAATTTACCAAAATTTACTTACCTACATACTAATATAATTATAATATTGCAGGTTACTATAATAATAAAGTATAGGCCTACTCACGCCAGACCATCCTCAACCATTTTCGACACATCGGGATGCTTGGTGACCTCCAGAAATTCGGGCGACTCAGGGTTGCGCCGGATGTCCACTAGTTGCCAGGGCGCAATCAGACCGAAGCGAACACAGCGCATAATTTCCACCAGATGAACGCTTCTCGCCTGCCATTCGCACATAAGCCAGCGCACGCCCGCCATGAACACCTCCATTTCACTGAATAAAAAACAATACCGCTGAGGAATTGGTTGCCTTATGTGAACACTCCCACTCGATTCAATTGGAATCGAAATTATGAAATCATCACACAAATGGGAAGTAGTTTAAAAATCACTCGATTCAAGAGAGATGTATCTTACTGTTTGATAAAAAATCATAATTATACATTATGTATGACAATATATCATAAAAATTATTTACCGTACCAGTATAATGACCCAGTATTTATTTGTGTTTGTAATATCAATATATAAGTACATGTTTTAGTATTATTCTTTCAAATAATTATGAGTGTTGGTTCAAGGGTGGATGGTCGACGCAACGGCCGCAAAATAATTATATCCCATAAGAACAATGTAATTTCTATTAATCTCTTGGAGGAGATAGCACCTTCATTTATGGACAGTATTTAACGTTCTTTTAACCTTTTCATCTTTATTCTATTTTAAAAATTATAGTTCAATACTTTTATAGTTAGTTGATTAATAATACAATATTATTGAAATTAACTTAATAAATAAAAAAGTGAAAAGTCCAGCCCCTGGAGAATTGAATTCTCTTTCCAATGTCATAAAGAACGTTTAATTCTGTCCATTAATAACGGCGCTATTTGCTTAAGAATTTGATAGAAATCGCATTGTTATTATGAGGTATGATTCTGCTATTCGGCAAATGGTGCCTACTGCTGCCCACTCTTAATATAATTATTGAAATTAATCATCAATCGAATTCTCAGTGAGTGCATTCTTATCCGACCCAAAACAACACCACAAAACAAAAATAACGCAAAATAACTTTCTCGAATGATATAATGATATCATGTAGTTATGGAAATAAAATAGGTACAATAAATAATGTAGAAGAATTTTCAATAGTTAATTATTATACAATAACGTTCATCATCACTCACTTTATACCCGAACATATGTATCGGTACTACAGATGAATAGGCACTATACAAATTAATTAATTCTGAAATAGTAAAAGGTTAATAATTAATAGTAGCCTACAATAGTGCTAGCAGGTTGTCAAATTTTGAAGTGGAAATATTCCCTATGCCGAATATATTTTCCCTCGATCATTATTGAGGTCTAGGCCTATACTCACCAGTGTATACAGATATAGTTCGACTGCAGGAAAACGCAAACTTCGTTGACTTGAAGCAGCAGCCAGTCTCTCGAGCTGACAAGCATAAGGAAGAAACGCTGTATGCGGGGAACCATGAGGTCCATTATGATGACATTCTGCAATCGGCGCGCATCCTTGTAGAGCAGGAAAGCTGTGTCCTCACTGAAAAGGTCCTCGTTGTCGATGAAAGCCCAGCACTGTTCTTCCAACTCTGTAACATAAAATTTGATGTATATAATATTTCATTAATAGATCAAAATCAAAATTATTTTGTATTTTTCCCCCTCTAAGAAGAGTGAAACATATTGTGTTTAAATAAAAAATACTAAAAGGGTAAGGTACCAAACTGTGATTTTGATTTTTGTCTATTGACATTGGAAGTAGCCCTAAACAAGAAGGAAAACATTCATATTTTTATACCATACAGATTTCAATTTGGTGTATAGTGGAGCCGCAAACAGAAGAGCCTTTGGTAACATGGCTGCCATTCACTGCTGCCAGCAGTCCAAATGAAAATTGTTCTACTCTCTCTATCTGTCACAATTAAAATATTATTAAATATATTTAATAAAATGTATAATATATTCATGAATTAAATATATTTTTATTTGTAGAATCAATATGATGATGTTTCCCCTGCAACACAATATTTCATAATATTATTACAGTATGGTACTTCTGTGCAGAGTCTGTGCTCTCTGGTGGTGAAAATTAAAACGCTGTGGCTAGAAGCACGGCAGCCGGGCGTCCATTGCACACACGGCAGATAGATAACTTTCTTAAATACAGCATGAATAGGAGTGGGATAATAATTCAGTCTCTCTATTTTGAACACAGCATAAATTAGAGCGGCTAAGCCAGGAGCTGGTCAAGTGTTTACACAAATTAAAAAAATTATATTTATTATAATTTATTATATAGGAAATAATATATTCATTATATAGGAAATAATAAATAAATAAATTAGAAATACAAGTATCAGTGCATATTGCACTTTCTTATAGCATATAGCCTATAGAGTACCGTATTATGTTTTGAAACAATTTAAACCGGTCTATGATTTGACTCCTTTGTCTTGAATACTTAGCATGTAGACTTAAGTTATATACCCTAAGGCTAAAATGTAGGCTAAGCTTTCCCAGCAGTACGCTTTTGGTGTGTGCTAAACAACTTTACTTACAAATTATTCTAAGTATTCAAGCAGAATTCTTTTGATATGTTCGGCGCGCCTCCTGTATGCGTTGAGCTTCAGTTATTCTGTTACTGTGTGAGGTTTCAGGTTTAGCCTACTGTTCACATAATTACTAGTTTATTGTCCATAGAGTTCAGTACGCAGGCAATTTTTTCTGCAAAGGGTGGTGTAAGTTATGCGATTTTATCATTTTAATAGCTTCATTGGGGTCCCAATAATGAGTATTTGAAAAATGCACACAAAATTTCTCTTGGCACAACTTTTGACAGCCAGAGAACCATGCATTATTTTTAGTTTTTTGCATATAACTCAAAAATGGACTACATTTTCATAGGTTCATTCTCATAGTAAATTGTAGAGGACAATTGTAGATGGATTAAAAAAGAGAAAAATCTGTTGAAAACAAAGGGGAAAAGAAGGGAAAACGAAAATCTGTTGAATAGATAACTTTTAACATTATTCAAAAACACAATTTTTTAAAATTTTCCAAAAAAATTGTTCAACTACAAAATGATTATAGTCTGTCCAAGCAAAATAGACCCTCTGGGAAGATAAGAAAATGACTCCAGCTCGGTCAATATTGGTTCAAAAAATATTGATTTTGTCTCAAATTGTAGTTCAGAATGTTTCCTACAATTGAGACCTCATCAATAATTTTTAAACCAATATTGACCGAGCTGGAGTCATTTTCTCATTTTGCCAGAGTGTCTTCTTTGCTTGGATGGACTATACCAGATAGGCTCTATTTGAAACTTTATAATGTTCAATCTAACATCAAAGTATATAAAAAAAACACCTATAGAGGCTGTTCTATTTTTGATGCTCTACAACTTCAAGGGTAGTACATTTTTCCGTTACTTCATGAGCTACATAATATTATACAGGATTTCTTATATATTTGAACAATTTATTAGAAATTTTTAAAATTGTGTTATTTCAATGAATGTAAAAAGTTATCCGTTTGACCGATTTTTGTTTTCTTTTTCTCAATTGATGCAGTATTTTGTTCTCTACTATGAGAATGTACCTATAAAAATGTTGACCATTTTTAGTTACATGCAAAAAACTAAAAAAATTTTGTCTGCACTTTTCAAATACAAATTATTGGGACCCCAATGAATTAACTATATTAAAACATAAAATCGCATACCGTACACCATCTTTTGCAGAAATTAGCCTTACAAAATTCCCAGTGTACTAGATTAATAGTATCTTGGCAAAGTCCAGAGTATATTGTCTGCTGTGTCTTATCCTGGTATTATACGGTAATAAATAGAAAAGTGATGAAAAGATGATTTCATTCTTTGATACTTGTTTATTTGATAATTAACAAGTTTGCGTTTTAAAAATATTTTCACCCTTTTCCTTGCTGATTCAACTGATCTTGAGTCAGTTATTGAGCACTGTACAAATTCCTGTTCTTCTTTATATAACAATCAACTCTTCAAACAAAGAAAATTTCATTTTCGTGAACCATGAACGTGTGTCTATAACCATTGACTATGGATATCTTATATCTGATATAAGTTATATCAATTCCTGATTCCATAGTCAATGCTATAACCTCACTTATCAGTCAGAAGCGCAATCAACGGAATCACTGTGACGTCATGTATGGAATGGACGCCCGGCTGCCGTGCTTCTAGCCACAGCGAAATTAAAAATTTGATTTGTAAACAATGGGTTCGTTCAGGGAAGGTATGATCACTGATACATTGTCTCAAAAAGCCAAGCGGTAAATTGTCCCACGTCCAATGGGAGCATTTTGACAGTAAATGTACCAAGATTCTTCAACCGGAAAGCGGTGACTTGTACCCATCTCCTGAGGCTGATCCATTTTCTGTGATCAGAGGGATCGGAGCCTCATTGGTCGAGACGAGACGGTCAGACATCTGAGCGTCTGCTAGCTGACTTCATATGGAAAGTTTCCAAAGAAACAATTGTACAAAGATGTCTTCAAGAGTAGAACTTCTGTATTCATTTAAAGATATTTTATATCGAATTTTTGAAACTGATGAAGTGCACAATTCTCTTCGAGGTGAGTTTATTTCAATTTATAATAATAATAATTTCTCTGGATGTTGAACGACACATCTAGAGGAGTTTAAAATTATGAAAGGAGAGCAAAATTATGAAACTAAGAACTAATTTCTAGTAGTTTGTTTTAATAGATTATTTTTTGGAGTTGCCCACATAGCACATGAACATATCAGATACGTATTGGATATGTTCCATTGATACTTACAGTATGTATTGGATACGTAAATTTACGTATCTAGTACCTATCTGATACGTATCTGATATGTGAAAATGTCCGCTTTTGAGATACATATTATTCAGGTATTGATTATACGTATCTGATATGTCTTGGATATACATCTAATATGTAACTAACAAAAAACGAATTGCCAAAATACTTTGTTCATCAATGATATAAATATCATCAAATGGTAATATTGATATTTGTAATTGTTGAAATAAAATCATAATAATCCAGTTAATCCTATTTGGAGACATAAAAGGATGCATAAGAAATTAACCTCAAAATACTGAATGCAATCAATAGCCTACACAATCGACTTTAGCATTGGATTAGATTCAAATCAATTGATAAATGAAACACAGATTTATATAATAAGTAATATATTATGTTGAATCCCAATAGCTTTTAATCATTTTCATAATCCTACAGCTTGGATCACACATATTAGCACTTGAAAAGAAGCCTATGGTTCCCATTAAAAAGCATTATCCAGAATAGACTATAGTTATTGTCTTTTGCATAATACCATGCTTCATTCAATAAATTTTCCATCACATGCCTCTGTGGATTCCCTAAATCTTCCACTGCTACAATCACAGCCAAATTTAAAATGTTGGGCCTGTTCAGATTGTTAAAGTTAGCTATTTCACCCAATTCTCCTTGGATAATTTCATTTATGAGATCATGCACCATCATAAATACTGTGTATTATATAAAAAAATAGCAGTGTATCTTCATAATGAAGCAGCTTTATCAGCTCAACCTCAAGTATGGCTTTGAAAGAAAGCAACTTATTGGATGGAATTGACCTAGAGTAGCCAACTTACAAAATCTGTTACTGTCAAATATTTGTTTGGATTGGCAATGGTACATGCTTTGGAGTTGAAGTATTGGTTTTCATTATTGAATAGATTGATGTGATAATAATTATGATAATTCCCTACAATGATTTTTTTTTGCATCCAATGCGACACTCTTTTTGTACTAATACACAATTCAAAAGTACGCGCCAACAGCTGTGAACTGGAATTTTGTACCGCGTTCTATGGGAACATGATGTGGTAGATTGTGACACGGTTTGTGGTGGATTATTCAATGTCACAAGTTACCGTAAAGCGGTTACTGATTCCATGTTCCCTGAACGAGCCCATTCATGTTTAGTTTTTGTGGCTAAACACCGCTCATTGCCAACAGATTGTTGTGAAAACAAACTGGGAAAGGATTGAAATTAAATAAAAATATAATTACCATTTGCAGGAGACCATAATAGGCTAGGTACTTATATTCATTCATTTTTTTATTCATATTATGATTGCTTTGAAACCATTCAATACTCCAACAAACTGCAAACAACCTACCTATTTGAGGTGAACGTAAAGCTCAGTACATAATTATCAAAAATGTCGTCTTGAGGGAATGTTTTTGTAGTCAGCTGATTTATGAGACACGGCCCTGTTCTGTAGATTATTTATGTACGGTAGGTCATGGCGAAGACTACAAAATCATATTGGCAGTTGCAATGTTTACTTTATTGTTGATTCAGCCTCTTGGAACTATAATTTAGTGTAAAAGCGTTAGGTTGGCCGAAGTGATTTTTCCCTAGAAGTTATAGTTCTGCGCATGCGTAGTTACACTCTCACTTCCCTCCGCCATCTTGCCAAAGGCTCTTCTGTTCGCGGCACCACTATCACTACTGTATTAATAGGATTTATATTTAATTTAGAAAAATTTCAAAATTCTTTAAATACATAGAAAATAGCAGACTCACACTAATACGAGTACCTAACTTAATCATGCTTGTAATAATATTACTGTATCACAATATATTACTATTGAGATAATGTGCAAACTATCCATGATAACTATATAAATAATATGAAAAATTTTGTGGCTCAGAATTTCCAAGTTTAATTAATAATTTTCAAGTTCTCAACTTATTATTATAGTGGATTGTTTTCAGCCGTAATATTCTCCATGTTAACATTCTCAACTCTAAATTTCTTTGTGACCAAAAATATCCGTATTCAAGTGCAAGTGAACTTGACCTATTATTCTGGAATCTAAATTCAAATTGGGAAAGGAGTATTGAGTGCTTAAGCCTGTTTTTTCTTTCCTAAATATTATTGAGGTAGGTAGGAGGCCTAAATGCCAATAATAGATTAAATAAATAATCATCTCTAATATAATTTTATAGATGTTCATGAAACATTATAAAAACAGGATATGTATTGGCAATTAAAAAAATAACATAAGTATTACCTTTTACGTGCAGATACTGAGCAGCCATAAAAATTTCGAGAATGTTGTCTCTTCTCAAAAGCTGATAGCTGTCGCGATTTGGGTGTATCATCCAGTCGTAGATTGAGCGAAACGCATCCATTGTGACATGTGACTGCAACAAATTTTCTAATTATCAATATTTAAAAATCACTTGGGCTGGAAAATGAGTAGGTACAAGATTATAAAGACGTATATCTTAGATTTCACTAAATTATTTTTTGAATAGTTATACGGTAATAAAAAAAATAATAATATTCGTGTAACCTGGCTGGCTCAGGTCTGGTGTCAGAGTTTTCAGGTTGCTCCTGATCAATTTCAGGGCCTCTGACATGACTTAACGACTGTTTTTAGGCAGCCGGGACCGACGGCTTAACGTGTCCATCCGAAACACGGGAAAGTGGCCTGAGAAAAATTCCTGGTCTGACCTGGGTTTGAACCCGGGACCTTTGGGTTGCAACGCCAGCGCTTAACCCACTCAGCTACGCCACCCCCATACGGTAATAAGAAGTTGCAACTACTGAATGACAATTATAGGCGACTCACCTCAGGTAGTTCCTTAGATTTCACGTTTCGTTCCAAATTTTCAAAAAAGGATGAATAGCACTCAAGAACCAATAAATGACAATAGAATTCAACTTTTCCGATCTTCACTGCAAAATCTGGGTTTCTGTAGGTGAGAATTCCTTGTAAATTATTAATCGAGTTTATTTTCGAGAGAATGGATAGCCTTCAACAGTAGGTGCAGTATTTAATTATTCCATAATAAATTAGAATATCATTGTATAAACAGGTAGGCATAATAGGATAAAATTATTGAAAATCACATCTATATGGAATAAAATTGGGGTATTATAAATTATCACAGGCGTAATAGAAAATAATGTTATTGTCAAGCCTCCCAAGTTCCCCTACCGTATGCGATTGATTATTGGTGATAGGCCTTGTATTATAATATTTATACAACCAAATTAAACATTCAGAGTACAGTAGGCCTATTTACTTTTTCTCAAGGCTACTTAAATTCAATGTTTCCTATTCAAAATATGAATCACAGTACCCTTTTAAAATTATTTTTATTTTAGCATAATAAATAAATTAAAAATAATTTCAAAATGATACTGTGATTCATATTTTAAATAAAAAATATTAGAGTAGGCCTACAGTATTTAGTAGAAGAGTTTCTAATTATTATATTAGAAATTAATATCCCAGATTATATTTATCTACCTACCGTAACCAAATTCAATTTTCAGAGTAGCCTACCTATATAGTAGGCCGCCTATTTCACTAGTAGACCTATACACAGTATATTTAGTAGAATATTTTCGAATTATTAATATCTTCTTTTTTGAGGGTGATGCCCACATGGGCTCTTGGGCCTGTTCGTGGGTAATGGGGAGGATGATGATGAGAGATGAATGGACCTACTGATTTAGGTGGGTTCTGAACCACCGGAAAGCGAATTTTGAGGCTCATAAATTAAATTTAGAGGTACAGTGGTGGCAGAGGCACTTCGCTTATCTAATCTCACCGATTGGACGCTGTCTATTACTGGGACAAACCGCTTCAAATTCAAAATTCATATTACAGAATTAAGTAGAATAATTTTTATTCGATAAGATTAATTGTATAGATGAATTTTTTTATTCGATAGATTGTGAAGCAGAAAAATTCATATCAATGAATATATGTAAATTTTCCATACCAGTACTTACATGGAATTGGAAATCCTATGCTGCAACAGCTTATGAAGATCAGACTTCTCAGGCAATGATATCTTGGACCAGTTGATCTGCTCATCGAATGTACACCCCATCCTAGAGAAGATGCAGCAATATTATAATTCGAATAAATATATTTTCAATTAATTTCATCAAATAGAACCAGCAAGATCTTTTGTGTCAAATGAATTTATGAGGAACTTGAAGATAGTATTTTTCACTAGGATTGATCACCGATTACGACATACAGTACAACGTTTTTACAGTAGCCAGTAGGAAAACTGCTCAAATTAATTTACTGGAGTGAAGTCCTTTCATGCCCCAAAATCACTCTCCTCCCGCCAACAAAGAGGAACATTATAATAAAGCTTATAATCTTATAAGTATACTCACCTTTCCAGACTGGCTTCATTCTGAAATTCTGCAGAACAGATGGAAACTTTATCATTATCTTTATTCCGATGATCTATCGCCTCTTTTGTCTTTGTAGTTCTGTTTTCTTTTTTGTTTGGGTAATCTCCATCTGCTCCTCTAGCTCCCATCTTATAGTTGTCTAACATCAGCTCTGACAGATCTGTCTTTGGCATAGAAATAACGCATCGAGAACAAATTTATTACAAAAAGAAAAAAATAATACTTGTTAAAAAATGTATAATTTGATATTTATTTCTCAAGTTTATTCGAGTAATGTAACCTCAATGCCTAATGTAACGCCCAAGTGCCTAATGTAACTATCTCAAGTAACTTTCAAACTCATTAAGTATAGTCTGTCCAAGCAAAGAAGACCCTCTGGCAAGATGGGAAAATGACTCCAGCTTAGTCAATTCTTGTTCAAAAATTATAAATGTAATCTTAATAGTAGATCAAATTGTTTCCTACAATTCAAGATCAAATTGATAATTTTTGAACCAATATTGACCGACCTTGAGTCATTCTCCCATCTTGCCAGAGGGTCTTCTTTGCTTGGACAGACTACTATATCATACCTAAGGAATATCTAACTCTTAATATTTCAAGTCCACATAGCCTATATATAGGCCTATTCTCTCTACACTTTCAAAGAAGAGATTGAAGTTTTAAATACAAACGCTTGTAATAGTAATATAATATGAACAGGAAAGTGAACAAGTAGGCTATAATAATTAACAAGTAGAGTAGGCATATATGCTGTGAAGCTCTAATAATAATTTAAACAAAACACAACAAACATAAAATTATTACCTGACAATAACATATAGGTATAAACTCTGGTTGTATTGGAATTTAGATGAAGGGTTCAAGACAGAGTTTTAGATATAAATCGTACACAGGAGTTCGATGGAAATAATGTTAACGAAATATTAACGATATTCTACCAAATTAAAGAAAATATTTATACAAATTTTCACTGCACTACCGAAATTTTGTTTACTGTTTCATCAACGAATCACTCACTGAAATGACTTATCGCAGCTGTTATACTTTGTGTTTGTAATGGGTATCCACATGATTATAGAAATTACTATGAAGAGTGAAAATAGGTTAATATAAGGCTATACAGTGTTTCTGAAATAGACCAGTATTACTTCATCCTAAAACAATCTATTACCGAGATAATGGTGGTAAATTTTATTTTTTTAATTTTATAATTTTGTAGATTCATGAGGGTAAGCCTACTTTTGGATAATTGATTCTCATGTAGGATTATCTGAGAAATCAAATTAAACCAGTTAAAACTATAGTAAGGCTATAGCCGAACTATCATATTATAAAATCCATGGAAAGAAATCTCTTGAAGCTAGAAAAACTCACAGTTAGGACAAACGAGTTTACGGTTGCTACCACTTTATTTGCAACTTCTCCATTCAGTTTGATCATAGTATTTTGAGGATTAGCTAATAGAATGCTCATCTTGCTCGATTCGAATACCACCTGCACTTTAGAAACAGTAATTACTGTATATTGTATAATATGACTCAGCTAAAACAATAATAATATTTCATGTACTATCAGTACGGTACCTAGGATACTAGAATTAATTTTCAGTAAAATGATCTACAGTTCTTCATTTATTCATATTTTTCTTGATATCGCATTCATAAAATTAATTACCGTGCTTATGATTAAGTTATATAGAAAATTGAATTTAAAAAGAAGGCGCGGTATCAGCAGTTTTACAAATAATATTGAGGCTGTGTAATGTTGAACACTTTTCAAGTTGGAGATTGATGATATAGTCTGTCCAAGCAAAGAAGATCCTCTGGCAAAATGGGAGAATGACTGAAGCTCGGTCAATATTGGTTCAAAAATTATAAATGTGGTCTTAATAGTAGATAAAACGGTTTCCTATAATTTGAGATAGAATTGATCATTTTCGAACCAATATTGACCGAGCTCGAGTCATTCTCCCATCTTGCCAGAGGGCCTTCTTTGCTTGGACAGACTATACTAGGTAGGCCTATCCATATTACCACAGCCTCCTAGAAGGTTATGGTCTTGGAAGTGACAACTATGTAGAGTAGGAAAAACAGTCCATTTACAAGGATTGGAATCATTTTCAAATCAGCTGTTTCAACGGATGCGTGTCTTGTGTGCGTTCTTTCATTTGACTTACTACAAATCATATATAGCTATCTCATCGCATAATTGTATATTTCCAATGTTTCATGGAACGTTCTGTCATAATTTAGTATAGAAAACACAAGAGGAATTCTACAAGAAACGTTTTATGATCATACTTCACAAAAATTATGAGAAAGAAAAACTAATTCAACGTGCATGTTTTCTACTGTACTCAATGCTATCATATGGGTAGATTATACCTACAATGCAATTTTTCCATTTTATAAGGCCTTTATTAAAGGGGACTATGATCTTACTGTATGAAGCTGTAGACCATTTAGGGCCTCAGTCTTCTCTAAGATACCTTACAATTTCTTTCTATCAGCAGCCTCAAGTCTTTATCTCTTAACGCCTGACAGTCTGCTCGCCTGCATAGAAGTTTTCTCTATAGTAACTACCCACATAGCACACAAAGTATCCGATACATATTAAGTACATATCAATGTAACCCTTAAAGTATGTATTACAAAATATGTACCTCAAACGTATCTGATACATATTATTTAAGGCAGAATTGATACGTATCTCCCAATACTTTCCGATACATATCCGCTAAACCTACCCACAATGCATTAGTAACTGTGTCTCTGCTTGTGTGCTCTTTCTGAACAGAAATTTTCTGTTGTGAGAAGTGATGAAATGTAAACTGATATGATTGTGGAGACAAAACCAGAATAGTACTTTTAAAATGATGAAAATTGTTTATTTGAATGTGATATTATAATATATTACTTATTATATAAATCTGTGTTTCATTTATAAATTGATTTGAATCTGATCCAATGCTATAAGTAGGCTATTGATTGCATTCAGTATTTTGAGGTTAAGTTTCTTATGATCTTTTTATGTCTTTCCAAATGGGATTAACTGGATTATTATGATTTTATTTCAACAATTACAAATATCAATATCATCATTTTGATAATATCTATATCATTGATCAACAAAGTATTTTGGCAATTCTTTTTATTCTTTTTTGTTGGTTACATATTAGATGTATATCCAAGACATGAGGGTGATACATATTGGATACGTATAATCAATACCTAAATAATATGTATCTCAAAAGCGGACATTTTCATGTATCAGATACATATCAGATACGTACTAGATACGTAAATTTACGTATCTGATACATACTGTAAGTATCAATGGAACTTATCTAATACATATCTGATATGTTCATGTGCTATGTGGGTATGTAGGGCATTTTTATGGTACATAAAATAGTTAATTCAATCTGTAGTGCTATTTACAACAATACTTTTTCAGAACCGTTCTACCAATACTACCTTTTCTGGAGAAACCTTAAGTTTTCCGCTAGGAGTCGAGTCAAATGGGAAAAATCTATTCTTATCATCATCTTGGCTATCGCCTTTCATAATGGTAATGCAGACGTAGTTTAATGACTTCTGAATTAAATAAGTTACCTGTAAGCATTAGAGATGATATTAAAACCAGTGTATATCGATATAGCCAACAAGAGGTTTCTTATTATAATGTCTGTTATTATAGTATCATAGATGATTATTTCTCATCTACTTTGTTTTCCATTACGAACTGCTAGTAAATATTCCACTCTGAACTATTTTACACGACACTGCAGTCAAAAATTTTTAATATTAGTTTAAACATAAACTACTACTCACGTGTGGAGCGCTTTCGGATTTCACTCCTTCGACACTGTTACTCCATTTTTGAGTGTTAAAAATGGAGTAAAATCCGAAAGCGCTCCACAAGTGAGTAGTAGTTTATATTAAAAAATTTTGACTGCAGTGTCTTGTGAAATAGTTTAGAAGGATGATTATTTCCTTACTAGCACAACGAGATCCAATGGTATTCTGATATATTGTCTCGTAAAATACAGAAATTTACACCTTTTTAGTTACTGAGTATAGAAATTTTTTAGTCTCTACTAGCTTGGCAATTGAAAGCTTAATAAGAAGTGAAACAAATTTTCTTTTAAATTTTATAAAATACATGTAAATTGATAAAAATATTCAAAATCAACTTACTTCTTGAACTCACACGTTTTGGGGTTAAATGCTTCAATGTTATGTTCCTAAAACAAATATTTGATTGCGAATACGGTATGTTCACTATATTACGAAATACGAAATGTTAAAACAATATAATTAATGTCTTCGTTTGAGTATAATTGTTGTTGTGTTGAGTATTATCGATATAACGTACAATGGGATTTTCCAAGCCTAAAAAACACAATAATTTTTGAAATTCGCCCTACAGCAAGCCAAAACAAGTATGCAACAAGTTCAAAATATTATGTCAACTTTGTTTGCATTTGCAACAGATGATCAAAGGGCATAAACCGCTGTTTTTTGCAACTATCGATTTCTCAATAATTTTAGTTATTGATTACTTAGTTCATTTAATGGAAATCGAATGTTCGATATTATTTATAATTAATAATAAAATAAATGAATATTGATACATAACAAAGTGTTAGTTTACTTCTGATGATGAACAATAATAAACTATAATTTTTTATTAAAAAAACCAACTCTAGCCTGTTTTAAAGATATTCAAGCGTCTCAAATCTTTCTCCAAAACATGACTGATAAATTTTACGGAACAGGTCTCTGACTCAACTGTAATTGCTTACAAATACGTATATTCCACATTGAACAGTATTGTAATTGCTAATGGGTTTAAGAGTTAAAATAAGAAGCAAAAGTTATTTGAAGTTACCCATTTATTTCCATGTAAATTGACAAGGAAACTGTGCAACAATATTTTTAGTAATAATGATCTTAATTTCAGGTATATAAATATTATAAAAGTAGACAAAATAAATTGTGTACGAACAATACAATGTATCAAGAAACAAACGATTTTCTGAATGTATTCATCCAGTCAGTAATATACTTTGTGATATATTCAACAATTTCTAATTTCATTTCATAGTGTTTCTTATTATCATTTTATGGAAGTTACTTTTGTTAGTTACATCAAAAATGTATTCTTAGAGAATACATTGACTCTTTTCTAATCATAGGCCTGATGGTGTTGGCTGGTGTGACAATACCCCAAACGATGAGCTTAGTCTTTGGTCTGGATGTACTTGATGAGGTCGATGACACGGGATGAGTATCCAAATTCGTTATCGTACCTGGAAAGTGAAAAATTGAATAAATTTCATTTTAATTATCTTTATTGAGTCATATTTTAGTTATAAAACCACAAAGAGAGAGGAATATGAAAATCAAACTACGGATTTTACAATACCAAACACATTTTTCAATAAGTGTCAAGAGTAATTTCATATAAAGATCATTTTGATCATATTATAAAGAAGCTAAAATTTAGAAAATCAACTGAAATAACTAGATGAGATCATGAGTAGATTTAAAGCTACTCTAGTTCACCTGCTGGAGATAAAAATCAATGTAGGCTATCATCATTTTAGAATTGATTTATATGAGTAAAAAAACATCAGTGAAATGGTGAAAAAAATCAGTGATGTTAGTAAAATTACTTTAAAATATGAAATAAATTGAAACAAAAAGTTATGTTTACATTTAGGCCTCTATTTGAAAAAAATCACCTGCTGAAGATAAAAATCAATTTATCAATTTAAAATTTGGAAGGTTGATCTATATGAATCAAAAAGCACCATAAAAATACTGGGTATTGGCCATCGGCGAGGGTGGCTACTTAGTGATCATGAAGTCAAGAAACGAGCATTGTGGACTGCTCTTGGATGGGTGACCAGTGTTTGGCGAAGTACACACTGGCGAGGTGGAACCTTCCCAAAAGAGTTTCCCCACCTTTATAAACCAAAAGCATATTTTTCTAAGGATATAGCCTAAGTAAAATGATTTAAAAATATGAAATTACTTGAAACATGTTAATAGGTATTATTGTTTTGGGCTTACCATGAGATGAGCTTGACGAACTTGGGGCTGAGAGAGATACCGGCCTGAGCGTCGAAGATGGACGAGTGGTTGTCGCCGATGAAGTCGGATGACACGACCTCCTCCTCGGTGTATCCCAGAATGCCCTTCAGCGGTCCCTCGGCGGCCGCCTTAACCTTGGCCTTGATGTCATCGTAGGACGCGTCCTTGCCGAGTCTACAAAAATATCACAATTATTAAATCATCATTTCGCTCTTACCATTTCCATGCTCATCAATTCATTATCCTCAGAAATTCTTTGAGAAGTTTTGATGTTACTTTAATAGGTCAATTTTCTGTCATTGTTATCTCGATAACAAAACGCGTTTGGGGGATGTCCAATCGAACTTCTATCTTTACTTGCTCTAAGGAATTAGCCTGCGAAGTATTGCACATTCCTACTGAAACACCCTGTATGTGTATATTATTGAACTAAAAACTTTCTTGACGAAATCAATAATTATTGTGAATAAATTCAATGAATCAACTAAAATGTGTACGTGAATGTGAATGATTCATCAAACTTTCTGTCGAAATTCTCTCATTTCTTGTGAATCACCACAGCTCCTTCAATAAGGCTATGGTCTGAAAAGTGGCAACTATGTAGAGTAGGAAAATCAGTCCATTTGAAAGCCTTGAAATCATTCTTGGATCAGCTGTTTAAACGGATGCGTTACTTGTGTGCATTCTCAAATTAGACTTGCTATAAATCATAGCTATCTTTGGAGACAATTGTCTATTTCCAATATTTTCTGCTAATTTCTATCACAGCCCGGTACAGAAAACACAGAAGGAGTTCTATAAGAGAAGTTCTATTATTATATATTTCATAAAAATTATGCTAAAAATGAAGAAAAGCTGAGTCTACACTGGAAGAAAAACTAAGACTGATTTGTAACTGTAGCCCATACTATCATTTGGGTAAATTGTATTCACAGTGCAATGTTACCATTTCATTAATGCTATGGAATGACACATTCAACAATGCACTTGATAATCTATTGAATGATGCCCACCTGACAGTGAGATCAACGACAGATACGTTGGGCACTGGCACACGGAAGGCCATTCCGGTGAGCTTGCCGTTGAGGGAAGGAATGACCTTGCCAACGGCCTTGGCGGCGCCGGTCGCTGCTGGAATGATGTTCTGCTGGGCACCACGTCCGTCACGCCACAACTACAATCACAACAGACACAGACAATGTCAAATGATATCCATTTAGCTCAGGTTTATTCAATAAATGCTGTAGAAAACACAACGTACAATACAATGCTGTTGAAAAGTGGGAAATTTATTCTTCCATTTCCAATTATTTTTCATCTGTCAAGTTACACAATTTTGACATGAAATGACATATAAGAGGAAAACTCTAGTGATGTATGGAAAGTCATCTTAATAATAAATTCATTACAAATGAGAAAACTGACGCCATCAGATTACAGAGGAGAATTTATAAAAACAATTTTTGAGGAATAAATTATTTCAATTTGAATGCGTGTGGAGCCCATGAATGACTCAAGAAATCATCAATATTTACAGTCGATAGTATCGATAGTAGCATGGAGCCCATGAATGACTCAAGAAATCATCAATATTTACAGTCGATAGTATCGATATTCTCACCAAAAAGGAATATCATATTCACGAGTGATGTCTTGTGTGTATTTTGTAAACGAATATAAAAATGAATGTCCATGTAGACCCTACATGGTTGATTACCATTGGTTCTCTCCACCAATGAAAGCCATGCTTCTGAAGAATGAATAACAATTATCATATAATTTTTATCTAAATTGGAATTGAAGAAGTTTTGGGTAATAAACGCCTGCTTTTTCATTCATCAACATTGAAACTGTGATAAGATGAAAAATATTTTTTTTCAAAAATAGATAAATAAATATCCAAACTCAACTTTCATCATTGGCCTACCTTTCCGGACGGTCCATCGACGGTCTTCTGTGTGGCGGTGGTGGCGTGCACGGTGGTCATGAGTCCTTCGACGATTTCAAAGTTGTCGTGGATGACCTTGGCCAAGGGCGCCAGGCAGTTGGTGGTGCAGGAAGCGTTTGAAATGACCTTGAAGGACGGGTCGTAGGCGTCCAGGTTGACTCCGCACACAAACATGGGGGCGTCAGCCGAGGGCGCAGAAATGATCACTTTCTTGGCGCCGCCCTCCAAATGGGCCGAAGCCTTTTCAATGGTGGTGAACACACCGGTCGACTCGACGATGTACTGGGCGCCAGCCTTGCCCCATGGAATTGCCTTCGGGTCGCGCTCGCTGAACACCTGGATTTTGTTGCCTGAAAAGAACAAATTTTATAATCATCTACTCATCTTGATCTTGCTGTCTGAAAACAAGAATCATAATCAATTAGTAAAGCCCGGGTTCAACAAAGAAACGACTCTATTAAACCTGTGAAGAATAAGATTACGATATAATAAATACCCTTACACCCTGATAACCGTGGATTGGTGTTAATACCGTGAGTTCGTATATATCTGTTAAATTTTCTTAAGTGAATTAGAAATATTGAAATATTAATTTTGTCTAGATTTGGAACTTGGAAGTTAACCTTTATCAAAAGGATTCAAAACTATTCATGGAATAGATGTTTTCGAATTTCGAAAATTGTAACATAAAGCTACATGATCTATTATAACCTTGTTTTGAACTATTGTATAAATTTGGTAGAGGAGCATTTTTGGACATTAGCTTGTTGAGTAAATTGATAGATTGTTTTTGTTCCATTACTTATAGGAACCTCAAAGATCTAGCCACTATTGAATAATAATTGAACAAGGAAAGAAGACTAAATTTTTTCGAAATTCGATATTTTTCGGTAGTGAATGGTGATTTTAGTGATATTCCTCGTGCTTTGGACTCTCTCGATTTGGAAGAACTTTTGAAAATTCAAATCTCAGTGTATCCTATCAAAAAATACCATGATTTCCCATTGACGGAAATCAAGGTTATGGTGCCGGTGGAACTTCCTTTTGGGACTCCCCACCGAATAAGGCATACGAATGAATGAAAAAAAAGGAAAGAAGACAATCTGAGAACCAATGAGTAAATTTCAAAAAATCAATTAAGTTTCTAAACCATCAACGGTCAGAGAAAAGAAAATAATTATTCTTCAGTAGCACTTGGACCAATAGCAGAGCACTAATTGAAGCTAATTGGAGGCTAATTGAAGCATGCACAGGATTATTGAGGGAGATGAAGTATGTACAGTTATTAATTTGGGGAAAATGTTTTTAACCTAATAAGTATATTTTATATTCTCAAATAAATAAATATCGACCATTGATGTTTTGGAAGCTGGATATATACGTAATGATCGAGCTTCGAACAGAAAGAATAGAACTAAATATTATTCTGTACTTTTCGGGTTACCCACTCTAATCGTACGTAAAATTGAAAGATGAGTAACTTACCGTTGACAACCAAGCAGTTTCCTTCGGCTTTCACTTCGCCCTTGAAGCGTCCGTGGGTGGAGTCGTACTTGAACAAGTAGACCATGTAGTCAACACCAATGAATGGGTCGTTGATGGCGACAACCTGTCAAAAATGATAAGCGAATAGTTATTACACAATTCAAATGTTATAAAGAAGTATTGAAAATTTGCTCGAGCTGCACGAAAGGCTACCACTCCAGTACGGTAAAGGTTTTCTTACTGTAGAAACATTGGACTGCATGTTGGTGATCAATCCCAGAGAATGTATGAAGGATTTGATAGATTCATTATTTCATTAGTACAAACCCTCAATAATTTAATTTGAGAGAAAAAGATCAGGCACAGCCAAAAAGTAGAAACACTCAATAAAAATTCAAGTCATAACAGATACAAAAACTCCAAAATTTTCTCCTGAATGTGTGCTAAATGTACGGATATTCAAAATGAGTTTGTTTAACAATACTTTTGAAAAATCAGATTAAGAATGTAAAGTAAAATTCGGAATTTTGAGTTGTTGGACTGGAACAAAAGAGAACCAGTGGAGCATGCAGTTTCACTCTTACATCACTCGAAGAATAAATTTGGATGGTGTCACGTTGTCGATCGTCCAAGGTGAAATAATGTTTTCCTGTACTGGCAATTGAGATGTTCGAAACTTTGCCGGAGTCAGTGAGATTGCGTCCTATAAAAGTGTTCAGTTTATCTGTGTCCAGATGACTGCTTGATAGGAGTCTATATGAGATCCATGACTTTTTAATGAGGATACTAGTGACCTATGATGCTGCCATCATGATCAAGTTTTCATTATGTGGCCTGAATGACCACTGTTTCTTCAATTTTTTGCCTAGTCTATCATAAATAATATATTGGGTAGGAATATGGATTATGCAATGGTTTTGTGAAATAACGTAATTCTACAAAAGGTAGAATTCAATTAGCTTTAGTTCAATCAGCCTATATCAATCAACAAAAAAGTGCAATCCAATTTATGCTCAAGATTTTTTAAATATAATTATAGGAATGATACATAATATTTTTCATATTATTTACCTGACCACCACGCTCCAAAGAAGCCCTCAGGACTAGACGTCCAATACGACCGAAACCGTTAATTCCAATGTTTGACATGATTCTAGAAAAAAGTAGTCTACCATTAAAAATAAAATTAATAGGAAATCATTTAGAAATTTTGTGACATTATAAGAATAAGCAAATAAGCAAAAGCTAATACAGAAGACGTAACTAGTAACATTTAGGATGGAAAAATCGGCAAAAGAAAATGTTGAAACAAGTTGAAATAAATAAAAGTGTCCAATTTTTCCATCATCAATGTAAAATGAGATGAAACAATCATTATATTTATTTGGGTGGCTCGTTGGAGGAGTGATAAAGCGCCGATCTGATAACCAGGTGGTTCCTGGTTCGAATCCCAAGCGGAGAACAATTTTTGACCACAGCACAATCACACAATCACATAGATACGACCACCCCGTCTTTTGGAGGAGACGATAAGCCGTCGGTCCCGACTACCTAAAAAGTAGTCGTCATCTATCATCCATTTCATTACCCACGCACAAGCCTATGAGCTTATGTGGGCTTCACCCTCATAAACAAACAAACAATGCTGGTTTTTCAGTCGAATAATTATTACAGCCTGGCAAAGGTTTATGAAATCAAAATATAAAATATTTTTTATTAGTTAGTTTAAAAGTAAGAATAAGATCAAGTTATGTTTCTTCAAGATACTAAACTTGAAATACTAGATCAATTACCTTTTCCTCTCAACAAAGCTCAAGTTTAATTCACCAAGAATTTAACCTCCAATTTGACAAAACAGTTACAAAATAATAAATCAAATGTTTACTATCAGACACGCGTTCAATAACTCAGCCAAAAAAATGACTGCCAGCTGAAATTCAACCAATAAGGTGTGGTGATACCGAGCCAAGTATGCAATGTCAAATTAATATTGATTTGGTGGAAAATTAATGAAGCTCATCTATTTTTGTCAACCATATAATTATTCTGTTCACGATTCCTAACAGATATAATTCACACAATAAGACAAGAAGCTTTAAGATGATTATTAAACTTGTTCAAGTTGAAATGAGAATATTTTATAAGAAATGTAATTTGGTAATTTTTTTTAAATCAAGAGAAAGACTAATCAACTATCTGATTGTCAAGTCTGATAGTCGTCATGTTTCAAGTTCACTTGATGGCAGTTCAAGGTGAAAGAGAAAAATAATGCAGATTATTTAGAGTTGAAACAATTTTAAATTATAATAGAGTCCTGGGCAGACGAGACAATAAAAATAATGGCTCTTTATTGGTCGGGAGATCGAAGTTTCACCTCGCCTTATTTTGGGTTGATGTAGTTTACATATCCAAGAGCAGTCTTAAAAAATTGTGACAATCTCAAAATCACTGAATCAGACTATATTTGATGTTACTTTCAACCTGGTTTACATTGCATTTATTATCTTGCATTCTAACACGTGTACCACCAAGTCGGATGATATAATAAAGTAACTTATAAGTCAGTATACTGACTCAACTATCACAGACTTATCAAAGTTTTCAATTAATGTAGAACTCAGTAATCTCATTAAAATTATTATTATTATTATTTAATTATAAAAAACTAGCCGGCAGGCTCGCTCAGAGAGAATAGAAAAATTTTTTTAATCATATTCTATTATCGCTGAGCTCGCTTCGCTCGCCTTCTCCGCCTAGCCAGGGGGCTCGGCCCCCTGGACCCCCGATAGTATAGGCAGTGTAGGTGAGTCAAACAGGCTCGCTTCGCTCGCCTGCAAATTCCGTTCAGAAGAGATTCAAAATTTATTGAGCACAGCATTTCTACACCTAATCTGGACCTTTTTACCTAATTTCAACATTTTCTGCCAATTTGTTGTAGAAAAATCTATGAAAAACTCAGAAAATTCGAAAAATAGTAAAACGCTAATTATTAAGCGTAACCTTAGGAAGAATATCAGACATAATTTGAAACTTGATTCAATATCTTCCATATCAGTTCATCTATAATTTCGCTGAACCATTGAATTTACAGTTAGGACTGGTCGTATCAAGGCGGAAGATATGCAACCCGCAATACATCTACAATTTCGAAAACCTGATTACTGGCGTAATCTTGAACGGATTTCAAAAATATTTTTTTACACAGCATTTCTAGACCTTATCTGAACCTGCCCACCAAATATCAACATTTTCTACGGATTGGTTCTCGAAAAAATTGAGAAAACGCTGAAAATCTATAGAAAAACTCAAATATTTAGTGTATCCCTGAAAAGTTTTCAAAATCCGTTCTTAGCGCGCTTCTAAACGTCCAACTGAACATGCCTGAGAAATTTGAACGCATTCGGTTCAGTGGACTTTTAGTTGTGGTGATGAATGAATGAATGAATGAATCAGTCAGTCAGTGCCATTTCGCTTTTATAGATATAGATTAAAATAATTTTAATTTTAAAAGGGTAATGAGACCTACATTAATTGAAAACTTTGGTAAGTACAGTAGCCCTAAGAAAATGGAAATATCATAGACGTATGTACAGATTATATCTTAAGACTCATATGGGGCTCTTCCTTTATTGTTGGCTTGATGCATTCTGATAATGACATTTGAAATAATTTCTCATTATTCATTATTTGGCTGTAAATTTCAGTTGCTGTTAATAAACGATTTTGTAATGTTAATTTGACATAGTAAATGTCTGTACTAACGACCTGTAAAGATAATAAATCTGTGCACTGGTTGTGATGAAGATTTTTTAAATTTGAATCAGTACCGTACGAGTTATAGTTATAGAATAGGTAATGTAGCCTATAGTACAGACCAATTTGTTTGTATTTTAGCTGGAAAAACGTAATTAATACTTTCATTACGGAGTTTGTTGGGCATCTCCGTCGGTTCTAAATATTATCTTTAATATTTTTGACAATTTCAGTCAACCTACATCAAATTATATATAATTGTTTCCTGAATTACATACAAAACTGTGGATGGCTAAAATTCTATCTGAGTATTACAAATACACTATCTTGGCTATATAAATTCAATTCATGATGATTGAATTTTCAACAATAAAGTGGATGTAAGTAAGATACAAGAACGATTTTGCAGAATAGGTAACATTTAAAAGAGTTTTTCTACTGAGTCTAAGTCAAGTAGATTTACTCTAATTTATTTCGTTAATATAAGTCTGTTGAGTTTTATATGAATGAATATTTTGGTCACATAATAGGGCATTTCTCAAAGAGCCTGAGAAGTCTTGGGAATTTCAAAAGTTTGTGTTATTTTTTTTCTTGAGTTTTACTCATTATTTCTTGTTTTACTATGGGACCACATTATGAAAAATATATTTTTGATCGCAGTAAAAATTAAAGTCCTACTTGCCTTGAAAAAACTAGTTGTTCTCAATAAGTTAGTCATTTCCTATAACTTCACAAAACTAGTTTCAAAAACCATTTGTGTCATCCTGCTACTATAGACATGTTTTAGCAAATTAAGAGTTTATTATTCAAAATAAATAATGATGAATTATCAAAAGTGAAATTATTCAAATAAGTAGACCCAGTTGGATGATAAAGCAATTGAGAACATGGCAGGTTTATTATACTCATCAATTTCATCAATATTGCCAATTATATTTACCAAGCTAGAAGATATCAATATTGATTATCAAATATGAAAAATAAGCAGGTTGTCAATAAGTTTTAATTCTTCATTCAGAATTAATTACTACAACTGGGCCTATTATCTTCCTCTTTGAATTCATAAGAAAACCAAAATATTATAGTACAAATGACTTCCCATGATATGGATAAAATTCACGTGTAACTTATGAGACTTGAATTAATAACTTACAATTTTCAAAACTGATCTGATAAAATAGCTTGATCAGTAGTAAAACATTTCAATCAAAGTAATTCTAGCCTCCACTCTTCACATATTAATTTATTACAGTATTTATTTTTGAATGCAATCAATCTGCGTTATCTTGAATAATGTACCAGAGAAGGTTGGTAGGGGTCAAAGAATAATTCAAGGCCACGGTTTAGAGATCAAATACTACGTCAAAGATAGAAGTGGGCTCAAGTAAATAAGATAGTAATTTGAATGTCAAAAAACTTTCAATTCATCAGTTCAACCACGATAACTTTCAAGATCGAGTTTGAAAAGCATCACATCATATCTTAATTCATGAGAAGATTGATTCACCACTTTAATAGTGGAATATATTCCAGTACAGTACCGTATAGGCCTACCTTAGCTTATGCTAGAAAAGGGAACATTCAAATATAGTGATTTGTTTCACACTTTATAGTTGGGGAGTTCTACATCAACAAAATATATTGGAAGTAGGCCTGATATCAAAGTTCTGATGACACTGATCGGTCATAATAATAAATTATCCTACTTTGATGTTATTGAGAATAGAATTGCCAAGAAACTGAATTCAATTATTGAACAGGAAGGTTGTCACATGAAATTATTAGGCTATTTTATAAAAAAATGAACTGTTTATGAGACATGTATTTCACAGTAAACTTATAGTCTACATTTCTTTTAATCACTAAATATTCAAAATATTTACTGTGAAATATGTGTCGTCTCTTATCATATTGTTAATGAGTAAGTTAACTTAACTTATTTCGTCATGGAAAGCAACATGAAAAGTGAATTTCAAGAGAAAAATAGAGTAAATTAGAAGTATTTGAATGGGCCAAACCAAGCAATATTTCCAAATAATTGGAAATATTGAGACAATAATACCACCAGATATGTTTCTATAATTACCGTATTAAAATATGGGAAACTTGTCTATATAAGTTAAAGGCTCAAGTTAAATTATTGTTTTTGAAATGAGTTATCAAAACGATTTGACTTTTTCCAAGTTTAAATAAGTCAACTCAGATTAATGGAAAATAGGCTATTCTACAGAAGTTAATTTGATTTTGAAATGTTGCTTACAAGTTACAAGCGAAAAGTGAAGTTAAGTTGCCTAAATTATTGAATAAAATGATATTATATAAAGGCGATAAATTATTCACATAATGAATTATATCCTTATTATTCTTGACTGCTCCAAAGGATTTGCTCAAAACTACATAATTATCAAATTACAGATTGTAGACATGAACTAACAAGTGTCAACCAATGTAATAGCCAAGACTAATTCATAATTTTTCGTCATAATTTGGCAGCAAAATAGGCACCTATAACTTAAGGATGGAGTTTCAAATCTTATGAGTCTCGGCAACTAAAATATGGCAACAAAATCTCACTATGGAAGTTTGTTGTGACTTAAATATTATAAACTAAACTTAATTTGAAAGAGCTCTGAAGGTCAAGTGTAGGTTGAGGTTGAGCCGGTAGCTTTTAGAAGCCAAGAATTAATCCTGTTCAATTAGGGACCAAATTGGGTGAATGTCCTAAACAACGACTGGAATTGAACAATAATTAAAATTTTATATTAGGAATTACTAATTAATAAAAAGAATTTGGAAAAAAGGAATCACAGCATTACTTTACATTAGACAATATGAACCATCAGAATAGTTGAAGGCCTAACCGGTTTTACCGTCTAGTATTGACAAATTTAATTTTATGAAAATGAAGTTTGAAAATAATTATTACACCTTGATTATAGCCTAGCTTCAGAGTTTAAGTTAAAAATGTTAAAAACCATAATTTACTAACCTTTGAAAGTTTATTCACCACACAACAGATGAAGAACCCGGTCACTCGACAGTCACAACCAAATAGAAAGAGACTAGAGAGAGTGACAGCCAAGGACAGCGATATAAAAGGAAGGGCAGTCACGTGATTTTCTCTGAAATTGCTCCACCCCTCCACGCAAACTCAACAGCGTCCTTGTCAAAAGATTCATTCTATGATTTGATAGATATTAGAGATCCTGTTCAAAACATGTTCGAGGTCACGTAGCTCAAACATTTTGAGAAATCACTAAGAACAAAACATTTTTAAGTTGAGAATAACATTCAAATAGATTAGGGTATCTATTAAAATTGTTCGAATTGAAAAATATATTAAGAGTAGGCTAAATTACAGTATTTGATTCAGAACTACAGAAGGTAGGATGATGACATCAAGGTGGGTCAAATCCACCTTACATGTAACGACAAAGTAAGTCAATTTTGATTTAAATAATAATTATTACTCTTCTTTCTTATTTAACCTTCAATCGCTTGATTTAATTGAAAGTAACCAAGGCTGGAGAAATTTGGATGCCCCAGGTTGGTTGACAAGAATGCCTACAGCAGTTTATTGCTATGTAATCTCCTCATTGGCAGCATACTCAAAGGCAGTGCAACAAGTGTTTCCTGTGTATTTGGGTAATTTTCCACCCATCCTAGTTATAACTTATTTCCTTTTTTCACCACTTATTATTTTCATAGACTATTCAGACTATTCTACACTTACAAGAATTACGCATTTTGTCTAGAAATGGAATAAACTATTAATGGTTAACTTTATTGCTATTTTTAAAACAACAAGAATTCCTATTCTCAAGTTGAATTTATGAAAATCATTGATATATTATACTGTATTAATATGTAATAGTTATTTTCTAAATACAAAGAAAGGTTCCAGTGTAGTGTCCTGGGTTGTTCTTCAATGCATGAAAATTATTTTCAATTTGAGAATTTACAACAAGTTTAACTTGTTTTTCATTCTTAAAACAAAGAAACTTATAAATAACACAAAAAATGAAGTACTGTAAGGAATTTATGTGTATCTTACTTTAGATCCAAACACATTAAATAACTAACGTGTTATTATAGTTCAATTCAATTCAAATATCTTTATTCAAGTAATATACATTTGGAATAGTGTCCATGGAATAGTTGGTACATTGAATAGTGTCCAATACATAGTAAAACTGAACAATTATTAAAAGTTAACATATTAAAAACTGAAGTTTATTAAAATAATCAGGCTCATGAGCAATTGAAAAAAAAACAAGATATACCTTATTTGTAAAACTCCTCAACACTATAAAGAGCTTTTTTTGTTAGGAAATCTTTCAATTTATTCTTAAATTTGAAATTATTTTCTTCTCCTTGAATCTCTGGGGTGAACAATAGTGAAATTTTGCTCCAATGTAGGTGGGCTTCTTTTTATAGAACTCTAGATTATGTCTGTCTAAGAACAGCTTATCCCTGTTTCTTGTCTCATATTCATAACAGTATCCTAGTTTTGGAACTTTGTTAAGGTCTTTCTTAACACATAAAATTGTCTCAAAAACATAAAGGCTATATACTGTCATTATATTCAAAGTAGGAAAATGTTCTTTTACTGATTTGTTAGAGTTTAATTTCAAAATCACTCTTATAGCTTTTTTTAGTTTTCAAAATTGAGTACATACTTCTGTTTGTGGTTGCTCCATATAGACAAATTCCAAAAGAAATAATTGAATGTATGTAAGCAAAATTAATAGTTTTGAGAGTTTCTTGATTACAAAAAAGACATTCTTCTGAGAGGATACACACCACTTGATATTCTTGACAACACCTTTGCAATATGATCTGTCCAATTTAAGTTCTCATTGATGGCTAAGTTGTTCACAGATCATTGAAATAACCAAGGACAACCAATTCTTTTGACACTACTCCCAGATTCTCTCTCTGGTATTGCCGCTTTGTACTCAGGGGTAGCTAGTCAGAGAGTGTGTGAGGGAGAAGGAGAGATTTTTTGTTTGGGTGAGGAGAATGAGTTCAAATGAGGATGTAACTTACTTGTACAACAGGGCTCAGCAGTCCCAGTGACCTTGGTTATTTCAATGATCTGGTTCAGTGTAGTCAGTGTCATTTCACTTTTCAATTACTGTATCAAAAACTTTTCTTTCAAAAAATAATTTATTTGAAATTATTCATTATGGTATTCTAGTAATCTAGAAACAAAGGAGTGAGCTATTGTTGATATTGATATAAATCATTCCATTCCCTGAAAACCTCATATTTCAAACTCAGACTATTAGCTTTAGCTCAGAATCTAAATAATGGGGCATCTAGATTTGGCTATTCAATAATATTTATGAACATAGATCAAATAAAAATCAACTAGTTAAGATTTATTTAAAAAAACTTTTTCAGTACCATACCTTCCTAGCCAAGTACTTATATTGTAAAATCAGATTGTTAGTTGGGAAAGAATTGAAAAAAAAACAACTTGATCAATAAATTAGATTTATTAAGAATTAACTTATTTATGTTACAAGTTATACATGATATAACCTACTGTACATATTCAAAGATCCAAACACACATAAATTATTTTAAATAATTGATAAACTCACTCATACCTAATATCTCAATCAAATAAACATTTTCAACAGTTTTCAAACCATAAAAGACACAATAATATCCATAATTCATTCTTATAAATTATCAATATATATTAGATTTATTCATCAGAAGACAATCCACTCTTCAAAATAATCACAATAGTAATTGTAGGAAATAGAAATTAGTAAAGCTCTTCAACTACCTATCTAAAAGCTTGAAATAAAGTTTTTGGTCTTAAAATAAGAGTATGACTATAAATTTGTAGACCTTTTGAAATATCTACAAGCGTGTATTGAATGTATGGGATGCATTCCTTAGCAAAAATATAATTTAAAATTTGAGAAACTGGATTATAGTACAAATTCTGAATAGAGTTCTGATATAGTACTATTCATGAATACTCAAATTCTTTAAATACCTATCTGAAAGAAATAAGGATAATAAATTTATGTTGAAGATTTCTCATGTAGAATAAGGCTATTCAGATTTATAGTGAATAACAAACCAAATATTTTGAATATTTGAATCAGCAATGAGAAAACATGGATTGTCACAATAATAATAAAATCTAAAACCTCAGAACAAGATCAATCAAAGAAAATCAATTTGATTTTCCTTTTTGACATACTTTTATTTTGAGCAATTATTCAAGTGCTTGAACCAAATGCCACCATTTACAATGTAATATAAAATATATGTAAGAAGTATTCAAATTCTCTTGCAAACAAGATAATTGTTTTATAGTTTTACTTATGGTTTTATATATAATATATAATATTACCCATATGGTACTTGTACTGTACCAAATTTAATAAAAATTCAATGTTCAGCCCATCAATCAAAAATTATTCTAAAGCTTAGAATTCCAAGAATGAAATCATTCTATCATTATTTTTCCTGATTCTCTATTAAATTCAGTAGAAATTTCAAAAACCAAATCAGTTTACTTTGTTGGAACAAGTATAGTTTCACTCAGCCTTTGAAAATTTTACTGAGCAATAATGAGAAATCTGATATCAAATGGTAGGCTAGATTCATATCATCATACAGCCATCATGTAGCATAATAATTTCAGATTTTCACAAGCAAGATTTCATACAATTTTTAGAATTTTTACAAACAAGATTTCATAAAATTTGGCTACTAGATCACTCATTCTTGTTCTTTTTCTCTAGACTATAATAAAATTGACTATCAATAAATAATATAATTGGAAAATAAATATGTTACTAATATAATTATGCTATTCAGAGATAATTCAAATTGGAAAATATAACTTACAAGAAAAATCATACTACACATTTCTTGTAATATGGTCAAAATTGATGATTGAAGTATGGCCAAATAAATAGCAATGGTAAAATTCACAACCCCCATCCCAAAAAATTGCCTTACAATTCAAGGCAAAGTTGAAACAAAGTTTTTAAACCCATAATCTTGCTATCCAAGGTTACTTTGAAACGTTTTCCCACCTTATGAATTTTCAATAAATTGAATTTAATTCAATTGAGAAGATAAAATTCAAGGAGTGTAAACATCACACATTCATATTAACATTAGGAGAGATAACTATTAGAGATGGTATTGGATTAATTTGTACAAACAAATTTTCTCTTTTTGATTGCCCATGTGCAATAGAAAAATGGTTTGAATGTTCAGCTAGATACAATTATTATCTCTATTGCTTGATGGTTTATAGCCCTCAAAGCAGATTCAAATTTCACGTTCACAATGTTTTCAGAGAAAATCAACAAGAAATGTTACTTATTAACAACCATATTAATGCTTGACACATATCTCTTTTCATAAGAATTGTATCCAATAACTACTAATTATTGTAGACATTCATCATCACTCTAATCAAGTTCATTGCCAACATTTACACTTGAAACTCATGACAGAGGTATCACTTATTTTTGGTATAAGAGACTCAAGTAGCTAATCCTAAATGTCTCTGTATAATAATTTTAGTAGTTATGGCAATAAATGATTTTGCAACAAAGCATTCTGACAGTCAGTTGACATTTTAATAACAATTTTCAATTTCAATTGACATTGCTTTGCATTTTCAGCCAAGTGACAAATATCAAAGCATCTTGCAATTCTTGACGGCAGAGAATTCAAAGTAGCCTGCAGTTCATACCTTTGACCTTGCAGAGGTTCACACTATCCCTGAATTGAAATTTCTTTGATTGTCGCTTCTTTTCTACCTACTATAAATTGTCGAGTTCACTACTTTATCGTGGTTGCACTTTGTCGTCATCACAACTCATCTGGACGCTTCCAGTTTCCGGGCGTGAACCAGTTTGTTGATGTCGTTGAATGTCGTCAACATGGGAGGCGCGTCGTTTTGAATTGTCGAAGCAGGACATCCGGGGTACCTTCTGGAGCAGTCCACACCTTCTTGACCTTCTTTCGCTGCTTTCATGTACTTGAAGAAGCGTAGAATCTCGGGATTGTCTGAGGATGGTTTGCGCAGTTCGTTCAGTTCCCTAGAAAAATTAAATCGGTATTTTAATAAATTTATTCCTGAGCATCATTTGTTGCCTTAATATTATTGTATAAACTCGAAAAGCTGAACTCAAAATTAATTTGAATGCATTTCATTCACAAACGAACATAAATATTTTGAATATACTAGATATATAGTAATGTAATATAGTATATAGATAGATACAGTCTGTCCATGCAAAGAAGACATTCTGGCAAGATAGAAAAAAGACACCAGGTTAATCAATATTGCTTCAAAAACTATAAATTTAGTCTCAAATTGGAGAGGAGAATGTTTCCTACAATTTGAGATCAAATTTATAATTTTTGAATCAATATTGACAGAGCTAGAGTAATTTTCCCAACTTGCCAGAATGTATCCTTTGCTTGGACAGACCATACAGAAGTACAGAAATATTACAGAAGTTTTTTGAGTGGAGTTGAGGCATGCAACTAAAACTTGACTCGCAGTAGCCAAACTTATATAAAAACAAAAAAATAGATAAATACAAGAAATAAATTACTCAGAACAGATGCCTTTATAAAAAAATTAATAAGCATAATGGATGAATAGGCTACTATGGTTGTTGCATAATGATAAAATATGGAAAATTTATTCTCAATGGAGACTATGTAATCAGATACGGAAAAATCTTAAAATATTATAGAGAAAATCAAAGTTTTTTTTATTAGCATCAATTCACCATTAACAATATTTTATGTTGAAGATGCGAAAAATAATTAATCATATTAAATAGTCAATCAACCAATTCAATTAAATATTAATATTGATCATTTTGTATAGTATTCAGGCAATGAAATAAAAAATAAGGTGAATCAAGGCTAATATTGTATACAGCTATTGTAAGAAATCATAGAAAATTGTCGCCTAGCAAAAATGACAATATTAATGAGAAAAGAAGGAAGCTCAATGACTTTGAAATTACAAACAATAAAAATTATATTAAACTCTTCATAATCATCAGATGAATAATTTTCCTCATACTAAACTTTATTTGAATGTCATCTATTAAAATTCAATTATTCGAAATAGGGCAGAATTCTCATTGAAAGAAAGGCACAATAATTATTATAAGAAACTCTATTAAAGTCGGAATACAGTACATAGCTCTTGCAAAATTAAATTGATTGTCCAAATCATAAGAAGTGGTATCTTCCATCAGACTTTTCACAAAATAAATTGTGTTATTCCAATTCGTGTTTGCACAATGGTTTTTTGAAGGCACCATGATTGATTATTGAAGAGAAAAATCTATTCAATTGCTTATCTTACCAGCAGAGCTTGTCAGATTTCATTATTGCTAATGTACCGTTTGAGCTTAATTTTTTCGTGATTTTCAATGAATAATGTGATATAAAGATTTTATCAAGATGTATATTTTGAATGCTAAGCAACAGTCTGATTTCCAATAACCAAAACATTTATCATAGCAAGAACTGGTTCATATATAGCTTGAGTAGTTCGAATAAGTAGGCTGGTAGTTCGAATAAGTTCGAAATAGTTCGAATAAGTAGAATAAGTAGTAAGTTCGAAATAGTTCGAATAAGTAGTACAATAAAGAGTAGAGTAAATAATAATGATGCAAGAATCGAACTTGAATAATATGGCCTATTATATTCAATATGGATAGTGGAAGGATCTCAGCTATAAAATTTTCAAAATAGAAACATAATTTCAAATATTTTTCAAGATTTTATAGAATTCATTATGCATAAAATTTTCAAAAACCCTATCAAACCGATAAATGGGGACAGAGAACATTTCTATCAGACTATACGTTTGTTAACAATTTTTATGAAATTAATGGGATTATTCACAATACAAAATGTTACATCAAAAAGTGGGAAGCTACTGAATTACAAATCGATAAACCCTACAATGATATGGTTCGGCTTCTTGACAGTGGTAAACTTTAATTTAATGATTCGTCCTCGTAGGCAACCCATTTTCACAGCACAAGCCTCATCACATTTTTTTAGAACTTTCATTACTGGCGTGGTTATCATTTTTCGAACAGAAAAAACATTACTCAAAGCAATCAAGTCTATCGAGGCATTCGATGACGATTTTCTCGGCGATCCAGCCATTGGTTCAAAACGAAGAGGTCTTTCATGGTTTTACAAATTTTTATCATTTTTATTCCTACACTTATTCCTTGGCTACTTATTGGCTGAAGGATTAGGATATGTTGTTATGTGGCACTGTGTCATGAATATATCAACAAAAACAACTCTGGCAATAACGTTTCTTATCACTCAGGAAGAACTCATTCATCGCTACAATTATTTGACCAAGTTTTGGAACATCAGAGTGAAAAAGGCCCAGGCTTACAGCAAAGAGATCCTCATGGAAAAATTGAGAACCAGTCATGGAAAACTAGGCATTATAGTTCAAGATTTGAACAACAGTTGTGGGCTGAGAGTGATTTTGCTTTTCTTCACGTCGGTGTTTGAAATTCTGCTGTTCTTTCACAATCCTGAAAACAGGAGTGATGTATTGAATACACCAAAGATTAAATATGTTCAGTCTGTATATTACATGAGTGATCTTCTACTGATATTCATGGTCCTTACTTCTGCTTCTAGGTTGAGTACAAAGGTGAATCCAATACACACTCAATTTCGAATTTTAAATAAATAATTTCAACAAGTGCATGATGTCCCTATAAGCTTCTATCCTCTGTTCAAATAGTTAAATATGTAGGCTACCGTACTGTTCAGGGAAATTATTGACACTTACTTATGTATAGCAGGCTTAGCAGCATAGCATAGCAGCATACTGTTTCTTCTATTGCCTACCAATATTTGCAACCTCTATCACTGTTTAATTGAATTGAATTTTACCTAGTAAAATTTTACCTAGGTACATAGTTTTTATTAACTCATCGAGATTTTAGTCTTTGAAAAAACATTCGAGTCTTGGAAGAGAACAATGCATTTTTTAAAATGTATAAATATATTCATAGGCCTATGTATACAATGTATTTTTGGCAATAAAATTCAATTCAATAGTGATTAACCTTCTACTTCAACACTATTGCAACACTATGAAAAAGCAGCGTTTTGCCTAGCTGAATATCAATAAAATTCAAGCATAGAAGAATTGGACGCAGAATATTGACTTGTATTCAAATGTTCAAAAATAATAAGTTGATGAATGGGATCGAGTTAATTAATTTTTCAATGATAGATTCACGTCATTCAGTCTATATTAAATTTGCATTAGGCCTAAACTGGCAATTATAAGTTGTAACTGGTAATTGAGTTATTGCTACAGATAAATAAATATTAAAGGTTAATAATCTGTATTGTACATATTCTATCAATTTTGCAGACCAGGGATATCCTAAGATGTTTCAGAACCACAACAATCAATGGATTGTCGCCATATTTCAAAATTCAAGTAAGTTTAGTAAGTATATTATAATAATAGTTTCTCAAGATCAATGAGGATGATCAGTTAATGACACAATTATGAAATAAAGTTCCATGCATGAACAAAAAATACCACAGATTACTTGGGAAAGGTGTCTGGTAGATTCTACAAAAATTTATTATACTGATAATAATTATTTTGATACCTATCAACTTGAATTTGAATCTGATCATTCAAACTTTTCGAATTAATTTTGAATTATTCGATTTTTTTTAAACTCTTCAGAAATGAGCATCGGAATCAGAGGTAACAATAAGACTCTTCAAGAGCATGGAAGCTGTATGCGACGGAATGACGATTTTATAAAATACTATCAAGAAGTAATATTGGTTCTAAAAATGAATAATAAACCTTGAAATAATTAATAATTTAAAAAAATATATAATGATTCATGCATTATTTCAGATGAACTTGCTCTCAACTCAAATATATGTAAAACAAATAAAAGTTACAGCAGGGGGATTTTTCGAACTAAACCGTTCAGTATTGATTTCGGTGAGTAGACTGGAATTCGTATAAGTTACCAACATTTCACTGGTATTCAATATGAACACTAATCTTTTATAGTTTTTATTAAGTAATCGAGATTTTAGTCTATGAAAAAACATTTGAGTCTTGCAAGAAAAAAACAATATTATCATTATTATTTCTCCACAGTTATTTCTTACGAGTGCTACATATCTACTACTCTGCTACCAGTCGAGGTTTGAAATAACTAGAATGCTAGATGCCTATGGACACTTTTTCAACGATTTTACTACCAAGAAGCAAGAGTTGTTCTCAATTATCACATCGTATGTGTATGATGCCTTCCATAATGCATAGATGAAAGATTGTAAGTACCTATCTTTGAAAAACCTGGGGAGGGGCCAGACAAAAATATCAAGATTTATAACTTGATTTCTCTGCTATTTATTACAGGATATAAATTGGTCATATATTTCATTCCTTATAGTTAATGTAATTCTATTATCTTCAGCAAAAACTGTAGACTAGTTATAGGTAGCCTATTTTTGCTTCAATTTCATTTATTAAAGATATGTTTCAAATCTTAATAATTAGTAACTTATCTATTCACTGGGATCTATCACCGACAATGCAGTCAACATGCAGTCAAATTTTACAGCATTATCAGTGATCTGATGAATCTCAATGAATATTATTACACACAGCAGCTTGTCATAGATCAAGGAACCACTTTCTTAATTGGTGTGTGATTAATATAATATTCGGGAGTTGAAACTATTGCATCAATTATATAATATATTTTCTGAAAAATAATAAATTTGGTAGAGTTGATGTTGATGTTATGAAATCTCTTTATGAATGATAAAAACCCGATTTTGTCAAATTCATTATTTTTAAAATAATAGATTCTATGTAATTTGTTGATTGAATGTTGATGAAATGAAATTTTTCCATAATAGAAAATTTGTAGCAACATCAAAGTTATTCCTGCATAAAATATTTGAACAATTTTGAATAGTCATACACGACTTGCTGTAATACTAGGCCTACTACAATCATTATATGGAATTATGTACTTGAAATGATTTCGTGAACAACTAGATATATGCTAAATGATAATGATAATGATTAAAATCATTGTAATTTAGATTATTCGTTTACCAGTTCCACCAAAAATTCAGGTAAGTTTTTACCTGCTCAATTGTGCCGACACTAGATTGCTGTATGGCGCGAACTTAGCTGGATTATTGTACATATCGCAGACCAATCGTTCTCTGCATCCTTCGTGTGCGTACCTAGGACGAAGAAAAACGCAAAAATTGAATGAGAATTTGTAGAAGTTTAAGACATTATAATAAACAAAATAATATTTATTCCAGATTAATGAGTTCAGGGTGGATGCTTTTAGTCACTTATAAAATAAGCTGGGATTTTCTTCCAATAATACTATATATTTTCCGATACCGTAATGAGTTTTCATATTCGAATATTTTTTATTATAAATTATTCAGTGATTTCTCAGTTCGCGCGATGCCCATATCAGATCTAAGCTTGTATAGTTTGTTCGAGCAAAGAAGACATTCTGTCAGGATGGGAAACTGACTCCAGCTGGGTCAATATTAGTTGAAAAATTATAAACTTGTTCTCATATTGTGGAAAACATTCTGCTCTACAATTTGAGTGAAAATTTATAATTTTTCAACCAATATTGAGCGAGCTGGGTTTGATTTTACTACTTTAGTATAATTTTTTAATATTTTTTCTTCCTTTATAGTTAAGTTTTATAGTTAACATTTAAGTTTAATATATTTGTATTCTATTCTTTAACTAGGTAATTCCTGAAAAACCTCTAGGGACATTTTGTAAATGTGTTTTTGAATAAATAAAATAAATATCAATGTATTCTACCGCAGTCTTCTATATTGATTCCAGTTCCTAGAATACTAAAAAACATTATTATTTGATATAAAAGAACAAATTGTTGAAATCAGGCTATAAGTTTCCAATAACATTGTATTGCTGTAAGTGAACATCAATGGTATGGATAACAATAATTCAAAGGTCATTTTCCTTAATATATTTGTTTCTATAATAACATTGTATTGCATGTAATTCAATAGTATTGAGTTTAATATGTATTGTGTTATAGTAGCCTACATCATAAGTGATTCAATTATTCTAGTTATCGTTTGTATTGTATTATACAGTAGGCTATATGTGATTCAATAGTATGGATTACAATAATTCAAAGGTGATTTTCCTTAATATACCCTATTGGTCCATAATAACATTGTTTGTATAAATTTGGTATGAAGACGTTTTGGACAATAGTCTGTGTTTTTAACCAAGGTTTTCTTGTTTTTGTAAAATGGATAAATAAATAAATAAATTCAATAGTATTATGTGTAATTGTAACTAATTCAGTTAACCGTATGCATCATAATAATCGATTCAATTGTATTATACAGTCTGTAGGCTATTTATTTTATTTTGTAAATAGGCTATAATTGTGTGATTCAATAGTAGTCTATGGATTAAAATAGTTCAAAGGTCATTTTCTTTTTGAAATGAAATACGGTCAGATATTGAGAATGTTACCCGAGCTGCTTGAAAACACTGTCCAGCCTGGAGAGCAAGGGACTGTAGAATGGATCGTAGTTGGCCAGTAAATGCGACGAGTGCGGTATCTGATGGAACAGTTTGTAGTCCTGCTGCTTGTCCCTTGAGTAGAAGCTGCCTTGGTGCTTTGTGGCAGCCGGCTGAGCGTAGGGTACCTTTGGTGTGTATCTGCTGAAAAAGAGACATTCTATCATTTTCAGAAATAAAAAAGACCAACAAGAATACAAATTGACATTACAATATTGAATATGGTACAAAGTTTATCCATTCCTCAACAAAACCTGGTTGTACGCAGTACCACATTTCCCACTAGGCCCACTAGTCCCAGGCCTAGGGTGCAAAATTTTGGGAGGCGCAAAATTTTAAAAAGCGCACACACAAGTGTGCAAAAGCGTCGGACAAGCGATCAAAATATTTGTGTGCAGCTAGCAGCAAATATTTATTCATCTTCAAAGGATAATAAACTTTAAATATACAAAAATAACAATAGAGTGACCGAAATTCACAGTGTGTGGTTTCTCAATGGCTCAATGTAATGTAATCTTGAGTTTGCTTTCAATTTTGGGTCAAATTTTTTCAAAAGAAGCCAATATTTCACAGTTTTAAGTGCTTATTGAGTGTAATTCTGTTATTTAATTTGGTGCTTAATTAATACATCGTAATTCAAAATTATTTGTTTGAAAGGGTTTGCATTAAAAATTGACAAGTGAAGAAACAAGCGAACATAGTCTAACCTACATTTTGGACTGTATCATATTATAAATTTGAAAGATAGAATAGCACAAGAATTACCTTAGTATTTTATCTCTCAATGTCAGTGTCATTTGTAACATAAATAAAATAAATAAATAAAATGGCTATTGAGTCTTAACTTACTGAAAGCATTGACTTAGAAGAAATAACGAGAACTTTTGTAGAATCCAAGCGAAGAAGAAAATTTCTATAAAATAAACTACAATCACTGTATGTTTTTGACCTTAGATGTTTTTTACAGAAAAGTAGGACTTTGTTAGACCGAGCTTTCTAATGAAGCTCTAAAATATTATTGTTTATGGAGTATAGATTTACATTATAAATTTTAACATAATGTAATTATTTCTCATTTTCATACTTTGTGAATATTGTATGTTGTCTATCAGAAAAGTAAGTTGTATTATTTTAGAGTTGGAAAAGAGTTACTAAAAAACTCAGATTTTTCAAGTTATTCTACACACCATCCTAATTTTGACAGTACAATATCATCAAGAATAATTAGTATGTTTTACTAAGTTGTTAGGCGATATATATTCCTTTAATCTAAAACAGTTATGAGAAGAATAATGTAGCCTATATGTATGGGGGATTGAGGTGTCGTCATAGTCCATAGGGAGGAGTTCAGGTGTAGGGGGAGGGGGCGCTTTCTGGTCTGTAGGCCTAGGGGCGCTGAACTGCTAAATGCGGCACTGGTTGTACGAAGTACCAAGTACAAGAAATAATGATAAAATCGGTTCTCAATAGCCTGAAAAATGCACTCATAAATCACGCACAGATAAAAATTGAAATACATCATAAATAAGAAACTTCATAAATAAGAATTGAAAACATAACTGATTCATAATTAGTATATTGCATTAAAAATGTTATTTATTCGTTGAAAAATAGATTTATTATTATGACCTCAACAACAAAATACAATACAATAACTCCACAATATTGGATTGGACTTATTTGTTTATTTTTGTGCCACAGCAGAACAGACTTGGAATTGACTTTGTTTGTTGCAAAGGTCAGGAGGTTTATGCTTTGACTTATCCAAACATTTGACTTATGCTTCATCCTCTCTGGTACGGATAATCTCTCTAGTAATATTATGCACCAACATCATTTAATCAAGATTGCTGAAGTCTGGGTTAATTTTGGTCTATTGCTTGATAGCTTATAAGATTTAAAATTTCAGAATGAGAACAAAATATTCAATTCATATTACTACGAGGTATTTTTATGAATGAAATAATTATTTTGAACCCTTCAAACTTTTAAAATAATTATTCCTTCAATTGTTGAACACATGAATCCAACCAGATCCAGCATTACCGAATAATGTCTATAAAAACTGTAACCACGTAAATTATTAACAAAGCAAAAAAAATGCAAATGCAAATCATAACTAAGACGTAATTGCCGGATCACATAAAATTATCAAACTTGTTTAATAGAAGATAACAGAAAATGGTAATTACATAGTAATAGTCATTTTACTAAAGTATTTCCAAATGACAAGGATGTAATGACTAGAAAGTTGTAACATAATTATCACTGTCACTACTTCTGTGAGTTAATGCGTGAAAGTAATTAAATGTTAAATCTTCTAAATGCTCCACACTACATTGAACAATCGTTTTAAATATCCTCGCCGGAAACACTTCAATTTCGTTTTCTACACCTCTGATGGGTAAAAATTCGAATAATTAATTTCTATTACCTGTGTTGGAAGCAATCAAGTGTTCACTCTTAGTTTCGTGATTTTTTCAGTTCAATTAAACTCTGGAACGGATGTTGAGTGATGTCGCTTTTATTGAGAAAATTCACTTTTGCATCCTTTCAATGAAATTAAAAGTCAATGTACTCAAAGACCATGTAGAGTTTTCTCTATATTAGGCTTACATGGTATAGACTTGACAATTGACTTAGAAATGGAGGTCAATGTAAAAATGTAAAGAAATTAATATATTAAAAAAAAGTCCTACACACTCATATTGAAAATACAAATTGATGGTCGATGTAAAACAGAAAGTAAAATCAAAAGTCGCATTTCATTCCGTTCAATGTTTGAACGTGACAGTGTTTTTAATAAGCTTTTTTATATTTTTTAATCAATGAAGAGCGATGCTCATGAGACTCAAAAAGATATAAGAATCAAATAAATAATTTAAAAATATTCGTCATCTGAATAAAAGGAATTATTAGAAACCAGGATACTATAATAATAGTATAATAGCTAATAAGCTTAAAAAATATTTATCGATGAAATAGGAATTATACGGTACGGTAGCTCAATGAATCATATTATCTCTATTATATTAATAGAGATTATTATAAATGAACACATCAACAGAGCTCTCTCAACAATAATATTGTCTTCTAAGGTAAACAATAGCGTCCTGGGATATTGTTTGAATATTAATGGTAATACAATCACAAACGGCCCCAATCCACTCAATAGGACGAATTGAATTTCAAACGTAGAATCGTGACTGAGAGCTAGACGAGCTTTCAGTTGAGTTATTAATCCATATTTTGACGTTAATTGAAGGTGCTCATCAGTCGTGGTTGAGTTGGAATCACGCTCATAAATGACACCGACAAACTATCTTTCTTCATTATTTGAAAAAAAAAGTTTTAGTGTTCTTCCTACTAATGTAGGTACCAAAGTGATAATCCTCATAAACACATAGGAAAAATTGGCATATAATTGAATACTAGTATTACCGCACTTTATTTTTTATTAATTTAATTTTATCACGATTTATTACTCCGCAAACAGTTTGATTGATCCGAGCTCGTAGTAAGATTCTGTGACGAATTAATTTCCTTCCATGGATCATTTAGCCAATCAATTTATTATTTTATTCGAAGATGCATTCTACTATAGATTTAAATAAATTGAAATGATTTTGGAGATAAAAACAGGCTTTGAATCACTTTTATGGAACCAAATTTCACTTGTTGAGTAGTTTTGTTGCTTGAACTACAAGGTCCATTCAGTAAGTATCGAGACTGGTTCTCTGTAGTCTCAACAGAAACGTGGAGGGGGATTCAACTGGTTGTGCTCGGTAGAGGGGTTCTTTACCGTTCAGGAGCACTGTGGTTTAGCCTCCTAAGTTCATTCTTTGAGACAGGAGGTCGATTTTCGCGCCGAGTGTTTAGAGAGCGCGTCGCAGCTGTTTGGAAGCCTAAGTCAAGCCATCAGAGTCAAACCCCTGCACTCACAGCGGCCTTTTCACTTATAGAAGTAAGAAAGAAGGCAGGTGGATTGTTTAGGGGCTTGATATGACTTGGCAACGCAGAATTTCGCCAGTAGATGCTGCCCAACAATTGCACTGTGGCACAGCGCCTCAGTTGGCAAATTCCTCACAGTTTTTCTCATCGCCAAATCAACTGTTTCGATAGTGTGGATGGTTTCCACTACAAGACCATTCTTCTCACTGATGAGGGCGACTATTATACGCCTGTCAGGGACCAAAAATGTTCAGTTTTACCACCCAAGCCCCAGTTTGAGCGTTTGTCAGGCGCCCAATGCCAAACTCGACTTCAACGAGTTCTTGGCATTCCTGAAACATTTTGTACCCCTGAAAAACTCTTGCGCGACTTGAGGTGTCTTCTTTGAAAGCCCCTTCAACAAGAGAAGAGTGTCTCCGACGCAGATTTCTTATTTTTGAAAAAAAATTTAGTGCGTAGGTTTTCTCGATGGTAAGCTTCATGTTGGTGCTGCGACGCGAGGTAAAAACACTCGGCGCGGAAATCGACCTCCTGTCTCAACTATATAATGCATGTAAGCGAATGAACCACCAAACACAGTGATTCTTATTAGTAAAGATCCCATCTATCGATCCCCACTGGTCGGATCCCCCTGTCAAGCTTGGTTGAGGCTACAGCAAAGCAGTCTCGATACTTATTGAATGGAGTATGTATTACTATACTGTTATGCATAGAACAGTACTGTTAGGACTGTACTAAAGCCTATATAGGACCGTAGATATAGAACTTATGCTTAGTAGTTATTCCTATTCTATGCTAGAACTATTAGTGACTAAATTTTACAACTGTTATCGGTGAGCCAATCTTATCAATAATATCAGTGTGCCAGACTGAGCCAATATTGTTTGCTATTATTAGCCCAATTCTTCCAATGTGCTCATGAGGATCAACTGATAATTTGTATTCAGAATTAATAGTATTTCTCAACGAGGACTCCAGATTGGCTAATTCATCAACTATTATTGCCTCAACACCGGCAATTGTGAACAATCTACTTTGTCTTTTCAATTCTACAGACAAACATTCTCTTCATTTTCTACAGACAATCTGTAGATTGAAAATTGTATTAAATTTGGTGTAAAGGACGTGTAGATATAGCTCGCGCAAGCTGAGAAGACACGCAGTTACAATACACTTCACATTGAAACGGCGTGTCTTCTCAGCTTACACGAATGTATAAGTTTGACCGGTCAAAAGCCGACTTCCGGCGTCCAGTTGAACCGGACCGCGGTTTTTTCACATGCCAAAGTGGCACAGTACCTTCCTGCTTCTCTATTGCTCCTAAAATTAAACTGTTATTTATCACAGGGCTTCTCACTCGTTCATAGATTGGATTTTGTGAGAACTGAGAACTTCTCGGTCCTTACAAAGTCCTTGCTCCTTATTGAAAACTAAAAACTAACTGTTGATGACAACTTAGAAGACACAGTAGTATTATTGTATTTTCCATGTATTATTACATAGTATGTTTATACTCGTATATAGAATTGAAAATAAGAGCATATTTCCATTATATTTCACTTTCTTCAGCGACAAGGAAGCACCTTTTGAGAAATTGAAAATTAATTACATAAGTAAGAAAACTTACTCATGAATATGCATTGAGTTTTCAAAATCAATATTAATAAATGAAAACATTGTTTGATAAAATAATGGAAACAAGACTCTATTCAGTTTTAACATCATAGAAAATAATCAAGATGACTACAAGAGTCTTTTCTATGTAGTCTATTTTATCGCCTATGAATGCTAGAGTTGGAATGTGAAAAAGCAATAGTTAGTAATCCTTCAATGAAGAATGAAGTGAAAAGGAAATTGGAGGTAACGAAATAATGTAAGAGGAGGAAAACAAAGAGCATAATTTGGTTGTATGAAGGGGAACCGATTAAATTATGATGAAGACATGAAGAAATTGTGATGGGAGATGAGAGTACACAGATAGAATTTAACCATGAACTTGACTACAATATTAATGCAAATACAGTTATAAAACAAGTACTGTGTATATAAAGTAATAGTGAATAGTAATAGCGACGCCTGTCAAGACATCTGAGTTGAATTGAACTCAATATGAAATAGCCGTGGGCGGCATATCAGTGTTATGACTGTATTACCGACTATAATTCACAAACCAACTCCGGTTATTTTTTAGTGACTTTCTCTCCTAAAAAATTGTTCGCTACAAGCGCAAGTTGGTACAGGTACTCTCCCATCTTATATCTTGATTCTGGCCGGTTTGGTTCCAGTGAAATGAATATTAGTAAACTCGAGACTTATCTGCAAACATGATTTCTTAATCTCGGATCGGATATCGGTTGGATTTCAGATTATTTTTCTATATATAATGTGCATTAACAAATTGTTTATCGATGAAACTTTCTCAAGACACAATACAGTCCTGAGAAACATTATACTATTCCTGAAGCTCCATTATATTACAATAGATTGGAAGCTATGGAATGTGGGAGGAAAACATGAAGTGAGAAAGAACTTCAGTTCCATAAGGAATTTCAAGCTCTTTGTATGCGGGGGTCGAGGGTTGAGGTCACACCCATTGTATTGGATTTTTTTTCGTTTGAAGTATGATTTCCTGGATGGACTCCAAACAAATTCAAATAGTATTAAAATCTTCAAAAATATATTCACAAATACAATATTATTATGCTGTGTACAATCATAGGCTTGAGTATAAGTGTAGCCTATAATAAGCTATTGTCATTAACATGAACTTCTCTCAGCTCTCTGATAAAATCATGTGATTGTGGAGTATTGTCTTATTGAAAAGATTCGATATGATTTAAATGAACCTGTTTTCATTTCAATTCAGAATTTATTTTCTTTAAAACCGCTCTCTTCAATAATGAATGTAATTGTGGAGAATTATTTTCTATATTGAAAAGATTCCTTATGATTTAAATAAAGATAATTTCTAATTAATTAAGAATTTACTCTCCTTGATAACCTCTCGTTACAATAATTAATGAGATTGTTTATTTTTATTATTGAAAAGATTCGATCTGATTCAATTGAACCTAATTTCTATTGAATTTAGAATACACTCTCTACAATAACCCTCTCTCTCCAATGATTCTCTCTTCAATAATCTCGCCTATTCTCGTAACAAGCATTTCAAAGAATTCGACGAAAGCTTCACCTTGTGCCAAGTTTCGATATAATTCTATTGAACCTAATCTCTATTGTATTTCAAAATCTAAATCTACTCCTCATAATAGCCCTATCTCTCCATCAATAATTCTCTCTTATTTTCAATAATTCTCTCTTGGATACAAGCTCGTAACAAGCATTTCGAAGAATTCGACAAAAGCTGCACCTTGTGCCGAGTTTTCTAGTTTTGCAGAGGCAGCAGCGGCAGTTGGCACCGTATACTTTTGACACACTGACTGGAATCGCTTGTCCTGGAAGAACAAGTTAAGGCCCGGCTTGTCCCCAGTTGAGGCCCGGCTTGTCCCAATTAATCGAATAACTCTTTTGCATACACGCTGCGCTCAGAGGAGCGAACTGGACTGGCGACTTATCTATAACTCCAAATCATTACGATTGTACTGTTATTCCTCCACTATAACACGTGAGGAAACACATTCCAATCGGTTACATTCATTGGTGTTTACTTTATTTGGATGTGTTTTGTGGATGTGGTTCCATTAGTTACAGTAAGTTACTGTGGTTCCATTCCAGTAACAGTTACTCGGTTGTTACGTGTGTTATTATCCTATTAGCTCTAATGATTTTGTTGCATATGGGTTGGATCTGTTGATAGAGGACCAAAAAGTAACCACGTCTAGTAATATAACTGAACAAGTTCAAGTTTGTAAACGGATTGGTTTAAGTGAAGTACATTTTGTCAGTCAATGTAACCGTTTCGTATTGGTGGAATAATGATTGGTAGCTTATATTGATTACGCGGTACTCAGGTTCAATGTAGCCTATTTATAGTCTTGTCGAGCAAAGAAGACATTCTGGCAAAATGAGAAAATTACTACAGCACGGTTAATATTGATTGAGAAAGATATAGACATTTTATCTCAAATTGTAGAAAATATTCTGCTATAAAATTTGAGACTAAATTTAAGATTTTTGAACCAATATTGACTGAGCTTGAGTCGACCCTATCTTGCCAGAATGTCTTCTTTGCTTGACAAGACTATAGCAAAGGAGAATATACTCCGATATACATCTAATTGGCTTCAGTTATTGGAGACAAACCATTCTCTCTAGGGAACCAATTCGGTATTTTCTCGAAAAGTAGGTATGACATTATTATTGCGAAAGTGAAAAAGCTCTAAATACCGTATAGAGATATTCGCTAGTTTCAAATTAAGTAAAAGTTTCTGTTGATTGCAATAATCAGAATCACTTTGGAAACTGGATTCTTCAAAATTATTACCCTTCAATTCCCTTCGGACATTGGTTATCTGATATTCAGAGATAATCGAAGATCAAGTCCCTAATCGATTTGGATTCCACTTTCACAGATCTCTCACTAATCGACGGCTTTCACGATCTGTTATCAAGTTCTGGTTGCTGGTTCTCTATCATTATTGATTTTCTTCTGAATAGTATGTTGGTTTTTTATAAAATGTCCCACATGCTCCAAAAAAGTAGTTAATTTGTTCTACCATACCCATGATTCATTATTCAACCAGATTACAAATAAATAAATAAATTGCTTGTTGACCGAGAGTTTGAAAATAATGAAAGAATAGATTATATTCTATTGCTGAATATCGAACAAGAAAATGATTTCAGCGAAAAACCAACGCTTTTGTAAGGAGCAGTGATGGAGGATGGAGTAAGGGCTAGACACTGTAGACAGGACAACTATAAAATATATTATTATAGCATATTATCTATAGGAACCTTGAGGGCCAGTAATAAATAAGAAATTTGTCTTGTCCAAATAATATTTTACAAAATCCATATCTAAGTTAATCAAACTTTGATCTATTAGCGTTTTCCAAGTAAATTTCACTGCATAGTTGAAACTCTACTACAAATATTCCTCATTTAGTCTTTCAAGTCATTCCAGTAGAGACCACAACTAATATTTGATACAGCTAAGTTTGTAAATACAGCTGAATGTTTGTAAATACAGAATGGTATATCCACTTCTGAGTTCTGACACTTCTATCAAAATTTGAAAAAAGACGTTTTGAACTTTGATGTCTGTGTTTTAACCCTTTATTGTATAGTTTCTCGAATAAATGAATTAGTCTCAGAAAAGTGAGCTAGTGTTAGTTGAATGTCTGGTGGGATGTAGTGTTTTCATTATGCAGTTTCTCTATTTTTCAACAAAAAATAATCTACGCAATAAAAAAGCTCCAACAAAATTGACGTAGTTTATTGGCATATAAGCATGCCGATGGTTATTGTTAACAAACAATGGCCAACGATAATATCCTTATCATGATGCTGAGCATTATTACAGCCTGCTGCCTATAATAGGCTACTTTCATAGTGGACAAGGTTGTGGAAACGAAACTGAATTCGAGCAGTTAAGGAGCGGAGAGCGGAACAAATCTGAGTTCAGCTCTAGCCAATGATGGTCATGTGCCATCGAAATATGATGACACAATCAACGTTTATTGGGCTAAACGTAGAATTTCGATGAGACTTTTTATACCAAGAACTAAAACATTAAGTAGAGATTTAGAGAAAACAATATTCATGATGGATTTTGAATATTTATCAAAATAAACGATTATGACAAAAGTTTATTTTTACTACAATCTTTGAATATGATGGAACTAACGTGAATTATTGATATTCAATAAAAATATTTTCAAAAACTACCGCAATTCAGCCTCAACAACTATACAAAAGTGATTTATTGAGATAGAAAAGGAGAGATCAATCATCTCTTTCAGTGTAGCCGAAAGAAATGATACGAAAGGGGTCTCTATACTCAAAATTAGAGAGGAATCGTTCTCTCATCTCATTCTTATATTGGGCGGGATTAATAATTTAATCATCCAATTATCCCACGAAATAGAAGCACCTTAAAATCGTGACCTCCTCCGGTTTTTGATGAAAAATCGAAAACGGTCACTATATTATAGAATTCATAGTGGATCTTATCAGAGTAGTCAAATAGAAACTGCTATGAGCTCAAAACTGCTATTCTATCAATTTATTCTACTGTCTAAAACCAGATAATATAATGAATATCCAGATTTTGGTAATATATTTCTCTGATGACACTCACCTATCCTGCAGCTTGGTAGCGGCCATGGCGGCGGGCGAATAGGCGGCGCCCCCGGGCTGTAAGCCGCCCCCGGCGCTCGGGTAGGGAGCCAGCGTCGGTCGCCCGATGGCCGACTGGATGAAGTTGAGGCCCTGCTGGTAGGTGCTGCTGCCCTCTGGCGGATAAGCCCACACGCCGAAAGGCTGGTTTTCCGAGCCGGCCGCGTCAGCGTCGTAGCCTGTGTTGGTTGTGTCCTGCACACATTTGAGAAATTGGTGAAATTATGAAAAAGTATTTTCAAGTACAGTATCCGGAAGATCCGTATCCTATGCATATGGTATGTTATATGGTATCAATCACCCCTCTCATTTCCAGAATCATTTCTAGACTACTTCACAAGTCTAAAATTCATGACGGCATCACCCTCAGAAAAAATAGACAAGATACGTGAATCTTTTGTATGACCCTAAAAACACCATTCTCAAATGGAAATTAGAGATCAAAGCACTCTCATATTAACACCCTATTTCAACACGACATGTTTATACAATATAATAGATAGAAGGGTGCTGTGATCTCCAATTTTCATTTATGAACTATAATATAGTTTAGTAGCCCTAAAAATTTTCGACCATCCGCTCAAATCACACATACAACTGAATGAAATTGAACTTTCCTTATATATGTGCTTGGGAAACGGTGAAATTCAGGTTTAAGAAAATAAAACACCTGACGTTTCAACTCCCAAATAAGGGTGTGACTGTGGATGCGAATTACTATAGTTATAATTTGAATAGTTAGCGTACGTAGATGAGTTGCCGAAATGCATGCGAGCATACAGCATACATTTCATTCAGTGTGTGTTTGGCATAGATTCAATGCTTGCCTTACGCCTACTAACATACTTTCAAGTCGTAAAACATTTTCGTTGAACATGGGCAAACTTCCTGTATGTCCTTGGCCTCTAAGATGCGGTGACAGACATCGGTCTACTGTGTACTTACTCACTTATTCGCCAGTAGGTGCTAATTTGAATGAAAATACTTTCCTATTCACTCAACTGAAAACTAAGAAAGTATTTTTCTTCCAGATTTGGTTTTGTCAATATTTTTCTAGGAGGATAATCGTTGAACTATTGAATTTTGTGTGAGAGACACTAGTCAATTATTTTTCTAAAATAATTCTTATATTTTGTTGTAGGCCTTCCAATTTTTAATTTCAATTAATCAATTCATTAAAATATCAATAACGGGATTTTTCATGAGTATGAATATATTATTGAGAATAACAGGATCTATTTGATGTTTAGTCCTGAATTCTGAAGGCAATTATCAATTATGCTGAATTGCTGATATTGCATTGAATCAAGATCACATTATGAATCAAGTAAATAAGGAGCATAGCTTGTTGAATAATCACCACATTACTGTCTTTCCCTGTTAATACAAATGAAAGTTCTTTCCAATAGAGGACATTATCATCATCTGAATTGGATTCATGATGATATAATTCATGATATTATATTGTTTGCTATTTTGACAATAGTAGGCTATTTCTCTGTCATGTGATCTTCTTCTCAAACTCTTTACAAAGCCGACAAAGCTTTCCTTTGTTTTCACATAGGTTTTCACTAAATTACTTCGAGAAGACATGATTGTAGAAGATATAAATATTTGAAAGAAATTACGTAGACCTATATCATATTCGAACAATGCATTCCAATATCTCTTGTCGCTCACTTTCAGTTTCTCATCTGCTCACGAGAGAACAATGAAATTACAAATTAAACATTAAAGATATACTTCATGCATGTAAAATAAGTTATATGAGCTGTGGGTGTACGAAAGAGATATTGTAAAATTTATCTTTGTAAATTTCGAAACTTTCCTCTATTATGACGAATAGAAAGAGATATCGTAAAATATATCTCTGTAAACTTCGAAACTTTCCTCTATTATGACGAATAGAAAGAGACAAATGTTTACAATAAGATAAAAAATACAGATCACATCGTCTGTTGTAAAAGAGTCTTGGGAAGTTATTAGTATTCTTGTTCTTAAAGATAAGTAAAATAACGATTATTTCCTGCAATGGCGTATCGTATTAACATGTGAAAACTATAAACTTCTTTAATAATAAATAATTGCTAGAAGAGAAACGATCTCAAAATCATTCCAATTCAACCTACTATTTTGGCAGATGTCAAGACGAGAATTTCAGCAAGCAGTATGAAACAATGAAGATTTAGCACGATCCTATCTAATAATTTCGGTTGACACTCAAAACACGTGGTCTCTGAAGAAAATAAATTATTTAGCCGTCTTCTAGCTTGAAATTTCCTGCGAGAGTGAGTAATGTCTGGAATAAATTGAGTATAATTATTGTATTTTTATTCCGGATCTCTGTTTTCAGTTAAACCTAATATCCATGTTCGCCTGTCATTCCTTACTAACAAGAGAGAAAGTGACACACGTCTCGTTGTTCTTCTTACTAATATTTTTGTCTGCCGCCTATTTCATTCTTCACGTGAACAATTTTGGACACGAAAGGAAACGTGTGGAGAATTTAGAGGAATACTGACATCGTGAGGCTGGTTGACTGTTCAACAGTGTTCTAACCAAGCTCAAACCATTGTTTCGTTAAACTCCGTTCAAACGGAATTGGTGAATGAAGAAGGGGATTGTTAAACAAGTACTCGAGTACATAATTCAACCAGAAAAATCAAAAGAAGTAAGTAAAGAATATTTTATAAATTTGTTAACACAAATAAAATACGAGTTCTCTCATTACTCATTAATCAAGCATTGAACCAGATTAAACGGATGACGTGGAAATATTAATTTTTCTTTGTGTGTCTCCAGTTGAATGTGCCAGCAAAGTAGTCAATCTTCCCATGTTTCCTTGTACATTCCTTTATGCTTATCTCTGTAACTGATATCCTCTTTTTTCCTATCTCCTATCTCGTCAATCCTAAACCACAATCTTATTCTCTGCACTCTCCATTTACTCTCTGTTTTATCTAGTGCTGTTATACTCCATTCGCGGTATAGCCAACACGTACTTTAAACCAAAATATATATTTACATTTTCGCACACGGGTGTGAATACTATTCTGTATTCTGTATTTTGTGCAGATATTTAATCATGTTCTCCAAGCTTTCATGCTTTAACGCCGCCTGATTATGGAGATATGCGGAGAAGCTTGCCTGTTTCAATAAATCTTCTATAAATCAATCTTCAATAAATTCTACCATAGAATAATAAAAATAGTAGGATCCTCTTTAGTTCTACAATCAATAGTTGTGGGAAAAGAATCGATAATTGGATCTTCAGATAAGACTGCGCCCTAGGCAACTAAGGTGGTCACATATAAGATAAGTACAGTGATGTACAGGTAGAATATGAATGTAGAATTGTAAATGCTAGGAAGTAATTTCTCGAATGTCTGATAAAGTGATTTACAAGTAGCCTAAATCTAGCGAAAAGGCGTGGTTTTATTTCATTTCAAAGTTTTACACCTTTACAGACATCCTATATTTTGCTTTCCTGTTGTTCTTTTTTAATGGTAATGACTTTTCATTGTAGAGTGCATCATTCTTATCTCCAGATGAAGTCTACCGCTGGAAGATGCAGTCCGACCCAATTAAATAAATGACAAAATCTACTCTGAAAACTCACCTTGAAGTCGAAATCGTTGAGAGTGTCGCCTCCAACTCCGGCCGACGGATTTGAGCCGGACGACTGGGCGAAGTTGCTGACACCCTTGCCGACCAGCTTGCCGATGCCGCCGAGGATGCTCGGCAGGAACATGGCGATCAGCACCGACTTGACGATCTGCGCACCGATAAACAGCGGCAGCAGCAGCTTCTTCAGGCCGAAGGCAAGGAAGCCCAGGCCGAAGCCAGTTAGGAACGAGTTTTTGCCGAACATCAGACGAGCTGCAACAATAAGGAAATGAATGAAATTATGAATGCTGATTGATAAATAATGAATAAATGATTAGTTGATGTGAATAAAATGATGGATAGATGTAAATAAAATGATGAATTAATATTTGAATAAACTCAAGTAAAATGAAGTATTCTATGGATGGGAATACTCAAGTGGATGATAAATTAGTGAATAGACTTTAATATGAAGAGATCAAATGAGTCGGTCTGAATCTGAATCGGTTGGAGTAGTCTAAATTATAACGCGCCAGTCAAATAAACAATAAGACCGAGTTCAATTCCTGACCGGGGAAAGATTATTTGACCATAGCACAATCACATAGATACGGTCTTTTGGAGGAGATGATAAGCCGTAAGTTCCGTCTACCTTGAAAGTAGTCATCGTATCTCATCATCAACCCTCAAATTAACCACGCACAAGCCTAAAAACTCATGTAGGCATTACCCTCAGAAAAATGTAGAAATAGAAATGTAATGTACCATTAGAAATATTCTTTGTATTGAATAATATTCTATGGGCCTTTTAAGGGCTCTTGCTCTTCAATTGTCTGTGAACTGAACTGACTTATGTTCACAGCTATTAAATATCTGTCTATTCGCAATTCATGCAAGGAGTTGGATATTTTTCATCCAGTCTATAAATTATTGATAAGTAGCATTGAATCAATCAAATATTAGATTAAAATTATTCAGGAAGTACATACAACAATGAATAGATGGATGCGAATAAACCGATACAATATATAAAGCAACAGTTGTTTCTAAAGAAAAATATATAGTAGGCCTATTATCTATCTCTGAAATTATTAATCAGCATGATGATGTGATATTTGATAATTCAATGAAATAAAATCTTGAATTTATAAAATAATTTTACTAGATCACTGTAACAGTTATTACTAGTGATGGTGAAACAATAACAATAATAATTTCAATTGATTTACGTGAAACATTCAAATACTTGTGAAATACGTCTATTATCAAGCCAATTAAAACAACCTTTCACGCATTTTCACGTAACAAAAAGTTGATTTGAACGAGTCCACTGCGATCTACCGGTCAATCATTGTACTAAATCCATGATATTCAACTCTTCCACCAATCACAAGCGATTTCCTGTAGAACACGCCCCTGCAATGCCATTGGTTGAATGGAAGTGTCAAGTCCGCCATTTGAAAATGCCATTTTGTGAGACAAGAAAATGACAACTTACTCAATGGCGTATATTTTTAAGTGGAGTATATATGTGAATATGCAAATATATGTGATAGGTAAGATTTGTTTTAATAGCCTACAATGAATTAAACATCAACCAATTGGATCAAAGAGGATACTGTTAGCTTGCGCCTTCGTGATAAAATAGCATAATTATCAATTCACTATTGTTCATTTAACAAGTAACAAGTACTTCGTCAATATAATAGATGATTACTTTCAAAATTATAATAACATTTCCGGGGAAATGTAGCTATGGTAATATTATTTCTTGTCCGCAGAGCTTCAAAAGCAATCCTTTTTTACAATTTTCTACAAGTTCAGTCTCCTCAACCAGATTCAAACATTTCTGTCAGAATGACAAGAAATATATGAATAATTGGAGTTGTTAGAAACTTGAATTCTTAGGTTTTCCATGAAAAACTCTCATTTCCATTTCCTTCAATGTCAATCAACCCCCCAGATTTGAGATCTCTGTGTATTATTTTACACAGAGGAAGCCTAGTGGAAAATATTCCAATCAATTACTTTTACCCCAGGCGCACACCAGCACGATTCCGTTGCGAAGGTTTGTTGCGGTGCGAATTCAATTCTGAGAATTTGCCAGACGAAAATTTAAAACCATTGCGGTGTATGAGCTAGCGCAGACCAATGCGTTGTGAAATATTCGGTTTGCAAATATTTGCAGCAAATGCTGCATGCAGCATTTGTCGCGCCTTTTGCATGCGAATATTGTGGCGCGTTCAGGAACTAACTCTAATTTTCGTCTGCAAGTAAACAGACATAACCAAAAAGGAAGAAATTACAGGATTATTTTCACATACCAAATATGATGGTTTGTTATTATACCAATATGTATGATTTAAATCTCAAAGATTACAAGAATATAAGAGAAAAATACAAGATTTGGTGTGATATTGGAAAAGCTGTCCATGTTCCAGGTAAGTTTCAGTTTACTTTGATAGGCTAATTGAGCTATTGGGCAGTTATTAGGCACCTTACTAGTAGGTTATATCATAACTCAGGATATTATTATTGTATTACAGCATCATTATTATAGTTAATTTCAGTATCTCTTCTACCCTACTATCGAAACATTAGGTTGGTTAGGTTAAATACTCAAATATTCCCGCGCTCTAAGGTACGATTATTTCGCTTCGGTGTGCGTGCCCCAGCGTTACGAATATTTTGCACCGAAACTTTCGCTTCGAAATCGGAGTCCAAATTCTTGGAACCACTGCAACGAATTCGCGACGCATTGGTCTGCGCAAGGCTTTATCCTACTTCTCATACTTTTATTCCTCTCTGGCCTGATTCCGACCAAGCAGATATTATTAGGCTATGGTTTAACACCTCATTACATACAGTGATCATATGATAGTGACCTTAATCATGAAGGAATAATTAAATAAATAGATGAGAATACCAACAAACAAGGCAACTTTTACTTGAATAAGTTGAACCAGAAAACGTGGATTGGTCTGAGTTGACGTCAAAATGCTTTCAGTTCACTCGTTCTCATTAGGTACTCTATTACCATACATGGACGTGTCAACTGGCCAGCAGCTTCCTTTGATACAGAAAGTAATTGCCTTCCTTTTTACTCTCAACTAGTCCAGCAGGAACAAACATGGAAATCCAGACTACTTGTAGACACTGCATTCACTTTGAACCATCTACTTCCGGCTTGATTTATAATAAGACAGTTCCTTATTAATATTCGCATGGTATACGTGTAACAAGAGCAGATAGCGGACCTGTATTTTTTATGTTTTTTCTTTCAATCATCATTCTGAATCTGAATGGAGAAAGAATGTACAGAATAAATACTTCATTTTGAGATCAAGAATAAAAAATTGGATCTGAGACAATAGTGAAGCATCACGCTTTAAGCACTAAAATTGCTACAGCCAATCCAAAGCAATTATAATCTCAAACAAAACAATATAATTACAATGCTTCAGGTGGCTAATAGAGACTTGAACAATGAAACCATCGTAATTCAACTATTTGAAATAGTCTTGAGCTATCTGTAAGCTAATATAGCTACAAGCTATATCTGTATAGCTAATAAGCTGTATATCTGTAAGCTAATTTCAAACCCAATGAGCATTATGATGATGCTGAATGGAGGAGAAGGAGTTATTGAATACAGGCTAATTTGTTGAGAGTGAACAACTTGAAGAAGTAGCAAGTAACGTACAATGCTCCTTAGTTTCGAACAAGTAACTATGCCATTATTATTCCTCTTGCTTTTCACCCGTCTTACAATGAGAGTGAACAGTACAAGCAAGACAACAGGCGACAGAAAGACAGGCATCTGCAATTTAAATGAGAGGGAGCGAGTGAAAATTCTAATTAGTTGGAGTGAGATGGCACAAGTGCTCAGCAAACCGCAAACCGAGCAAGTGCATTTAGAACTGAAGAAACAGACGTCTTCAAGTGAAATAACGAAGACAGGTAATTACCATTACCGTCAACCGCCACGAAACAAAAAGATGTGTGAACTGATTCTATTGGCCAAACAATGTGTAAACAATACCGAGGTAGATTCGCGAGTTTTGAGAAAGTTGAGAGTTGTATGTGTTTTCTAAATTAAATGTAATATTTCCAGAATATTCAAGTGTATAAATAGTTTGTGTTCTCGAATTTGGTTTCTCGAAAGAAATTCCCATGCATTCGACTACAGTATTTCGCTTTTTCTATCCAAGGGATAATGAATCACTATTTCTATCAAAAGGATGATAAATCTATAGTCAAATCAACTACAGTACTTCAATAATTGATGATTGATTAATTGGAAGAGAAGTTTGAATTATCGTACACTTTTTCACTCTCTTCAAAATATTGCCTTCTTTCAAATGGCTAGCCGTTTCCAGAATCACCCTCTTCTTCTTTCGAAGGGCGACCTGGTGTAACCTGAGAGAATAGAAGTAGAATTATCATTTGATCTTTTCAATCTTTCATTCTATTTCTTCACGTTTTTCCCCTGGACACAGAGGACGGAAGACCCTTCTCTGTGCCCTTTATCCCTTCTCTGTGCTCTGAATCACAGCTTCAGTCTTCTATCACACTTCCGGTATTCAATTTGCTGCATGTATTCAAATCCAATTCTGTCTAGAATCTCATCATCTAGAATATTTACCATCTTCCATTTCCCACGTACAAGCCTCATCCAAGCAATCAATGAATTTATTCATTGAAACGAAGATTCGCACACTTTTACATGTGGAAAAGAAGATTCCACATGTAAGCAAGCGTTTCTATTCACTATAGATTAGTATGGATAATTAGACAGGGAGTCCGATCTCCTTGGAAGAAAAATTCGCAAAGTAAATACAATTATTGTCCAAAGTAAGTACCGTATTGTAGCATTAATCTGTGAATCATCAATGTAAGGTACAGTTCAAAAAAGGAAAAGAGTGTGATCATGATACCATGTCTAAAGGGGTTTGCTTTAAAATTTCACGCTAGACTAAAATCCTCATTCTAATGGATAATGATAATCATGGATTCTATACCATGGAATAGAAGAATAATATATTCCAATCCTCTTTGCTATAGCCTACGTAGCCTTACAAGTAAAGTTTTAACAAACTATCTGGCAGATCCAACACCGCTGCATACAGTCGCCAGCTTAGCTCCTCCTCTTCTTCTTCTTCCTCCTCTTCTTCTTCTTCCTCCTCTGATTTTTTATCTCCTTTCGCTGCTACTTTCTTCGCTTCTTCTATTCGTTTGTGAGAAAAACGTTAATGACGTCACGTTGCCTTTCGCCGCGCGCGCGTGCTGGCATTCCGGCGTCAATCTGTCATGCCACTGCTACTGTATTCCCATCAGCTATAAGCTGGGAGTGTAAAAGATGCTCGAAATCGAAATCCACCCACCATTATCTTGTCCTCTTTTGCAGTTTTTAAATAATATTGTAGAAAGAAAAATACACATATCTTGTCGAAATAATTCTGCATTTCGATTAAATTAATGCTAAAAGATTACCGTATTCGTATGAAAGGGGGACTCATGGGAATTCACATGGCAGATGAGAGAGCTTGACTGGCTGGATAGGACTGTGAGAGAACTTGGCATCTGAGAGAGGAAAATCTGATATGACAAAAATATTTATGTCGAATATAATTTTTATTTATTCACTGGAGAAGGCCTGAAAAAGTATAAACCACGGATACTAGAGTACACGTTGGGTATCAGGTATCATAAGCCTGATGCGCAGTAGATTGATAGGATTATGACGTTTCTGGAGACCACAAAAAATAGTTCAGCTTACACTTTATGTAATTCAACTTTTACAAAGTTTTTTGTGGGTTCCAGAAACGTCATAGCTAGCTGCTTTTTGGCTAAAGCCTGCGTGTGATACCTACCGTGTTCTAGTATCCGTGGTATAAACATATAAAGATTTACAAATAAGTAACACAATTACTTATATCTTACTTCTTAGATCTATCTTACTTACTTAGATCTTACTTCATGTTGCTTGAAGGCTCTATAACACTAATAAATTGGGCAACAATTATTGGGTATTTTTAGCTCCTGTTTATAATGCTTAAAAGTTGTGATGGTAGTTGATCATTGTAGCCTATGAGAAAAAGGGAGGGGGGTGAAAATGGAAATTAACAAACTAATGTACCTTTCATAAACCAATTCGATTCTCTTATCTATTCATATGTACTTGTATATCAGTACAAGTAAAGATTGTTTACGCAAGTACGCAAGCGTAGACCTACATGAAAAGAGAACAGGCAAACAGGATGTTTCGGAGTAAGGGCTTAGGGAGTTATTATTGATATTTCACTTTTCATCAGCTTTATACACGAAAAATTGGTAAATAAATTATTGATAATTGTTCATTGAATAATGTTATTTAGCTCTTCTCACTTGAATGACTCTAAATTCGGTTCGAGCACACTGATAAGGAAATACACGAAAAATTCGTGAAGAAATTCTTAAAACTTGTTCCCCAATTTGTCATCAAATTAATATTGAGTTCATCCCACTTGAATGACTCTGAACTCGGTTCGTGCACACCGATAAGGAAATGAATGCGTGCGTTGACAAATGCACACACACGACAAAGTCGACAAGTTGCTTACCTGCCCCCCTCATTCTTCCCCTTCAGTACCCGGTACCCCTACTTGATTGTTGTTGACACACAAACCCAACAATAGTGGGACACAAGCCAACGAGATGCGGAGACCGCTAATTACAAATTCCAAAGCAAAATGACACAGGAACTTGACTTGACAGAAGGAGAAAGAGAAAGAGAAGACAAGCTCCTGCGAATCGCTGAAGCATCACCTGTTGCTATAATTTGTCGCGCACGCTAAGAAGAAACGCCCCTGCAATGTAAAGTGTATTGTAATGGCGTATCTTCTCAGCAATATCGTGGTGACAATCGCGAACGCACGCCAGCGATCGCATTTGGCCACTCACTTGTGATTTTATGAAGTTGAAAGCAAAATCTGGGCACAATAGGCCCAGATTAATAGGCCCTATTATTAAATTTATTAAGCTTTAAAATTTTAATCAGCATTTGTATTAGTGTCGATCGAAAAAGGATCAAACATGAAGAGACAGCACAGATTGTATTGTGAACTAAAACGAGGAAAAGTTAGCGAAAAGAGGCGTTTTAGCGAACACAGCGAATTAGAACTGCTTCCTATTCTAATCTCGACGTTATGAAGTACGAAAACTGTGTTAAATAAATATTGTTATTTGATTTTAAGTATCAAATTATCTTCATTGATGACGTTTTATTATTTGAACAATAAAGTTTTTGAATTTCCAAAATGAATGAAACAATTATTGTGCGCAAAGTTTTATTGAGTCTTATAAGAAGTGAATATTATAATTTAAATTTTTCTCTCATATCACGTGAGTGTAATAAGTGGAAAATGGACTTGATAGAATTATTCAAATAGCCTATAATAGCTTTGACACTGGAGTAAAAAATACTTCTTAGTTATCTGCTTGACTGCGTAGAACAGGAATGATCACAGTTTAGTAGACCGTGATTCCATCTATTCCCATCTCGTAATTCATTACGAAAGCCACACTTTTGTGGTTGAGGTCAATATTTACATTAAAATTATTAAACTAAGCTACCAGGTCAGAAATGTGATTATTTTGGAATTCATTATAGTTTCAGATCTTCTAGGTGATGAATAATATAGGCTATTTATTATTTTGCTGTTGATGTGGGCATCACTACATAATAATTGAACGAGTGAAACGAGTTCCAACTTTTGACTCATTCCAGTAATATAATAAGTTCGTTTTTATGAAGGAGGAGGGTAAAGTGCCGCATGTAATAAGTATCGAGTAACAAGCCTATTAATATCAATATCAAGAAAAGTATCATTGAAGTATGTGTAACATTTTAAGTTGTAACTAAACAATTATCTAGCTTGTCGGGAAGTGGTTGAAGACAGTGGCGTAACGGCTCTGGGAGGCCCGGGCTGGGGCCCAAAATATAAAATATAGGTTTCTTGAAAAATGAATCACTTGGGATCCTAGGGGTCTGGGTTAGAGCCCGAAATGATATACTACATAATTTCTAGATAAATAAAATTGAAGTATCGATTTGTCAAGATTATGCATGATTTCTATTTTGGCAAATACAGTCATAAGCACTAATGTAGTTTGAGAAAGAAATTATGCATCAACAAAACAAAGTTAGCGTTGTTCAAATATTCTTTTTATCGTTTAATTGTCTAATGGTGAGCTTCTATTATTACTGAAAAATTAGGAATGTTGTTTGCAAATCACTAAAATTGAGACAACCGGTGTCCAGACTCAGACTAGACTGTTCAAACAAAACTCATGAAAGCGATTGTTAGAGTGAGTAGCTTCTTATCTTTCCTGCTTCTTTCTTCGAGTGAACATTAGAGCAAATAAATTGTTTTCCCATTGAATTCCTGAGCATATAGTGTGTCAGAGACCAGAGTCGACATTAGATAAAGAAATGAATGATATTGTAAATATAGCTCACTCAATTAATAATTTCATTCGCGATTCCAATTCAGTTCCTATCAAATCGCAATACAGGATGCAAGTTCGTGTCCGCAAAATTTGCCAAACGAAAAGTAATTCAAGTGAGTTGTTTTTGCGATGAAATTGTAAATTTTATAGGCCTTATTCAATAGAAAAAATTAAATAGCTAGCCTATGGCTTATGTCTTTCAAAATTTCAAATTAACATTTTTAGAGAGTTTAATGATTGGAATCGAGGAAATTTTGGAAGGAGGGGGTTGAGAATGGGGAGGGGGGGTTAGGAGAAGGTAGTAAGATTTCGGAAGAAGGGGCCCGGATTATTTGTTTTTGCGGGGGGCCCGGTTCGGAAACGTTACGCCACTGGTTGAAGATTACTTTACAAAATTTGTACTTGACAGTCAAGACCTAAAGCAAGTTAAATGAAAACTTTGTAAAATTTTACTTTTATAGTGAACATGTTTTTTGCACAATGGTTAGTTATGTTTCAACGTTTTAACTCGATAGTATCTATTTTATCTTCATAGCTATAAATCATGGTATTACAAAACTTTCCAACATCAAAAAATAGTGAGTTATCAATTTATTACCAATATATTTCGAATTTCAAGTGTTTTGTAAAAAAAATGTAAAAATCCCAAAAGCTTTCACTGCCAAAGATGTGTTAAAAAATTTATTACTGCTTTCTCGAAGGTCGAAATTTCATTTAAATCTACCAGTGCTGCTCTGGCCATATAATTTCACAACATTCGATAGGTGAAAACACAGTAATCCTGTACCTACAGCTACAACTGGTTCATCTTGTAGTCAATAGTCACCCAACTGGCTGATCCTTCTAGTGCTAGCTTTTCCTTCTGCACTGGAACTTGCTATATGATTATAAACTTGATTTGTTATCCTGAGCTATACTTATCGAAATAAGTTTCACTTTCGACGAAAGTTGTGTAATTCTTTCTTTGGTCGATCAAATTTTTGAAGAAAGTCTCATAGATATAAAGGATGAGTTATGGAAAGGGACATGCTTGATGCAAAAAAAAAAAATTTATCAAGCTTTCTAAATTACCATTTTTAGACTGAATTTTCAAAGTTAATCAAGTTGTATCTGGTAAAGTCATTAGTTCAAATTACAAAAATGCAGAAGAGACCATATATTATAAAGAATTATAATAATATTTCCTTTTTTGAGTAGAGCTACTCATCAGTATTTTATCTTAGGGCTACTTTATCAATTATTTTTATTTATGCATAACATGTTTCGACTACACAGAGTCATTTTCAAATGCAAAAATGTTTACTCATGTTCAGTCGAAACATGTTATGCATAAGTAAAAACAATTGAATAGGTATAGGGTACGGCGATTCTCATTTGAAATAAAAACTACATATCAGTGTATATAATTAAATAAAAATCATGATCACAGTACCCTTCAAATTTTTTAATTCAACACATGAAATAAATTTTTTATCCAGAAATATGATTCTGCTCTTTAGAGCCATTTCCAAGTGTCACTCACTGAGATCAGAAACATGTTTTGTTGAAATAGAAATTTTTAAGTGTGCTATGATTGGGAATCTTGTTTAATAATATACTCGTACAATGAATTATATAACTACAGAATTCCCTGTTTTGTATTGTAGGCTTTCTTCCTATCTAATCAGCATGTATAATAAATTCCACATAAAATAATATTATTATATTGACTTAACTCTCGATGATTAAATCTTGCTACTTTATATCTAGTGAATTCAACGTTGGCTCTGATGACTTACTAAAGAAACCTCTTTTGAATGAAAAATCTTATAAATATGATATAATAGTGCAAATGAATAAAATTAACTCACGCATTCCCGTGGAGAACGCCCGCCTGGTGCTAGTGACAAAGGTGGGAATATCAATTTCCACCACATGATTCCTGGTGAACCTGTCCAGCCTCCTGAGCATCTTGAGACCGACATCCTTCTCATCAGCCAACTCCCGCGCTTCCCTGGCTGACTCCTCCGCTGACGTCACGTTCTGACGTCGCACCACCACACCGTCCATCAGTTTAATCACGCCCGCACGCGTGCAACCCACCCCATCGCACTCCTGTCCACTCGCGCTCACTATAAAACTCTGGGGAGCACTCGAGGTCTCTCCGGTTTGCAAGAGTGTCGACTCACTAGATGTCTGTGAAACCGGGGTTTGTGAAACCGAGCTTTGTGAAGCCGGGTTCTGTGAGATAGGCGACTCACTAGAGGTGGCCGAAACAGCCAACAAAGCTACACACCACACCGTCACCAACATTTGTGAGCACAGGCCTATTGCCGACATTATCCAATCCTATAATGTTTGCTATAGGTTCACTAAGTTTTTTGGGTACACTAACACCAACTAACCGCGCACTTCCTGGTGATCTGTGCTGGGTGCATTATCGGAGATGTTGCGCCCTGAAAAATATAAAGATAAATTAATACAAAGAATATTGATTAAATAATAATTATTGAATGGGGAAACTTATTTGATTAGTAGTTAACCCTTTATTACAGGAGAAAGGCAGGCACGTTTTATATTCACATGAAGGTCAAGAAAATAAAAAAGTTAATACAAAAAAGATTGATAAAATAATATTATTGAATAGAAAAGCTTGTTTAATTGGTGAAAATTGAACTCTTCATTACAGGAAAAAGGCAGGCACACACCATATTCACATGAGCGTATGCTTAAGTGTGTAATCACCGAGAATTTACCTTTTCTGTGTTGTAATATTCCATTTATGATGTATCTATTATGAACGTACGTTTCTCCTTTACTCTCTACTACAGGATGGAGTAAATATTTATGCACAAACACTGACCCCATATAACTGAACAGTTACCATAATTACAGATCAATTCACTCCAAATAGCACCTTATAGTTGTTGATTTATTCCTTTTAATGAATGTAATCACGCCTCATCATGCAAACTAAGGATTCGCAGGCAGACTTTTCCAAACAAGATCTACTCAGTCGTCTATAACAAGATCTTCTCAAACCAGTCTCAACTACATCTTCTCAGATCTCATCAAAATCCGCATCTTCCGTTTACAGCTTGATTAAAATAACAGCCTCTGGCTGTTGATGATATCAACAGAATCTTGTTCCACTGGAAAGGAGCTCTGATCGTGTAAACTTTCCAGACCAATCTGAGTAAACGCGAAATTAGCATGATTGAATGCTGCTGCTGCTGCCTTATTATTTCTGTAGCAGGTTCTGGCTAGAATCTCCGGTAGGAGAGTCAGCCAACTTGACACTAGAGGCTTGACAGTTTAGCAGGAGCAGAGAACGAACCGCTCTGGGGAGAGGCTGACGGAACTGGCAGGAATTGGCAGGAATTGTATACGTGGCGTGCTCGAGAGTAAAAGAAAAAGGAAGATGAAGAATCAATAGAGAAAGGGGAGAACTTGGGGGAGATGAGGGAAATAAAGGAGAGAATGGCCAAATAGAGAATAAAGAGAGAGAGAGAGAGAGAGAGAGAGAGAGGAAATTCAGAAATGGTGAGAAAGAGAAAATAGAACAAGAATAAGAAGATAAAGATAGAAAATTTGATGAAAACCACAACGTGGGGTGAAAGACGAGAATAATAGAGTGATTAAGGAAAAAAGGATCAGATTATAAGGGTAAGAGATTGGGAGGGGTAGCGTTTATGAGAATAATGAGTTGAACCTAGACGTGAAGAATGTAAATATTGAAAAATATCAAGGAAAAAGGGACGGTACCAAAATGAAAGGGTCAAGAAGAAAGCGAGAAGAGAATGTAGCGGAAGACCAAGAAGTACCACTGAATAAGATGAAACATACTCGCACCCAGTCATAGTAGAAGGTAACACCCAGAAATGAAAATAGAAAAAAGTATTAGAACGAGAATTAAAAAAGGAAAAATATTTAATATGACGAGTAACAAGTGGAAAGACGGCGAGCTGAAAGACGAGGAAATGAAAGAAGATTGTATTATAACATGGAAATAAATGTAATATAAAAATAAATACATGATGAAGGGAAATAGTTCAGTACTAAGGAGAAAGCAAGAGCATGTACAAATATGAGAAAAATATGAAGAAAGTTCAAGACTAGAAACATAGAAAAATATGAGTGAGAAGAAAAATGGAAGTGGAAAGGAAGAAGATGGAACAATGCTACAAAAATTGATATAGTGATACTAGGATCTTATTAGAGATTATGGAAAGAGAATAAGAGAGGATCTTGTTAGAAGTAATGAAAAATGAGACAATGGCGAAAGGGAAGGCGTTGAGCAAAAGGCACACTTGCTTTTTTTCTCTTTCATGTTGACCAGTTCAAGTTCAATACTTGTGGCCCTCCAGTCCCATGGTATAGTCGGTCCTAGCAAAGAAGACCTTCCGGCAAGATGGGAAAATGACTCCAGCTCGGTCAATATTGATTCAAAAATTATAATTTTGGTCTCAAATTTTATAGTGGAATGTTTTCTACAATTTAAGGCTGAATACATTATTTTTATTTATGAACCAATATTCATCAAGTTGGAATCATTTCTCATCTTGGAAGAATGTCTTCTTTGCTTGAACCGACTATTGGGGCCTACACACACACGTTATGTAGGTTAGCGTAACGCTCCACAGAGCAACAACACACTTGCGAAGGATATGTGGACTTGGCCTGCCGGTCAACCAGTTTCACTCAAATCAAGAAAAAAGTTCAACGAGATTCAAGCTGTGGTACCTTTTCAAACCGGAAGGGCAGTCAGTCGCCAGAGCTACGTCATCCTACAATTCCATCAGTAATAATTTTCAATCAATATTTATTTGATTTGATAGTTCCCTCAACTTCTAATACAAATCAAACGAAAATAGGCAATCCTTCACGAAAGACTTCTGCATCATTAATACAGAACATTATTACAAGTTGGTTTTCATAAATTCAAACGGCCAGCACAGTTGCACGGAAATCAAATTGAATAAATTCAACCGCCGTTGTAAATTAGAAAACTAATGAATGTCATCTAACAATTTTTTTCAATTCTAAACAAGGAGTTTATACATTTAATTTTCCAAATGGAATTTAGGCTATTCACGAATTGATTGTAGATATTATCTATTCATTAAAACGAATAAAACTTGGAGAAATCTCATGATAATATTATTTCAAGACACTACAGAAGGTATGTTTGTTCAGAGTGAGTTTGTCATGTCCTGTATAACTCGACATTTGAAATTCATTAAACTAATTCACTGGGTTAACACCTACTGTTTAGGACTTCACCTGTTTCGTGTGCACGAGCCGCCAATTACTACAAATAATTAAAAATTAGTTGATTCACAAATCATTAAAAATAGAGAAGTTGCAATCTATTAGTAGTTTCATACAATAATTTCAACCAAATAACGCTTAAAATAAGCGTAGTTACTGTGGTGTAGAGCTTTGTGGATCAGTTATGATAATTATAAAAATAATGTAAGTCTGCATGAGCAGAAAATACCAGCTCCAGCATAATAGCACAGCCATCCATGGCATGCACTTGAATTAAAATTTGAATATTCGTGCAAGGAAGCCAAGGTCATCTAAATAATGAGAGCATGAACCAGTATGCTGGCAGAAACAACAACGATATTTATACTTTACAATACAATAAAATGGAAAGAAAATTTAAAATGCTTAATGAAGCGTCAATAGAATTAATTACAGTATTAATAAGATTTATAATAAGTTTGATAAGAAATTAATAATTAAAAAATAATAATTTGAATATCTCAGGGTATAGTAGTGGATAAGAGCTAGGCAACATAGGTGTATCTAATTATTAAATACTATGACTTACTTGATTTCTTTAATTGTGAATTCATTACACAATGAACTATTTTAACCAGACGTCTGATTCCTTATACTATGGCCATCTTGAAATTTAAACATACATTTTTTGTAACACTAATATGAGCAAAGGGTTTTAGCAAGAAACAAGGAGTGAGTGTCTCTTGTTCAATTCTCAAAAGTCACCCTTACAATTTTTAATCCAAGGCTCTGATTGGTGGAAATCAATCACGCCACTTTGCGTGATGTAGAGATATTTTCTAGAACATTCTACTCAAAATATGATATACCTAATATTTTACAAATGCATTAAAATACCATAATAAATATAATATAGAGCTTATATTGACGGTATGATATAATAATAATATAAAAAGACAATAAAATTAGTGGTTTGCAATTTACAATATTAGTTAATTAATAAGATTGAGAGGGCAGTTCACAAAAATTAATTGAGCTGTCAAAATCAGCTGTTGACAATAATAGAAGAATTTTCCCTCCAATAATAATTAGTAGGTTATGAACCCCAAGTACAGCAATAAACAAATTTATTTCAGGAAGAAATTAATTCAAAATTAGGTACGGTACTTCAAAATTAATAATTTAGACAGGTGAGTCTGTGCAATCTTATCGGTCATCACCGATAAGGAAATTGATAATTTGCTTCAATAGTATAACAATGAGTATCGGTATGGATTGCATTTTGGAATTGACCGCCACATTACCAAAGAGAAATTTACTTATTTATTTGTAAAAATTTATACTGTTGGTTGAGTTACTATGGAATACATACTAAACTATTTTATCCATCCATTGACCTACATGTTTGCCTTCTGAAGCTCAATTCATTTATTTCAATTTGAAGTCAATATTTGGTTAATAATACAAAATTAACGATTTAGAAATGTACGAGATACCAAAGATATGCAATGCATAGATTTATACAAAAGATGAAGTTTCAGGCTACAACAATAATAATACTGTAAAAAACGATATTGAAGAACCTTTTACTCGTATGCAGTGGATACGGTTTACAACGCATTGCTGAAACCGAATCTTGTACGGAAACCGAAACGCGTAGGCGTTGTCTACACATGGTCATTGGTGACCTCTCTTTGCTTCCGAAACACGCGACGCCACAAGGAAACAATGTTGACGGAAGAGAAATAATAGAAAGCGCGCGCCTCCAAACTAAATTGCAGGTCAGTAGTTGACAGTCGTTAACCGCGGATGTGCTAATGGGGATTAATCAATGTTTGGAAACTGCTCGTCAAACAAAATAAGGAAAATGACTTTTTCGGCTTTTCCGCTAAACTGAGCTGAGCTTTTTGATGCGCGCCTCAGAAATGTGGAGAAAGTTGGCCGTCCGTCAATTTTAACGGGGGAATGAAAGGAAGGTCGTTGCTTGCTCTGAACACACACGCATCCGTTTTACAGTTCTGGGAGATTAGCTCTCTTTGTTATAATTATTGGTTTTGGAAGACTACTAGCTAACTGGAAGATTAGCTCTCCTCGCTGTAATTATTGGTTCCTTAGAGATTCGTGTGCTATTCGAGGGAAAATTTGGATAACTGACAGCGAACGAAATGGATTTAGGTCAGGTTTGTCTACTTGTCTTTTTCTGAGGGTGCTGCCTACATGGTCGTAATGCTTATACTTGAGCTTGAGTAGGCCTAATGGGAAAGATGATGATGAGAGATAAACTTGATGATAAAGAAGAATTTAATCAGAATTATTATTCAAAATAATTTATATGATGGGATATTTGAATAACTTAATCGTTCTCAAAAATTGTTCAAGACATAAGTTTGGATGAATAAAAATATAAATATCACCATCAAAAATAAATATCACCCTCACGATTATTCAGTAAGATGAATGAATAATGGGATTGAAGGCCTTTGAATTGAATAAATTTAATTGAAAAATAAATAATTAAATAAATTTTTATTCAAATAAGTACAGGGTAAGCTTTACAAGCTTTACAAGTTGTAAGCTTAGCTTTCTAACCATTTCGTGAAATATCAAACACAATAATTTGATCTGATGAGATTGAATATAAATTTGATAAGAAATAGAATTTGAAGCTTCAAATGAGGAAGAAATTACAGTAGGCTACTAGAGAAAAGAGTGAGAAAGACTCTCTCAGACTCACGACTGAAACATACTCAAGTCAGCAGAAAAGTGATAAAGTTGTATAAAATTATTCCGTTAAAGGATATAGGATAGAAGAATGAAGATTATACAAACATAATCGATGCTACTCACATCATTGCTATTAAAAATGCAATATTATATGGTGACACAAAATTATCAATCCATTCATAATACGTATGTAGGACTATTTCAAATAAGCTTTTAGTTCTTATGAAATGATTCACCAATTATTATCGTCTATATTGAAAGTAATAATAATGTAATTAGAATATACTACACTTATTGAAATTTCAGACTCAAAAATTACTACAATCTAGAAAAGATCAAAGAGTGCTTAAAAATAATAATTCACTTGAAGGAACCAAACACAACTGACAACCTGGTTCAGTGACTCTTCCTAAGATTTTTAAGTTTCTCTACTGTCACTTCAACATTTTAGGCGACACTGACATCCGAATTAAGTAAGCAATACTACCAAATTCAACAACATGCAATATTATACAAGTCTTTCTAGTGGAAGGTGAGACAGGATTACCCGAGCTACAACTCCCGCTTATGGTAGGCTAATAAACAATCCAAAAAATGTTAACCAATTTGCAGCATCTGGTAGTGAAAGTGAAAGCCTATTTCAAATTTCGACAATATTCGGAACCTGTTAGAGCACTGTCAAGAGAAGAAAGTTCATTTGTTTTGGGTAGGATCTGGTTGTATCTTCACATATACCGGTGGATTACACCAAGTTACCAGTTTCGTAATCAGGAATTACTTGAAATCTGCACAGAAAGTATGACTCAAGGTCGTTATAAGATGAGTTTTGAAAAAGGAAAACAATAGGTTAAGAAAACAGTTATCTCGATAAGTTTAGATTAGATCAGTGATAGGGCAAGTATATTCTATTAGATCTGTAAAATAATAGTAGGTACCCTATTGGCAAAATAATCTATTGGGGATTTTGTTTACCTGGCTTTTGAACTATAAAAAACTAGAATGTGTACAAAAAGATGAAACTTCTCATTTTCCTAAGACTATTTATTTGGGACTCCTAAATTGTATTTTTCGATGATAAAATAATGATTGCCTATTCGCTCCTCGTTTAAAGAAAAAATCTTCTTGTAATAAAAAAATGATTATTTTTTAAAAAGAGGAATGATTCCTCTGGATCTTGACTAAGTTAATGAATAGGACTTATGTTGATATTGCATCAGCTCTCAAACATAATCATTTTGTCTATTCTGTCCAGAGAAATTCTCCTTGGTCCAGCAGTCGAACAATATTCAAATGGAAGTTTTCCATAAATAACTATATTCTTATGCTGTGTGAATATAATTATGGGGAGATATTTGTTTATCCTGAAGAAGAGAGAAAGTAAATCATCTACATTCTCTGTCACGAAATGAATGGTGAGTAATGAACTGTTTCCAAGATCAAGAGAAAACAGCCAAGGCCTAAAGTTGAAACATGAAAGTGATAGGCCCTCAGACAACTCGTTCCTCCCCTAATTGTGGGCGTTTCCTGGTTCAGCCTTCAGCCAATAGGAGGTGAGTTACGTAGCTCATTCTCGGCCTATCAGAAACGTCTATTCCTATTTTGTGATCGGTTGCCATTGCTTTCTTCAGAGTTAAACCAAAGACAATGTAGATAGATTGTTTAATATTATCTACTAGCAGATAGTCTACTATAATATTGTGAATAATAATACTTAGTGAAGATACAGTAAAAGATACAGGCACTTCACATGTTTCGTGGGCACGAGCCGCCAGTGTAATACTATTATTTTAGTGGATAAGATTAGTAAATTAGTCAATTTAGTCAGTACGAGTTATATTGTCTTTGGATTGACATACGATAGAATTGGAACTCAATTACAAGTACAGCAAACAAAGTGAATAAAATGATCAAATTCTCTCTGTTTATCCTTCATATATCTGCTGAATTTAATCTCTCACAAATTCTTATGAATTTATAGGAATACATCATAGCCTACAAGTTCCCAAGGTCTACTCTCATTCCTAGTTCATGAAATTCGATTTAAGAAAATCAAAAATCAATGACAAACAAGCGAAATATACATTATTCCTTGAAATATATGAATAATCGTTTAAACTTATAATCAAAGCTCCTGAGGCAACAATCAGGGGACGAGTGACTAATGAAAAATGGTAATTTTGGTAAAAATTTAGAACATTTGAAATCCCGTTATTTGTGAATACAGTTATTTTTTGAGACATCCTTGTAGATAATTCTTGGCAAGAGTTTGAAAGAACTCCAACCTGTTCGTTGAGGAAAAGGAAATACGTGCGATCACACGGCAACCAAGAGCGAAGAGTCTGAGTAAATCATTTTTTTAATTATTTTGGGTTATATCAAAGTACTTTAATATGAATAAATATATTTATTATCTATACTGTAATTCATAAAAAGAAAAGTTTTTGGCTATCTTTTTCATACGTATATAATTATAATCTCAGTAAACTCTTGAACAACCCAAAACTCAGGAACCAGAGACAATCGGAAATTGTACCACACGAAATTAAAGACACGCAATCTGTCATGGAAATTTGCGACAAATAATTCTGAAAGTACCGGGTTCGATTCCCGGCACCGTAGAGCACGTGAACATGATTCATGATTCACCATGCATCTTTTTGATTATATTACGTGCGTGTCATCAGTTATTTTAACGAGGACAGCAGTGAAAGGTCGTGATGAAGAAGAAGACGATAAAATGAAATAACAATGCGCTAGATAAGGAGAGGAAAAGGAGAGACTGTTCGTCCACCGGCCAGTATTAGGAAGATGAGGCTCGGTGTAATAAATGGGTACCTTATCGAAAGTAAAGTGGTATTATAAATAGGTTTTATCTATCACATTTGTTATCAGATGTAGGGGAGTTCTATATTTTTAGATGGTCATTTCTTGGTATTCAAGTAGGCATATCCTTATGTTCAATTCCCAGAGATCAAATGTATTGCAATCATTAGAATGATAAGACTCGAATGCAATTTGATTCTTTATAGAAATTATTTGAGAAGAAAAGCATTTATCAAATTTGTAACAGGATTCTATAATTCAAAGGAAATCCTTTTACTCATAAAGCACGAATAATTAATTTGTTAGGGGATATTATTTATCAATGACATTGAGTGTGAAGGTTTGAGAAACGTCATGGAATTTTATAATTAAGGTGAAAAAGTCACAGGATAGAAGTAAAGAAATATTATTTCTTCATGTGGGCTATATCAAGTTATTGTTATCACAATTACTCTAATTAATTACTATACACAAATGCGTGTGGGATAGAGAGTGGCGGTCTACCTTTGGAGAAGATTTCGTTCAGAAATGGCTGAACCAGATGAATGTTTAATTTATCAGAACGAATCAGATCAGTGCAGACAGTGCTTGATTTGTAAAATTGAAAGTTCCGTTACGAAACCTCCGTCGGAGGATTTAGTATCCTTAAAGTTCGTTTTATAAGGATTTTAGGGCTTAAATTAGTGTATTTTTACAATGATTTCTCCATATTTTTAATAAAAATTAAAATTATTTACTCTCTCTCTCTCTCAAATCCTCTCTATTTACCCACTCAGTGGTACCGGTACGGAGTACCATTGCGTACAGCCACAAAATTAACCCCTGATTATGATAATTGAATACATTTGAGTCAGATAATTGTAGAACAGAAAATTCTCTGTGAGCATTATTATATCCCAGAGGTTTATACCAATCCACATCCAATGTCAGTTTGGATTATGACAGTCAAAAACTGTAAGTGAATGGGGAAACCGGCAGTCTAAAATAGCTGTCTGTAAACCGACAGTTGGACCAGAGACGATATTAGTATTTGTCTTTGTCTTTGGTGTGACGATCATCAATGCAAGATCAAACTGTCAGTTCGAGCTGGTCGTGGATGTGTACCCTAATAAATCAAAGATTAATTCAAATTGATCTGATCACTTCTCACAACCCCAGAGATTCTCATCCATCACTCTTGAATTACAGTTGATTAGACCAAAGAGGATCCTAGTATTGAGAGAGATCTATTATACTATGACTAGTTTAAACTTCGTAACAATCAATACACAAATCCTACCTGTGAAAATGAATGAATCCAAAGTTGATTGAGGAGTCGCAAAGTCCACAAGAAGGCGATGGGCGAGCACAAGTGAGCGAGACACCGCACTGTTAGCAACTATGGAGAAAAGTGTAGACTGGCAAAAGTAGGCCAATGTCTGGCAATACAACAACTATCTCTGGAGTCCCCACCCCACCCAACACACGTTCCCTCTCTTGCGACCTTGCAACATCAACATTTCTTCTTCACTCCATCCTTCTCTCTCTCCAACCATCCTTTTCCATTTCACTTCATCCTTCTCTTCCTCCAACCATCCATTTCTTTTTCCACCTCTTCATCAACCACCCAAACTTCTTTCACCTACCCGGTTCAGTGTCCTTCTACAGACACCGCGTACTTCCTTTTCCCATACTTCTTTGTTCTTTCACTCACCCGCTTCTCGTATTTCCTTCCACATTCTTCGACCTTCACGTTTGGAACTCTTCTATTTCTAACCATCATATTATCATGACTCTTTCAATATGCACCCTATTCTTCTTCTTTTCTCATCTTTCTTCCACATAATAATTATCATTATCAGTCGCATTATCAGTCTCTCAGCATCCTTTGGCTTTATGTTTTAGCGGTAGAAGCCAAATTTTATAATTTTCATAATAAATAGATATATTCTTCTTCTAGGGTAGACCCAAGTATTAATAGATATAAGTATAATTTTCCCTCTTGAATCTTCCTTTCACATATCCGCTTCTCCTTATCAGTCATTCGACATCCTTCGTCTTTATATATATTAGCTAAAAATTAGTCGTGAAGTTCATCTCTCATAATCGTACATTACAGGACCCACGCACAAGGGAAGATTTCATGGGATATCAAGGAAAGATTTGACTCTAAGTATGTTTATTGTTTATATTTTCTTACTGATTCAATTTTTTATATCAGCCCTTCATTATTTGGTTCAAGCAGTTGATTTCGTACTATTAATTATTAAAATGAATACTAGATACTTATGAATAAATTGGTAGCTCAATATTCGAATCAGCACGATAAGTCACTAGCGGCTCGTGCCAACGAAAAGGTGAAGGAATGAGAAGTAAAAGATACGGGCACTTCACCTGTTTCGTGGGCACGAGCCGCCAGTGCGATAAGTACCTACTCTACGCAAGCTAAAATCCCAATGAAATGCCGAAGGAGGAGGAGAGCCCTATTTCAACTCTGTTCAGAATCAGAGAAATTTCAATTTGCAAAAGAATTTCACAAAATTATCGTTTACAATCTACGCATGTTTGATCCACTTTTTACAACAGAGAGTTATGAGAAGATAGCCAAGTTTCACTTTCAGCGAAAAGTATTTGCCGGTTGAAATTATTATTTCAGTTGCATGAAACGTATGTGAGAGACAATTTGTAATTAAGGAGCAGCATGCTATGCAGTGTATTACTAACAGGCCTGAGATAATTATTTTACGTTATACAAAGCTGACTCTCAGAGATTAGACGGTGAATGTTTAGCAGAAGCCTGACTGTGAAAACGAAGCAGCAATTGCAGTTAGAAAGTCAATTGAGAAAATGACTTCGAAGCTATGTATTACTTCAGCATTATCGAAAAGTGAAAAATAATTCAACAAAAACACCAATTTTGTAAACTAGAATAGAGTGAAATTGAGTAGGCTATTTTGATATCAATCATGCACTCTCATCAAGAATAGTAGCAATAGGCTATTGCCAATAGCCATAATAATATTAATAATTCCATAATTATTATTGCTGGGTATATTCAATTCTTCTCTTGGAAACGACAGCTTACTGTTCATAAATTCAGCTTACAGCTTCCTTTTCTCTGATGGTTATAGGCTTCCCACGTGAGCTTTGAGGCTTGTGCTTGAGTATTGAGAGGGTTACTTACGAGAGATGACTGTTACTTCTTAGGCAGTCGGGAGAGACTATAGGGACAAAAGCTACCCAAACATCCACCATTTCAACTTGCGGTCACATATTTTTCAAATTTTCGCTTGTTATAAAGCAGCAAACTATGATATACAAAACCATCGTTAACCATCTATTAATGGCAGATGAGCAATATTACAGTAGCGTACTCTCATCTCTGAGCTGAATTATGTTTGAAATCATAGATCAATCATGAATCAATCATTTTGATTCATAAATGAATGAGGTTGTAGTAAAGTTTCATGCAATTTGAAATTCAAACGTTCAATACAAATTTCATAGAGTGCGCGTGTTTTGGTTTGTCAAGTGTAGGCTATATCTACAACTTCTATTAACTACCATCTTACATACATTGACTAAATATTCATGAAAGAGGAAGACTGCTAAAAACCATAATAATAAAAACTGAAGACAGAGAGATAGCATTGAACTTCATAAAGTTTTTTGTCTTATTATTCACAAAAGAAATTCCAGTTGTTTTCTGATCACTTTCATCTAAAATCGTTTCTCAGTTGCAAACCATTCATTAAGATTCTCAAGTTACGGTATAGTAGTCAATTTACAAAGACTAGTTACAACCTAGCAACAATGTGAATGTAAAACGGCAGCCAATTCATGGCCAGTCACTGTTTGATGAACATCTGATTAGCAACTCGCATGATAACTTACTTCAAAAGCAATTCAACAGTAGCAACAATAACAACAACCTACTTGACTAACGACAATCAAACTCCCAGGAGTCATGATTTCATGAATCTCTATCTTCTTCAAACTTGGATTGTAATAATAATAATTATTGGCGAGATTCTCGTGACAGCTGCCAGGTATTGTCAAATCAAACAGTGTGCTTCCTTCCTTATTTTCCTTGTGTCCGACAATTCTAATCAAGTTAGAATTAACCCAGAAAACAGTCAGAGCATGTGTATAGTAAGAGACGGGTAATGCTCGATGCTCAACAATTTCTTGATCAATGATCACTTTCTCTCTCATAATTTTACTTTTTCACTCTCCGAATATTTTTCATTTTTTCCTTTGCTTCCTTATTTCGTGGATTAGAGGATGGGGATGGAAGACTCAATGGAGAACCTACTTTGAAGTTGGTTCTGAGGCAGAAACTCACCCTGCAGGGTAAGCAACAAGAATATAAATTCACTTTACTAATTGGCAGAAACTATTCCAATAACATCTGAACGGTTCAGTTCTTGATTCAATAATATGCCAATAAAGCTGGTTAATCATGTTTATTAATTTATACCTGCATTAACAAAATTTGATCTATTCAATTTGTATAAGAATAAGAATCTATCCTCTATTCATTTGGTCAACTTTTAGCGGCAGGTTTGAATTGAATTCAATTCGACAGTCACTATATGATTAGGATGATAAAAATTATGTTAGAAAAAAATAATACTCACTTCACAGAACATTGGATTTCCAGTCTGGCAATTTTTAAGTCAAAATTTTAATCTTCATTCATCTTCCTGCATCTGGCAAATTTGTTTTTTTTTTAATTTCAGTTTTATGATAAAAATGGTTATATTTTTTTCAATTTGATGCTAAGCAATATGAATCATTTTATATGACAAATTAACCTCCAAGATTTCAAAACAATAACTTGATTCATTTGCTCAACATCTGTTGATCGTCTCTATCATCAAAATGATATTTATATGAATTCAAACCTAGCGCTAAAAGTTGACCACAGAATGGCGGACCCTTTTCTTTTTATAGAGCCCTAATTCAACCCATTATAAATCTTTGTCTCCACTTTTTCATCACTTTAGTCAGCTGGGGTTCACTCCCATAGAGGAATCTTAGGTGGAGTTAGCCACTGATGTTTTGGGTATATCGGAAATGATTCTAAAGTAGAGGCAGATGATCACAGCGCAACAAGTGGTGTGAGTTAGCGTAATTGCTTTTGCTGGATGTAAGTTCTAACACTTATTTCAATCACATCCATAAAAGGTAATTTATATTATGATTCTAACAATGTTATTTTGTGATCCCAGACATTTATTCCAATATTCCATGAATGAAAATAGGGAATTTTCTTTGTTATGATTTAAAGATTAATTTTATACAGCTGCTACTGTATACAATCAATTCATCAGAGATATCATCTTATTGATTCATAATGAAATATAAGTGAAAAAAGTGTTATAAAATATCTGCTCTAATTTTATATCAAATAATTAAATGTATAATGCTATAGGCCTACTAATTTTTCAGTACTAACCTGTGAAATGTTAAAATTTGATTCTAAGGAAGGAACAATCCTCCCTGAAGAAATTGTCATTTGAGCTCTGTTTTTGCAGCTCAGAACAACACATTTCTTCATAGTGCAATAATATTGGGCAAACATAGTGCAAACATATTATGTTTGGGTAGGTAATTGAAACTCTAAAGTATTCTAAAAATAATAAAAATACATTTTCTGATGTAGCCTGGATAAATTATTGTTTCCTTCTAATTTATACTCATTTATACAATATAATACAGTACTGATCAGATATGATATTTTTCTGCATTACAAAAAAATATGAGTTGCAACACACGCTATACAATTTTTTGGTTTTTATATCAGTGCTCCAACAGTAATTATATTTGTATTAAAGGCCATACTATCTATATATATATCTATATATATATATATATATATATATATATATATATATATATATATATATATATATATATATATATATATATATATATATATATATATATATATATATATATATATATATATATATAATCAGAGAAATATATCTAATATTTTCTAATATATAGAAAATGATCCACCCAGAACGGCTTTTTGACACTCACATGGTTACTCCATGTATTGTATCTCTTTGGGAGTCACCCCCTATGATTCAAAAGTGGAGACAATATTTCTTGTTATGTCATCTCCATGAACCATGAACCTCCTTGGGTTGTTCATTTTAGGTTCATGCAGTCGAGAGACAACCGAAACAAGCAATTTCCCAATGTGTATCTATAAAAAAGATTACTTGAAGATACTTATTCTGAATTTCCTACAATAAAATTCGGGAATTCGGCATTGCTGCGACTTGTTTATGTCGTGGCTAAAACAAAGCCACTCCAGTCGCACACAAACACATGCAGAGCTTTTGTATATTTCGTCTAGCCATCGTGAATGGACTATAACTATGAACCCTGTCGGTATGGAAACTAGGCTAAACTACGCGTTATTCCTAAAGAGTATTGTAGTATCTGTGTAATGAATGAACTCTTTTCCTTGTTATTGAAGTAAAGACCTAAAAAAAGTCTTCTCCCGGTATATGACTACAGCATTGCAGAAAGTTGCAATTCATTAGGCAGGCAATACATTGTGAAATATAGCAATATGATAATATATTCTTATGATTTTTAATGGTGAGGAGACCCTTACATTTCATATGTTCCAGCTCACCAATATGTGCTTGGTCACCTATCCAGGAGTGGTCCACAGAGTTCGTGACTCAACAATATAAAAGACCCCATCACCAACAAATTTATAAAAAACATTACATTTGAAAAATATTGTCTTTAGTAGTATCGTCGTCTGAAAGCTTGGTCAAGGATCTTATTGATAGCGAAATGCAGTAGTAGTAGATATCAAACCGAATACTTTGAAATAATACGTAAACGGACTTCCAACACCAATTAAAACTTTGATTAATTAAGGTGTCGACATCCTTATAATTAGTTTCTTCAGTTGAGATGACATCTCGCCACTAAAAAACACACTACTTATTCTCACGTTCCCCATCTATCGATAATTCTTTGTTGGATGCTGCGAATTGCAGGTCAATGTGTTAGTAGACTAATAGATCGTTTCCTGATTGAATTGTACTATGATGCCTCTGTCGTTACAACTTGAATCATCACAATAGGAAACTGGATTGATGGCGCTTTAAAAGTGAATCGTTATTCTCTAATGATGTTCGGTGATGTTTTGTTGTATGCTTGCACTTCATTTTCGTTGCTGATTCAGCAGCTATTCTGATACATAAATTGATTTCCATTTTTCATAATAAATTATGTCATCATGAAAATATACTGCGTTTATAACATTATGATATTAATTGATATTGATAATATGATATCATAGCCACCTTAAATAAAAGTGGGCTATGATGATGTACATCAGTACATCATAATGAACGTTTTAAATTCAAATTCAAAACTTAGTCGGCCTATTTGTTCAATCGTTTAACCGTGGCATAACAGAACCAATAAAGCAAAAACTCCATTATTCGTCGCATATGTCATTTTCTAATCCATTGCTGCGTTTGTGTTGAGCTACAGGTACATTGTTATAGCTGGCGCCAAATAGTTAGGTAATTTTGTCTGCTCCTTTTGCTCTCCAACAGCTGATGTTTTCAATTTGAATTGTCATTTAGCTATGTCTTGATGATTTTTTTGGAATCCAAATAGTTGCCTTACATCAGCTGTTAGTGGTAAGGCTCGTACAAGAGACAGACGAAACCGGCTAACTTTTAAGCGGTCAGCTATAGCATATACTTGAAACGCAAAAACCAAGTGTAGACAAAGGGTTAAAGCCCAGTAAAGTGAGATGACATTAGTTGCGTTGAGTTGGTTTTTGTGCAATGTGGGTCAGTAGATATATTCAAATTGGTTGAATTTTTATTACTTTTTGAGTAGTTGTGAAGGTGATATTGTGGTACTTATTTATATTAACTTCTTGTCTTTTCATTTAAAATTTCTATTAATTGAATTTCCTCAGTTTTTTTCAATTCCTACGAGTATTGCTACTCTGTATATTCCTAGTATTAACAGACTTTCAGATAGTTAGATGATATTAAATTGAAGAAAACTTATGCAGTTTGTGATTGGTTCAGTCTGAATAACGGTATCTTCTCAGAGAAGGTATTCGTAGGCTAGAAAATGTCATATCTGATATCTTACACTTACATAATGTGCTTTCTGCTCGGATTATTCAGAACCAATAATTATTTAAATGATCGATTGTCTGATTTGATTGTTTGGTCGTTTTTTAGCCAATAAGTTTATTATTTTCTGTAAATGGATGAATAAATAAATAAATAAAGGGATTGTATGTTTAGTTTGTATCATAATGTTATGTGTGTTGTAATTTGTATCAAGATCTATCGATTCCAATTGGATGACAAGCCCATAATTATAATGTCACTTTTCTTATCAACTTTTTTTGAAGTTTGATAACAAAAATGTCAAAAAGTATCTGTAAATGAATATGAATTTGTTGCCGTAGCTAATTGATGGTGTTCCGGTGAACAAACATTCTTTGGCTGTATCAATCCTGGTGTAAGCATAATATTGTAGTAGAAATACACCAATATAGTACTGTAGCCTACAGTGATGGTTCTATACTATCTATGAAATAGTATCACCATTACTAACAGCCGTTCGAATCCAACACTGACCTGACCAATTTTAAAATGAAATTGAAAACCGTATTAAACAACATTCTAAAGCTTCAGGAATTGAATGACCATTTTAACAAGTTGTGTGGTCAATATTAGTAATTGAATTCAACAACTGTAATTCACTGTATACATTTTTTAAACATAAATGGATTGAAAACTCACCTGTAGATACCAAGGAATTCCGTGAAACGTGTCGACAAACAATAACACAACAAATTATAATCAGAATCAAACCGTAGTAGTCCAGTTGACAAGAAAGCACTCGCGGTTTAGCAACTTCCAGAGAACATTGAAGAAGAATTCTAAATCTAACTGTTTATAAAGGAATTATATACAGCTCTATTTCAGTAGTATTTTAGAATCTAGTATAGTTCTAGTATCCAGTAGTCTACTACTGGAGTCGATCGCGAATCCGCTTCGATCGGTGCGAAGGAGAGCGATGGGTGTCCTTGTGTGTGTTAACAAGTTTGAAGAACTACTGACTGAGGATGAGGAGGCATCGCACCGCCACACCGCACCGCGGCAAGGTCGAGGATCCTGCCCCAAAAGTGGGTCACTGGGTCGGTGTGGGGCCCGTTGAGCGTTGACGCAACGAAACTAGTTTCACAAAAGAGTCAACTAGTTGATGAACCAGTTGAAACGTTGTATTTTTCAAATGAAAGGTATTGTTTGAACTAGGGCTCCCAACCTTTTTCAATCACAATTTCAGAAAGTATTTGTTTTTAATTGTAGAGTATTTCTAAGAACTAAGGGTTCCCAACCTTTAACAATCATTGAAGTTTCAGATTATTTATTTGCTGCATGTAACACTTATTTTTCAAAAAAATCAAGGTTCACATTGCTAATTTTCAGATAGCCAGCAGCGCAACCGAAGGTTTTGGGAGGAATGGAGTTCAATCCAGGACGGATACTGGAAAAGACGGTAGAGATCATGAGCATATGATGTGCAGTAGATTGATGACGTTCCATGGACCCACGAAAAATAGCATTGCATAGCATTAGCAATTGAACTATCATAGCCTCCTTTAACATAAAAGAGGCTATGTTACTTCTTGAGAACTGATCAATGAAAAAATACACCAATATTCAAGAAAATGAAAAAGATTCTATTCATAGAAGCTCCTTCCTCAAATCTCACCCAAGATGGTGGAATTGAATAATTGTATTCTACAATGAAGTGAATTAAACAAGAACCGCAAAAGCAGTTTCGTAGTATTAAATGTGTCCAAGACGTTACCAAGTTCAGCTTGGAAGAGAAAACAGTTAACTGTTTATGAGTTGAAGGTTATAAACCGTTGAAAAAACTTGTTCGTTGAATTAGCTGATAAGCGTTATCTAGTTGAAGCGTGGGACCCCCTCTCCTACCATCTCCCTTCCCAATAACAGGTGGGAAAATGTGGGGATTCCAAGAAGGCAGCAGGCAGGAATTTCATTCCTGAGTCTTTAGCAGCGTCATAAGAGGCGTCATTGTCATAATATTCATATTCATTAATTTGACAAAATACATAGCACACACAATGATTGTCCAAAACGTCTTATTTCCAGATCTTTTTAAATACTTCAAATTAAGGATATGTTCACAATGTCCACCAATGTTCATAATCCCTGCCAAGTTCACATGTCATCTTCCACACTGTTGACTATCCATAATTACTCATGGAAAGAGCCAGCTATAGGGCCAGCTAATTAGTAGATGAGCGGAAAGGATCGAACATTACTATAGATTTAGAACGTAGCCTTTATCGAATTGATTACTAGTTTTAAACTACCAAAATTTGAAAGAATTTTTCAATTTTTGAACCTTTTCCAATCCCAAATGGATTCACGTAGTTCTACTATATCTAAATGATCAAGTCGTTTGCAAAGATCATCAGAGATCACGATCGCATTAGAGAAGACTCGAGAAAAATATTATTTCACATCCGTCTTATTCCAATCGTCTATTGTTCCTGACAGTTGGTATTATCCGTGCAAGTTGAGACGCCGTTGAATATGAAGTGCATTGTGCATTGCAATGGCGTATCTTCTCAATTTGCGCGAGCTATAATAATATAGCGTAATTATTTGAAGCTCCGTTTTCGGTCGTTAACCTGTCAACTGAAACAAACGCATGTTGCATAATGATCATTATTGTTTCACGGGGCATTTACGTTATGTTCTCAAAGATGTCGAGTTATTTATGATGATAATATTGATATCAATTGAATGTAAAGGTATCATACATTGAATGTATAAGACATCATAGTTTTTATTGTTGTTCCATTATTTATTGATTATTATTTAATAGAATAGAGACAATTATAGATTTATAAATAGAGACACTTATGATGATTTGGCAGAAAAATAACAGGCATATAGCCAGAAACTCTTTCTCTCCTGAATTTCGATGAGCGATAATTGTCCAGTATTCAGTTTACAAATTGATCTATCTGGCTTATTGAAGAGTTGATTGGAGAGTGAATCTCAATGTTCTTAGAAAATTGTCAATCAGAATATGAGTTTCATTGATTACATTTTTTTAACTATACGATATGCAATGTCTTCCGTAGTCTACAATGATTTTTATGAAATGTATTTTATCATCCAATATTTACAGAATAAATCCAGGCAAATGCTAAGGATCTTGTAGAAATTTGTTGTTCCCATCAATTTAAATAATTTTAAAATATGAGAGCTCTTTCAAGTAGCTTGAGTATACTTCAAATATTGAAAACTGTGAGAAAAATTGGGATTTTAGTATATTCAGTGGAAAATTTGAAATTTGCTAAATCTTTCTTCCCGAACAAGTAAGAGCAATCTCCATCCAACGCTATTTCTAGTAAGAGTAAATTCATTTCAAAGTAAGGCGTGAATGCAAATCAGGATACAATCAAGAGAAAGGAGTGTTCTTCCTTGAAAATAGAATGTGAAGCACCTTCTGTACGAAACGAATGGAATATTGGATGCATCATTATTTTTGAGGATCAATTCGCAATTGGTAAGTCATACATGCATGCATTCGTTGGCTTATTTAAAAACAGATTTGAGAGCAAAATTTGACGAGGAAATAACGCTGATTGCTGAAAGTGAATGAACGTTGTATGAATCAGAAGTATCGAGTGAAGACAAGAGAAAGGAAGGTGAGAGTAATAAGAGAAATAACAAGGAAAACTTGCATAGAATAAGAAGACTCCTGTATGGATGTATCATGTCCATGAAAATATAGTTTGAGCTTAGGCCTATAGAAAATATAAATTCGAATCGAATCTGAAGATTCTGCAGGCATGCCTCTCAGGCTCTACTAATATACTTGATTATAATAAATTTTGCTTGATGCAGGGGTGCCCAGAGGGGGTTCAGCAGCGCAAATGCGCTTCTGCGATTTTTGGGGGATTCTATTTTTAAGCTCATTTTCTATAAGTTGGGGGGATTTTTCATAATTAGCCCTAGAATGTTTTTTGAGTTATATTCAAGCACTTTTTGAAGATTTTATTTCTCATATTCAATTCTAACATTGTTAGGGGATTGTATTTTCAGCTTTTATTTTTTTAATTGGGCTTCATGACTATCCCCAAAATGATTTTTCTATTCATTCAATATTCTTCTAAAATTTAGCTAGTCTATTTTCGGATGAGTTCCATTTTCAGTTAAGCCCTCTATCTTATAAGTTTCGGGGAGCTTTTTTTTTTTAATTAAGCTCAAAATGTCTTTCATATTAAAAATTCAACACTCGTGAATTTTTTCCTATAATATCTTATTCGATTATCTGTTTATACTTCTCAAGTCTTGGGGGGGATTTTTTTAAATCAGCCCTCAATGGCCTCAATGGCTTTTTTGTTATATTCATTCACTATGAACACTCATAAAAATTCACCCCGAAATAAAATTATTTCAAAAAAATTGAATAATTCTATTTTTAGGGGAGGGAATTCTGTTTTCACCGTATATTTTATGAGTTTGGGATTTTTTTACAATAAGCCTGAGAATGTTTTTGTTTTATATTCATACCGGTGAAAGAACCTTATAATTATATTTCAATAATTGGTAACTTATTCTGTTCTCAGCTTATAGTTTTCAAGTTTTGGGGGGGGATTTTTATAATTAGCTTTGATTTTCTGTGTTATATCCACTATCAAAACTTGTAAGAAGTTTTCCTCTCATATTCAATTTTTATATTTTCAGGAGGAATTTCACTTTCCGCTTATATCTTCCACGTTGGGGGGAAGGAGATTTCATAATGATCCCTCAATTTTTTGGTGTTATATTCATACACTAATAACACTCATGGGAAATGTCTTTATTTGATTATTCAAAGTAGAAAAATGAATTTAGGGTAAATCATTTAGGGTATCTAAATGAATGAAAAGTGAATGGGTGAATAAAATAAATGTGTAACTTGGGAGGAAAATCCTCGAAATTTTATGTAATTAAAAAATATAATACAGTATGGAGGAACTTTTAAACTTGATGAAGTAAATTTGTATGATGATCATATGTTTACTACAACCTACAACCTTAATCTTGGCGGTATCTAGTAACATTAGTAGTATCTTGGCGGTAGGGAGAGTGAATCATTTTAATTTTCTAATAAAAATATGGAAAAATGATGGTAAATAGTAAATACACACAACTAAAAGCTCTAAAATTACTCTAAAAACGGTTTTAGAGAGTTGAAATTTCATTTTTAATTCAACAAATCAAGCACTGACTACATCAATAATTTTTCAACCAAAAAGAATTATACAAATGATTCACTATCTACTCCATTTTGTGACAGTTTCATATCAATAAATCATGATTGTATCAATTTTATAGATCCTATGAACCTTAATTTAAATTATGTCTGCTTAATGCTAATCTACCTGAAAGTAAAACAAAACAAAACAATGGGAAAGTGAAAAATATAGCCTATCAATAAAAGATTCTTCGAAGGACTTCTTTAATTTTCGTACATCAAAAATTCATTTGAGAAGACTTAATTTTGTTTTGGAAAATAAATGTTTTTTTATATGTAGACTGTTGAACGCCTTTTCATCCTTGGGAATTCTTCAAAATTCTTCTTGATTATATTAGGATTATATTATTTGGTTCCAATTGCTAATTGAACTTATATTGGGAGAGGACAGGTTACCGAATTTAAAATGGGGGGGTTTGAAGCAGTTGAAAATGGGGGGATTTGCGCTTCTGTCCATGGGGGGGATGGGCACCTCTGGCTTGATGAAACAAATATTTATAATAAGAATAATATCTCTGGATGCTGGACAACACATAGAGGGGGAGTTTATTATTGAGTCGAATTATTACATAATATAGGCTATATTTTATACTTTTCAATAGAAACTCTTAACAATGTAATAGTATATGTATAAAACATGATTCCTCACTATAATCGTATCATAGGACATAGATAATAATGAACTGATATAGATTTTCGAATGCTTGATTTTTTGCTACATTGATTCCTTCGCAAGGATTAAAATTATGTCTCACATATCTATGTTAGGTTTTTGATTTCAGAGGCCTAATTCAACATTTAACAAGGAAATAAGATGAAAAGAACAGTATAACATCAAGTGAATAACTTCGAAGAGGTATTCGAATAACTCGAACCGTGAATGAGAACTTATTGAAGAAACTGAAAATTCTTAGAAAATCCACTTTGAATGGAATTTGATATGTGGTCTGAGAGCTATGACCCAAGAACCTGATTGAATTATAGTCTGTCCAAGCAAGAAGACATTTTGGCAAGATGGGAAAATGACTCCAGCTCGATCAATTCAGGTACAAACAATATAAATTGGTTTCAAATTGTAGATAAGAATGTTTCCTATAATTTGACCAAATTTGTAATTTTTGAACGAATATTGACTGAGCTGGAGTCATTTTCCCATCTTGCCAGAATGTCTTCTTTGCATGGACAGACTATAGCTATACTAACACAAAGTAGTGACACAATTCACCCAGATTGGGTCACAAACCTTTTCGGTCGGTCTGTTTTTCAAACGCAGAACATTCCACTCATTCTTTTTCTATATCTATAGTTGAAAATTGTTACATATATCGACGCGGAATCGAGCTCGAATATTAACCGTTACAGTATAAATATTCTGAACCTGTTTTTAAATAAATTGCACAGATGGCTAAGCCAGCACCCAGCCAGCATAACACTTGACACGCAGCTTCAAAATGAACTTCAACTTGAACTTGGTGACCGTGAAAGCTTTCCGCTGCAGAAAGTCAAGTTGATTCAGATGGTATTTGTCAGCTAATTTCACCCGTGTAATCTGGTTATATTAATCAAAAATGTTGTATTAACTGGTTATAAATTTCACAAAGAATATCCTTATCAATTGGAAATCAATCACTTGCAATGCCTCACTTGATAAAGCACGAATACCAGTTAAAATTAAATATCTTGAAACGTCATTGAAGTAGAAGTACGATTTAGTGGAACTGGCTCATATGAATAGCTCTAGGGACCGAGGGAACATATCCGTTGTATCTGGGTATCCACAGGGAAAGAATTGCAATAGAATTTTACTAAATTGTTGGAAACTATCTTAGTACAAGCCTCGCGGGACCATAATCTATAATCCATAATTACTTTTAGCACTTCGGATAAAAATAAAAAGTAATTTCCTACACGAATATGAAGCAAGCCAATCATATATAATATCACATTCACTCAAATATTTTATTCTCATTGGCACATACATAACTGGTTTGAGTTTTGAAAATTTCATGAATTGTTTAATCCGATATTCATTGACTGCCATCTACCAACACGTAAGAGTTATCGTAGCCTAAGAAATTGATGTCATATTTACATTGAAAATAATGGATAGTGATTTGAGAAATTATCACCTGAAATCATTTTCACCTACAATTATTGAAATTGATTTATTTCTCATTGAATTGCAGAATGCAATATAAATACAAATTTTAATTAGAAGAAGGCTCAGGCTCCTCACATGAGCAAGTGCTTGTGAGGAACTACATTTTCATCTTCTTGTCAATAAATTAAATCTCATACATAATTTACATCCAAGAGCCTGGTTTTACTAAATTTGGAATTTAATAGAAATTGAAATCTCTTATAACTTTATTCGAACATAGATCGTTGATCATGATTATTTTTGGGCAAGAACAAAACATACATCAATAAACCTGATATTTCACTTCAAGCCTTTGCCAATCTATTTGAATATGTCTCTGGATTAAAATCGTGCAATAAAAAGCAGTATAACAGCCAATGGGAGACTTTCACTTTCGCTTTCAAACTAGCCCCACGTGTCACTCTTGAACAATCAGAGCTGTTAAGCAACTTTCATTCAAGTGCAAACAAATTCGTACGTCATCCTGTTTTGGTCCGGCTTTTTTCTTTAAAATAATAACCAACAAGTTACGTTTACAACGTGATCAACTGTGCAATAGACCTACTCAAACCGGCCTAGAAAGTGATCGTGACTTAAGAGGTTATTTATTTAGTAGTGGGTTCACCTCACCCGATCTCTCCATGCTTGATCTGGTCTATGGAGAAATTTCATATTTATTATTAATTTATCCAGCAAGAAACAGATGAGGAAAGGTTACTGCTCTGTAACCTTTCAGGGTGTTATGGAGCTGAAGGCGAGACGTGATACGACATTGGGGAAATCTTGAAACGACATTGGAAATCGGTGAGTTAACTGGTTTAGAACGTTGTAAGAGCTATCGCAGTTGTATAGCATGTGGGTGGATATTGCACCCATGACATAGACAACATTATGCTGTCGTATTACACACATAAATATGATCTACAACATAACGAGGATTGATTTGGCAAGCTCAAGGGTGACATTAGGTGGCAATGATAAAACTCTCCTCACGATTTCATAAGGCAAATTAGAACATGTTTAGTCCAAAATAATACGTGAAAACCATATTCATTTTGAAATTTCTTCTTGTAACTTGGGAATTTTTTGAACCAAGCATAGGCTAGTGAGCTAGACTAGCCTACTGTAAGGGTTTAAGGGGGTTGGAGGTTCCGAAGATCCGTGATTTTTGTCTTATTAGAATAATTATGAAACGGACTCACCGGTACACCAGCCGGTAGAGCATCAAGATTTGATCACAGGATACTTAATTAGCACTTGTATCAAATACTATTTTCATTGTATCACAGCCAAATAATTGGTTCAGGGCAAGTATCACGTCCATATCAAGCCACTAAAGATCAGAAAAGACCACGTGAAGCAGAGTCAAGAAAATGAGATAATATTAACAATAAAAGGGAAATTAAATTCATTAATTGAGATTGGAGGAGGAAATTTGAGAATACACTTCTTGAAATAGAAATAACGGAACATATAAAAATATAACGAATTCTCACAGAAGCCAGTGAGTGCCGGTCTAATTTGCCGGTAACAGTAGCATTTTAGATATATGAATATGGCCATGAATTTTGTCAGGTAAACAATAAATTAATTAGGGGTGATGTTTGCCTACTGTCAAGTATAACACTTACAAAGGATTCAAATAAACGATCAAATGAATAAGTTGAAGAATTTTTGGGTAGGCTAAATCATCTTCATCAATATTATTGACTCTCATCTCATCATTTTCTTATCTATAAATTTGATTTTCGGGCTCTCCCTCCCAGCCATCTGCTGAAATGCTTTCTTACAACATTCTAGATAAGATATTTGCCAAATATAAAAGATACGGGCACTTCACCTGTTTCGTGGGCACGAGCCGCCAGTGAGATTTGGTTCAGATTACAAAGACTTTACACTCTACAGTATACATTGTAGGAAGTGATCAACCTGAGCATTTCATAAACGCATCATCCTTCAAGTGCAGGATTTGATAAAGAGTGACAAAATAAATCAAATATTATTCTAAACATTATTTTGTTTGGTTCAATTCGAGGATATTGAACATTGAAGTATAATAGTTATGCATTGAAATAAATTCTTCAGTTTGAATTAGCTTTATTGTGTGATATCCAAAATATATAGATCACTGGCGGCTCGTTCTCACGAAACAGGTGCTATACAGTAAAAGACACGGGCATATTATAGAATCTTTCTGATTTCCATTTGTTATCTTATTTTTATTTGTTATCTTCATGCTTGAGTATTTCCATTAGCCAGCTCTCATAATTAACTACACTTTAAAAATTGGAAATAAGCAAATCACTTATCAAAATATGAAAGAGAAAGTAAAAAATTGATAAGTGTACTTAGAAAAAATGTTACTATACCCTATTTACGATCACTTGAGACGAAATGAACAAATTTTTTACGCGTGTGTGAGGTTAAAGGGAGTTATTACTTCATACAACGGTCGGCCGCAGTCGAACAGCTGTAGTCAATCACAGTTCTTGGTTTTTCTTCAAGCTCAAACAAAAATAGCTACCTGTACATGCAAAAAGTTTCTTTATTTCGTCTCAAGTGATCGTGAATAGGGTATAGATCAGAATGGAAAAATCGAACTCCATGAATATTTCATTCGATCCTCAGAACATGAAACAAGGAAATCCGAGTGAGTTAATAGATTTTTTAAATAGACTGCTTTAAATAATTACGAAAGTAAGTGGTTGTAATATCATTACAAGCGCATGATGTCAACAGACACCTTGTATAAATTATTTTAGATAATCGCCAACGGTTAGACAACTTTCGTTTTCATGCAAGACGTTTGATAACTTTCTTCACAAATTAAGCCTGCACAATTCCTGGGATTTGCCTGGACTGCCCGCTTTCTCGATTATTATCCTGTTTTGTGGTGGTTCAACTCTTTCTCAGATATGCCGATAAGTTCAACCGGATTGTCTCCTCGTAATAATTAATCATTATTATTAATTATTATTGCATGTAATTCGTGTTTTGTGATAATAAAGCTTATTCGTGTTTTTATAAATAAAGCTTGCGAAATTCTCAACTTGAGAAAATATATTGTTGGGAGTATTACTTTCACATTCTTAGATTTTCCGATGATATCATACATTCAGAATAACTTGAGTATCAATAAATAATCAGAATAATTATTTTCCCTAGTTAAATTAGCTATTGCTTGGTGGATAATTATTTTACCCAATTAGATTATTAGCTAAGATGACTTTTAGCTAAATGATTAATTACATGGCTAATGTCCCATCTTGAGAGAATGTAGAAGCAAAGAGAATCCTTGGAATTGGAGCTCTATTATTCTATGGTCGATGTCAGTGATGATATCTTACAATCAATGCTACAATGTCAGTGATATTACCATATTACTATCACATTCGAGTTGGGTTTTATTCTATCTATTGCCAATAATAACTATACTGTATTTTGCAGAAAGCAATGATCAAATTTCCAATCCAGAGCTGTAACTGCGTGTAACGCCTGTACACTCAATCCACAATCCTGTTCAATTAAGCTTAAAAAAATCCTGGAAAATTGCTACTCACGAGCAAGGTTTTTCTTCATCCTTGATAGAAAGTTTTGTAACTTGACTCTTAATAATGGGTTGATAGAGAAACTTCAATCCTGATAACGCTATAGCTCTCTAGTGAACCTCGGAAAAAGTGCATTTGAACAGCAATCATCACTCTCATGTTGAAAGAGGCTGACCTTGAACTTTCATTTACTTGAATATGCTGCTACTGCGGTTTTGCATCAATTAAGACGCACCCCAAAACAATCAATGAGTATGTTATGTTTGGGAAGTTTATTAAGTATAGGTTTATTTAATCACAATATAACTTAAAAATAAAAACAATTGAAACTAGACGAATTACTATTAACACCTACCAGTTATTTCCCAGAATTGGTGGAAAATTCATGATTGCCTGGAGCCTTGAATAGGCCTACAGTATTATAATTTAAATTTTTAGCCCATATTTTCCTGGGCACTTTCCAGATCAGGTGTGATGAGGTGTTTTCAGACAACTTACAAAGCAGCCTGTAGCCTTGATTTACAACTCAGTAGGGTTTTTAATAATAGTATAATAATTTTTTTTCTAATTTGATTCATCTGTCAACAACATCTGCGTCGACAACAATAGTAAAACATGATAATAAATTCACGTATTTTCTTTATTTAGGGCTTTTCATTACTGGTTTTTATTTTAATCTGGCCGGCAGGCCGTAACCTTGGGAAGTATATCGGACATGGTTTAAAACTTGATTCAATATCTTTCAAATTACTTCATCTATAATCTCGCTGAACCATTGAATTTACCGTAAGGATTGGTCGTATCAAGGCGAATATATGCAACCCGCAATACATATACAATTTTGAAAAACTGATTACTGGCGTTATCTTAAACGGATTTCAAAATATTTTAACACAATATTTCTAGACCTTACATAAACCTGCCCACTAAATATAAACATTTTCCACCGATTGGTTCTCAAAAAAATGAAGAAAACGCCGAAAAACTAAAATACATAGCGTATCCTTGGGAAGTTTTAAAAATCCGTTCTTAGTACGGTCCAACTGAACATGCCTGCCAAATTTGATCGCATTCGGTTCGGTAGATTTTTAGTTCTGCTGATGAGTGAGTGTGTGAGTGAATGAGTGCCATTTCGCTTTTATAATAGAGATGAGAATTTAGGGCTTATTTTATCACTGGTTTTTATTTTGAATGAGAGTCTCGGTACCCTTTTAAATTATTTTTATCAATGCATTACATACTTTTGAAAATGACCAAGAAACATGTAGCCTAATATTGCATTAATAAAAAGAAAATCAAAAGGGTACTGAGATTCTCATTTAAAATAAAAAACCAGTAATTCATGTAACAGCATAAATTTAACGTTCTCTCATTCAAATAAATGTCCCACTGGCAACTGCAAAAAGTTTCCATTGGAGTTTTGCATTCATGTAATTGTTGTAGTCTTGTAATACGTAGGAGTGAACCGCACTGCACCCAAACACAGTGTTTATCACCGCTTGGCTTTCTCTCCACCGGCAACTTGTTCTGCACACCGCCACCCTAAAAACCAGCCGCTGCGGCCACTTTCTGTTCAGCACGGCCCGATATTTATCGTATTTTAATAGACGCTCGCGTTTTTTGTCACTTCTCTTAAGCTTCCAAACACATAATTAGTCAGCTGCCTTTGTGAAAGTGATTCTCTTCGTATACGTCTATCCTGACTACACTGAAATATCAGACTGATTATCTTAATTATCTGTAATCCTGACCTTTTATTTCTCTTAATTCCACAAAAAATAAATAGCATTCTAACATACCTGTGAATTTGTATGTGTGAAATATTGCTGCTTTTTGAATCTGCGTTGTTACGTAGTTATTACAGTAATAATAGTTACAGTGTTATTATAAATGATTTCATTGGAATGATTTGTGTAGACCCTAAGAAGAAGATTCTCACTTCAAAGATGTGCAGACTGAGATCCAGTAGCGGTTCCAGACCCAAAAAACTGGAGGGGCAAGAACTCAAATTCCGGAGTGATTTTCTAGTGGGAGAGGGGATGGAGTTCATAAAAGGGTATGTGGGTGCCCTCACCCCTACCCTAGATCGTAGGGTTCCCAGGCGTCTCTTTTCCTTGGGAAAATAAAAATATCATAACAATAAAGTGAATAATTAGTCTAATTTTATGATTCTTCGAGGTTGAAAATCTTGAAGCCTTGAAAACCTGGCCTTATTTTATTTAAAAAGAATATAGACTTGAGGTTTAAGAGTAGATAATTTGGCAATAATTTCTACTAACTACCATTGAATTAATTCCAATAGTTTCATACTACGGCACACAGAGTGTTTCAGAAATATGCGCAATACTTCTCAGGCTGTTTCCTTATACCAAGTAGAGAAAAAATACCATGGAACATAGGTACCCTCAAAAATGCTTTGTTACCGAGATAACAATGGAGAAAAATTGAAATTTTTCAAGAAAATATGAATTTTTAGAGGTTTTATTCAAGTTATAATCTTATTTATTCCCATGTCAGATTACGTGATAAATTCAATAAAGTCTTAAAAATGCGACTTGACAGTAATTTTTCACTTGTTCATTGTTTTGTCAATTTTATTTCCTTTTGATCGCGATTTCTGAGATTGAGGAAAAATTTACACAATCACCGTTATTCAACGTTCTCTTCAGAATATCTTCTGATTCTCTTCAACTTCTATCAATTGAAAATAAAAAATTATTGTAGCATATTTGCTCTATTATCTCAATAACCATTCAAGTTAAAAACTCCTCATGAAACAGTCATTGAATTCCTCAGATAATTTTACATGGGAATTAATAATTTTAGAATCTAAATAAAGCCAGTAAAAAAATAGAAAAATGTATGTTTTTTGAGAAATTTCAATTTTTCGCCATTATGTAAGCGGTAACAAAGCGTTTTTGGTGGTACAGGGTATGTCCCACGGAACTTTTTCCTCTACTTGGTGTAGAGAAACAGCTTGAGAAGTATTGCACATTCCTTGTGGAACACTGTGTAGTATGAAAAATTTGGAATTAATTCAATAGATGGTAATACCTATTGCCAAACTATCTACTTTTGAACCTCGAGACTATATTTTTAAATAGAATAAGGCCAGGTTTTCAAAGCATTAAGATTTTCAACTTCAAAAAATGATCAAATTAAGCTAGACTGATTACCGGTATTTACTTTGTAATGATATTTTAGATATGATGCAATCATCATAATCCACTGGCGGCTCGTGCCCACGAAACAGGTGAAGTGCTGTACAGTAAAATATACGGCTACTTCACTTGTTTCGTGGGTACGAGCCCAGTGTCATAATCCACTTCATTGTATTTGTATAGTCTGTCCAAGCAAAGAAGGCCCTCTGGCAAGATGAGAAAATGACTCCAGCTCGGTCAATATTGGTTCAAAAATTATTGATTTGATCTCAATCGTAGAAAACATTCTGATCTACAATTTGAGACCAAATCAATGTTTTTTGAACCAATATTGACCGAGCTGGAGTCATTTTAACATCTTACCAGAGGGTCTCCTTTGCTTGGACATACTATAGATTGGAAGACTCAATAACCTTGATTCATAGAAGATATCGGCAAGCTTCTTTGGCTGAAGTAAAAAACTATAACATGAGTGAGGATTTTCAATTAGGCTTAGAAAGTCCATATGAACTTCCAATAACAGACATAATCTATTCTATAAACCATTAAATGATTTTAGTCTACACTAAATTAATTATTTTATAAATAGTTATATCATGTGCGTCTAACTAGAAAAACAATTGGAAAAATTCCCATGAAAACTGGGGGCAGCTGACCACCCAGCCCAGCCCTGGAACCGCCACTGCTGTGATCTAATATAATATTAATGGATTAGGCACTTGAAGGTGAGCAACATTGAATGTGAATAATTAAAAACAATTTTGAGTGAACGTGGAAAACACGTGAATCCACCAAATAATACAATACCAAAAAGCGCCTCGTAAATTAGAGGAGTAACAATTCCACTTGAAAAAAAAGGAATAAGGAGATGTACAGCAACGAAGACTTTTCTTTTTGAAAATTAGCTCTACAGTAACATCAATAAAATCCATTAATTTATATGTTAAAAAATGTACTTGTCAACAGGCTTGCATTCACAACTGTCCTTCTCCAATATTCAACATACGAGGGCAGTCCAGAAAGTTTGTCACGTTTTGCGTTGTAGCCGCTAGGGGCGGGGCTACAACTTTTGTTATACTCTTATAACAATAGTATGTTGTTAATTTGTTCTTGACATCACCTATTCTGCCTCCAGATTGGTCATCAGTTCAAAGCATGTTTAACTCTCAACTTTGCCAGTAGATGGCAGTAGTTGCCTGGTGATCCCACTCTTACCTGATTGGTTAAAATTTCAAGGCGTATCCAGCTTTGAAATCCGCCAGTAGATAGCAGCAAATATCGGGTGATATTTTATGTTATTGACTCCACCTACTCTCTTTCCTGATTGGTCGACAGCTTGAAACGTGCTGTGCTCTTCCATCTCCCAGTAGACTGTAGCACTTGTTGGATGATAGATAAATTCTGAAGTTGGATCTTTATAAAAAAGAGTAAGTACAATAATTTTTCATCCACTTATTTTCAAAATTGATGAGCGAAGTGAGAAACATCTTTCATGTACTATATGCTTTGATCTGTTAAGAACTGTAAGATAATAAAATAATAAACCAGTAAATAATTGAAGTAATTTTATTTTCTCTCACAACTAGTTTCGAACTTTCAAATCATTTTCAAGTTAGATACTGTATAGCTGACACCTGACAGACTCACTATACTACGCTCACCTCATCCATATTTCACTTGATCATTTTCTCTCTGTTTATAAAGAGTAAAACATCAATAAACATCTAGAAATACCCTAGCCGCATAAACTAAGCAAGCATAATAAGCTAAGATCTAGTTTGTTCCTTAGCTGATCGTGTAGCTGTAGCCTATAGAAAGTTGTCAGATTGATAGTTCTTGAAAAATCTTTAAAAACGCATAAAAGTGATATGCAACTACTTTTGGGTTTTCCCCCTTAAAAATTGAAACAATGTCAATGTGATCGTGCTCGTTAAGCTTAATTATTTTCATAAAAGAATTGAAACTTTTACTTTTTAGTAACAACGTGACGAACGGAACTGACTTTCTAAGTGGTCAGATGTAGGAAATGGTGAACTTGAAACTTGTCAGTGCAAGTTCGTAGTTGGATTATTCCGTAATCGAATTTAAATTACATTTCTGATACCGTATTTGATACATCTCAATTAGGCGATTTTTCTCTAGATTGAATTAAGCTTGGCAAACATTGAAACATATGAATATGATGTGCGCAGAGACACATAATGTGTGTTTATTATAAGTTCACTTCAATCTAGTAAAATTTATTAGGACGACAAAAAATCGTTGTGTTTGAAACTGAGCTGAGTGTTGATTCGTTGATTCTGTCTTGAAACTTGAAACAAAAATATTTTCACAATCGTACATCGTATTATATATTGTTCATTGTTTTATTTCATAAATAATTGCAGAGTTAATGTGTAATACTTCAACTTCGAATACCGTACTCATTTATACTCCTGTGAATAAAATGGAGCGCTTAAATGAATGGATAGATAAAAGAGAGAAAAATATAACAGAGTGTATTAGAAATGTTTATTACGAACCAAAATGATTGGTAAATTAGACAGAGTAAATTAGAAAACGTTTAATCCAATTATTGCTTGGAGCTTGGTCCACATTATGTAACAAAAATTTTAATTTGTATTATTCATTCATTATCAACAATATTGAAATGATAATATTTTTGGAAAGTTGATGTTGCTTCAATCTCCAGCATATTTTCCACTAAACAGCACCAAATTAGTGGCAGCCATTTTCTTCGTTATCAGGCAGATAAAAGGATGGTCAGCTTTGAATTCGAACGTGGGGGGACTTCGAGCAGGGAACGAGAATGCCACAACCGTCAAAGCTGAAGAAATGAAATACGATTAACAGATCGAAGTTTTATGAAGTTTTAGAAATAATTCATATTGATAGCTACTGCGCATGCGTCCTTGTCCTCAAGCAACCCTTTTTCCTCATGTTGCTTCTTTATAAGCACAGACTTACATTATTATCAAGGCAGGTACATTTTTCAATATTGCTTCTACTTTGTTGCTTAGAAGACATTCATAATGATATAGAATTTTTAGTTGGTACCTACGTTATTGTTGTAGCCTATATCATCATGGTATAGCCCAACGTTTTTAGTTGAGCTATTATTGTAGCCCATATTATATAATATTATTATACTCGTTTATCTGTCAAAGTACTTCAATCAATTATTAATATAATGTATGAGTTGCGTTCAAATATCATATAGATATGAATGTTATATTTATAATAGTGTGTTTTATCGGGCGTTTTCTTATGATACAGAGTATTTTGTTCCATTTTGTACCATGAAAATGAACTGCAGCTTAATATTACAAGACTTATTTTTCTTGTCCGCCAGACTAAGCTTATGTGAGTAGCTACCAGCTTAGATAAAGTAGACCAAGTGTATATTTAAGGTGCAACCTACCAAAATTAATTTGAAAAATGATTAGCCTATATTGTAAGACTTCATGAATTTTATCGATGAAACGGAAATACAATATATGAATTAAACACGTTATAATTGATACTTATTAGTATAATTTCCAAGCAAATGTGATCCTGGTTCAATTTCCAACAAATTTTCCACTGAAGAGGAAAAATTCAGCGGCAGCAACTTTCTTTGTTATCAGACAAACAAAAGGGTGTTCAGCATGGAACTTGAATGTAGTGCGTAGAGGAGTGACCACCAATGATGGCCGCCTTATTTCAATCGCTGGAAAGAGAAGAGAAAAAATGAACAGTTCTATTTTCACGCGAGAAACGTAAACTTCGACGTGTATACAGTATATTTCTCTCAACTTGATACGGTATATTTTTCTACTGTTTGATATATTTCTTTCAGCTTGATATATTTTAATACACTTTGATAAATGTTCCTATACCCTATTCACGATCACTTGAGACGAAATCAACAAACTTTCTGCGCGTGTGTGCGGGTAAAGGGAGGTATTACTTCATACGACGGTCGACCGCAGTCGAACAGCTATAGCCAATCACAGTTCTTGGCTTTTCCTCAAGCTCAAACAAAAATAGCTACCTGTACATGCAAAAAATTTCTTTATTTCTTCTCAAGTGATCGTGAATAGGGTATAGTACATGTAACGCATTATGATAATAATATAAATTCCTTTCAATAATATGATGTTTCAGTGTGAGGAGAAGATTGGTGGACAAAAAAATAATTTTAGATTAAAGATATGAATTACAAGAAGAGCTTTTGACAAGGTAACGGCTGTTCTATTAAATGATTGGTGATGTGTTCATTTCCAGCGAAAAGTATATTCAGGTCTAGGATAATGTGCTAGCCAAGTCCCTAACAACCACTCAATAAATAACCACTCTATAGATTTAATAGAGGAGGCCTACTCGACACTGCAGAAAGAATAGGTATAGTTAAAGTTCAATTATGATTTTTTCTATGGTTGAAAGCATATAATGAGAATATAGTCCAGTGAGACTCGATGGAACGTTGCTATAATTATAAATGAAAATCGATCTATACTTTCATAATACACCTGACGTGCTGACGAAATAGCAAAGTCTATGAGGGCAAGTGGCGGGGGTGGTTCGATTCCATTTGACTCATTGGATTGGAGCTGGCTATCGCTCCTATTTTTCTATAAAAAGGAAATTAAAAGTTTTCTATCATAGTAGCAATTCATATTCATCTATACTGTAGTCCTACTGCAGTTTTTGAACCAGACGGCTATTTTAAAATGTAAAATGTAGGAATAATGAGGTACAAGGTTTTCAAATACCTTATAAAAAATACCGAAACCCAAAATAGATCAACTTTGAAGAATGGGTGTCGCATTTTTTATAACAGTAGACCTATACTGTAGTTTAATCCTATTATAACCTGTTGTAATCCTATTATATCATAGGATTTATAGAATTTACAAGACTATAGCTGACGCAAAAAAGTTAGGTGGTTTCACCTGTCTCTTTGTATCGTACGTGATATCAACTCCTAACAGTCGATGTGATAGTAGATACTGTCTCTTTTGATAAAAAAAAATCATATAACTCAGGCTTAGCTAAATGACAACTCCATTTGTCAATATCAGCTATTGGAGCGCACAAGGAGCAGACGAAACTGCCTAAATTTTTGGCATCAGCTATATTTGGTTTTCTGTGTATCTAGGCTATTTCCATCCTTCAAATAGTTCTCATTATTACGTTGTGACATGATTCACACGATATCCCTCCTCTGTAGCCTATTGCATACGTCATGGTTTTTGGACCCCATCCCATCTTATTATAAGATATTGACAAGGAATCGATACCGTGGCACAAAACTTCTAAAATGATGAAACAGTTGGAATAAGAGGGAAACCGGTATTGGGGGAAGGAATAGACACAAAAAGCAAATACACAAGCATAACAACATGTAGTTATATAATTAGAAAGATAACACGTATTGGAAATTGCAGGTAAATACACAAAAGCAAATTATTGTTACAGGTTAATTTGCAGTTCAATTGCCAGTGAATTTTCCACTGAATAGGACCAATGAGCCAGTAGCCGACATTTTCTTTGTTATCAGACATAGGAAAGGATGGTCAGCTTTGAATCGATCGGGCGAGGGATATTCGTCGATGGAGGATCTTCCCAAAAAAATCACAGCTGTGGAACAAAGTAAAAAGAGATATGATTAACTCTTATATTATAGTAATAAATATCTGGTACCGAGCTTCGCTCTGAAGCTGCGGCCGAACTGTTGAATTACATAAATATGTTATTGTAAAAAATAAATTCAACTAAATTGATATGATGATCTCTGACATTTTTTTGTCATGAGCATGTGTTATAGACTTGAATGTAACTTCATTTACTCCAGCTGAATAGCGTTGATCAGCTAATGATAACAGCCATTATACGCAGTACTTGGGATTATTACTGAAGGAATATTTAATTCTTTTATTAATCCTGCCAGAGAGTTTTCCCGGACATGAGACCTGGTGGAATCTATTTTTCCTTCTCGGTTATATTACATTTCAAATTTAGAGGAAATCGTTAGAGCCGTTTTCTAGATCCGTGGCTCCACATACAGAAATTACTCGCTTAAAAGAATAGGATAGAGTATAATGGAATTCAGTGATTTAAAGAAGAGAAGTTCCCAGAGCTATAAAAATTTCCCAAATATAATGATAATTAATTCGTATCACATGGTGTGAAATGAGCAAGCTCCATTGTAAGCATAGACATTTGAAACACACACTTGAAAGTTCAAAACTGAGAGTGAGAAGGAATTATTATTTTGAAGGGAAGGTAAATTACTGATGATACTTTGATAAATTATTTATTTTTTATACATTAGTACGGTACGGTACCTAGCCCTATATAATAACAAAATGAACGTTTTTTGAAACTCTATTTATTCAACTCAAAAGCTTGTTCACTCAACAATAAGGAAGCTGCTTTATGAGTTAAATTTTGTAACATTACAATGAATAAATTTTATTCACGTTTTTTTTCGCTTTATGATTTTATTTATGAAATTGACAAGCTGAACAATTCCCTGTTTAATAATATTGAGAGTTACTGCGCATGCGCTCTTGCCTTGAAGCAGCGCATCTTCCGAATCAATCGATTGTGTTTTTATATTCAACAGGTAAATGATAAAAGTTCATCCATAAACATAAAATTATTGTTGATGTGGTTTCGATTCGACAAATTTATAATAATCGATTTCAAAGACCATTGAGTGCTGACTTTCAGCAGGTTGCTGGTTGTGAGCTCACCCGCTCCATAACGACCACTCCAGCATGTATAGTCTGTCCAAGAAAAGAAGACCCTCTGGCAAGATGAGAAAATGACTCCAGATCGGTGAATATTAGTTCATAAAATATTGATTTCGTCTCAAATCGTAGATGTGAATGTTTCCTACGATTAAGACCAAATCAATAATTTTTGAACCAATATTGGCCGAGCTGGAGTCATTCTCTCATACTGGCAATTGGTCTCTCGGTGAGGGTGATCTATCGGTGAACGTGATGTTAAGTCACGAACACTGCTGTGGATTGCACTTGGATGGGTGACCGGTTCTGGCCAAGTGCACATTGGCGAGGTGGAACTACCCGTAAGGGTCTCCCCACCATTAAAAGCCATAAGAGTATATATATATTTTCTCATGTTTGCCAGACGGTCTTCTTTGCTTGGACAGACAATATTCAGTAGAGCAGCCGCCATCTTGGCAGAAGCTTTCCTTCTTGTCATTAATTTTTACTACACGTTTTAAGCTTATTCTCAAGGAGTGTGTATAATATTTTTATGAATCATGAGATACGGTATCTTTAGGCTATTTATGATATAATGAAGAGTTTTTCTGCAAATTTTCGAATGTTGATTCTTGTTCTATAATAGCTTTCTCGAGATAAGGATTTGTGAAGACTTTCCAAAAAACTTGAAGATAAAATTAACTTTTTCAAAGATTGAGCGTCAAATTATTTTGATCTTGAACACTTGGATTCATAGAGTTTATAACAATTTATATTCTAAAAAAAGGTTTTCTATGAATATAGTTTATTCTTATGGTTCTTCTGGTTATTGTGGGGGTGTCATGCCTCCACGTCCCCACCCATAAATTCACCACACTGCTTACTGTGATCGGCTACATTCAGTTGATACACAAAACTTCTAATGTCCCTGCACCATATTCAGTATCTATTGTTCCAATTCAGATTCCATTATCGATACAAAATTGAATCATCTGAATCACCCTTTGTATCCCGTGAATGCATTATTTAAATAATCAAACGTTCATTCAAATCTATAGATCAAATTGAGTTTCCGGACAAACAAAAATTCACAATAAAATACATAAAGAATTTTGAGAATATAAACCCTCTTGGAAGTCATTGGAGAATCCATTTTTGGTTTTTTACGTTTCATATAAATCCAGAAATTGTTTAATTGAGTCAACTCTCGACAGTCGAATACATATTCTTTCTACTCCCCTGATTTTCAATAAAAATTAGCAAGGAATTAAATAGGAATGATTTTTTTACAACGTTTACAATTGTAAGGCCAGTATTAGACTGAAATAGCTCCCTACTATAATTATGTCACTGCTTCATATTGGGCCTATCAAATGTTTGTTAAGAGTGGGCAGTAGTAGACGGCAAACTGCTGAACGGCAAAATCAAGCCCCATAAGAACAATGTAATTTTTATCAATCTCTTGGAACAGATAGAGCTTCTTTTTATGGACAGAATTTCACGTTCTTCATCTCATTGGAAAGAGAATTGAATTCTCCAGGGGCGTAACTTCTTACTTTTTCGATTTAAAGTTTATTTTAATAATTATTGTATAATTAATTAACTAAAAAAATATTGAACTGAACTTGAAATAAAAAAAGTAAAACGTTACACCCCTGGAGAATTGAATTCTCTTTCCAATGACATAAAGAACGTAAAATTCTGTCCATAAATAGAGGCTCTATCTGCTCCAAGAGATTGATAAAAATTACTTTGTTCTTATGGGGCTTGATTTTGCCGTTCGGCAGTTTTTCGTCCACTACCATCCACTCTTAAGAAAAAAATTACAGTGATCGTACTGTGATTATACTGATATAATCTTCAACTACTTTATTATAATAAAATAATCATATTAAAGGTCTCAATAGTAATTATGTTCTCCTATATATAGAAAGAACTCCTATATATAGAATTATTATGTGTAACTGTAGTAACTTTTAATAGTATTGACTTTAATAGTATTAACTTTAATATTAGTATTACTTTATTAACTTTACTTTAGTATTAACTTCTAATAGTATTAACTTTTAATAGTAACTTTTAATACTAGTTGTAGTATTATTACAGAATAATACTAGCGAAGATTTCTAGATTAAAGTAATGTTAAAAATTTGGAAGAGGGATAACGTATTAGTATATTGAGAATGGAAATAGGCACAAAAAGCGAATACACGAGCGTTTATAATGCATAAATGTATAATTAGATAGATAGCAGAAAGAATATATAATTAGAAAGAATAAGAATCATATAATTACAAAAGCGAATTTGTTACTGTTTAATTTGCAGTTCAGTTGCCAGTAAATTTTCCACTTAACAGAGAGATTATTTCATGATAATAGAAGAACAGAGATGTACAAGAAGCAGATTATTACAGTTGTTAATAGGAAGATTCCTGTTCAATTTCCAGCAAATTTTCCAATGAACAGGACGAGTTTATTGACAGCAGCCATTTTCTTTGTTATCAGGCAGAAAAAAGGATGATCAGCTTCAAATTCGAAAGAGAGGGGAGGTGGAGCCGGGGCTGATATAAGTTCTACAAAAACACCTGCAGAAAAATTCAAAATCATAAATGAAAACTTGATGAATAATAATTATTACAAAAAATCAACTTAATTCATTCTAATGTGAACTGAGGAGTAGCAGAAATTCCAAACACAGCTGTAGAAGAAATATTGCTACAGTTACAAATTCATTGCATAGAACAAAGGAAGGCTAAGCCATTTAAATTGAGTAAACAATGCTACACATTTTATCATAACCTTCTATCATTCTAATAAATGATAGATGGTTATGATTTCATCATAGCCACTATATAATAAGGTACTTTGTATCAATATAATATATTGAAAGTCCTAATTTACATTTCATATTATATGGCTGTTTTATCAATCAATCTATAGAAGCTACAAAAATGAAAAGTAAAAAATAGACATTTGCCTTTAAACTGCATCTTTTACAAAATTTGAGAGTTCAAAAGAAGCTGGATAGAATTATATTATGTATTTCTATAGAAAATACAAAACAAATTTATTGCTCAACCTTGAGTTCTATTGTGGTTGAGTATAAGTGTATAAAATATCAAAAAATCAATGATAATGATTTCTTTCTAGCTTTCAGCATAAATTTTACATCAACTACAGATTCAACAGAATATTTATTTCTCTACAAAGCTGTATACTGTATAACTTATTTTAGAAAGTCCATCATAACATCTTATTGATTTTATATTAAGTAAATCATTAATTTAGCACTTCATCGATTGGATCAGTTTATCACAGCAGGAGATAAGGTCAACAAGTTTAAATTGGATAAAAATGAAATACAGTACCATACCAATTATTTTGATCAAAGGTGAAAGATAATATTCTGATCTGAATAACTCTAGTAACTGTCCTGTATGATAATAATATAAGATTAATAATTCATTTTAAAATCAGAATAGACTAACATCACATATAATAGCCTACCCTTATTTTCAATAAGATGCCAGTATTCATTTGATACAGCAGCTAGCAGCATTTAATTCGAATTTGAAAGAAACTCATTATTTTATTACAGAATTAATGATGGATAAAATGAAAATTAATTATTATAGCATTGGATACCGCAGCATGTAGCACAATTATAAATACTCAAGGAATTGAAGAAAATAATTTTCCATGTAGCTTTTTACATGGAAAGCTTTCTGTTAATCGTAAGAAAAAGCAAAGAAGCAGATAGTGATTATTACTTGCAAATTGGCCACAAAAAGCCGATTGTTACTGGTTAATATGCAGCAAAGTTTCCAAATAATTTTCCACTGAATAGGATCAAATTAGTGGCAGGCGTTTTCTTTGTTATGAGAAATAGGAGTGGATGATCAGCTTTGAATTCGAAGGACAAAGTTGATGGAGCAAAAACAGCAGTAGGAGCAAATATTATACCTGCACAGAAAACATATATGAAAATATTCATGAATGATCTAAAAAGACAATCCAATAATATATAACTGTTAGTACATCAAAAATGAGGTATGTCAAGGTAGTGGTACGTCAAGATGGTGGTATGTCAAGATGGTGGTACCGTACCTAACTTATATGTCAGAAATTGAGAGCACAAGCATTATTATTGAAAGCATCAAGTAGTAGCCTATTTACTACTCAATAATATAATTGAAAATTTAGAAATAAAATTTCAAATATAGAATAATACTTTTACTAAAATTTGAAATCACTATCAAATTACCATAACAAATTAACTACATTATACTAAAAAATATATTTTCCTTGGAACTAATTAACAAAAATAGGTTATTGATGAATTTTTTACTTTTTACTGTCAAACATTGTGATTAGTAGCCTAAACTGAAAATCTCATGAATAAAAAGGTTCAACTTATGCAAATTTGCATGCTCATGTTCTATAGTCCCGCTCAGCAGATATTTATAACATGCAGCATATATGCATATTTTCACATGCAACATAGTCACCAAAGTCACCATATTATATAAATCACATAGAGAGTGAATAGAAGAGAAAATAAGTGATTATCAATCCAGGTTTCCGTCACTTTTCAAGACCAGCAAATTATTATTTATATATTTTGAGATGAATGAAATGAAAATAGATCAAATGTATGATGGGCCTAACACTCATTGATCATAATTATAATTATAACACAAAAAAGTTTTGCAGGTTTGTAAATTATTCTTGATATTAAATTTTCACAATTGATGATGAAGGATTTCGTGAAGTCATCAAAAAGTGAATATTTTTTTATAATAATTGAAGAACATATGCACAAAAAGCAGATTATTACATATTTTAAGCGAAATTCCAGTTCAATTTCCAGTAAATTTTCCACTGAACAGGACCAGATTAGTGACAGCAGCCATTTGCCTCGTTATAATACATAGAAAAGGATGATCAGCGTAGAATTCGAAAGAGGGAGGAGGTGGAGCAGGGACTGCGTCAACAACAAAAGTAACACCTGCAGAAAAGCAGACGCAAAGCATGAGAATATAGAAATATGAACAATTATATCACTAGTAACTTATTTCAATGAATAGATTACAGTACAATATAATGACATACAATATCACAATTATTACGAGGATATTACAATATTATGATGTATAAATCAGAAAAGTTGATAGCATTTGGTAACTAGTAAGCCCAATGGGCTGAAGAAATCGCGTACAAACTCTTGAAGTTAACTTATATAACGGCTTTGATAACTTGATGATGAAATTTTGCAGTCAAGTCCACTTGATCAAGTCTGTTGATACATCGGATGCCGCAAATAGTCAAAATAGGAACCAAAAATCGTTTTTGTTAGTTCGCGGCTCACCAGCCCATGAAGTGCCTAAGCCTACCAGCTGGTTGCCAGTTCCATACTCACTTCCACTAGAGTGCCCTGCACACGGGGGACCACAGCGCCGGCCAGCCAAACACCCACAGCCCCTGTCAATGAGTCAAACAACAGCTGCGACCGGCCACAGATACCCAACCGGCCGACCGTCGGACCGTTTTGCATGGAGGAAAACATTATTAAAATAATTATTATAGAGACTGATGCCCGGTTTTTCAAGCACCCTGATGCCGACATAGAGCGTGACTGTGGCCACTGCATTGCTAACTTCCTCGCGCCTACTTTCAGAATCGATGCACAATCTGAACATACCGTGAATACAGACAGTGCTTTCATGATGCAGGGAACATGGGTGACTTCGTGAGGTCTACCGTTCACAGAACTACTAGTAATTTTATTTTAAGAATTAGAGTTCAATACGTTTATAGTTAAGTAATTATTATTTAATACCTTAAATAATATTAGATAATTATTAAAATAAAGTGAAAAGTGGAGCGCCTGGAGAATTGAATTCTCTTTCCAAGGACATAAAGAACGTGAAATTCTGTCCATAAGAGGCTCTATCTGCTCCAAGAGATTGGTAAAAGTTACATTGTTTTTATGGGGATTAATTCTGCTGTTTAGCAAATGGCCGACTTCTATATACCACCCACTCTTGAATAGAATAGACTTTTGAATATACACAATGTATCAAATTGAAAACCATTGACCAACATTTCAGAGCTTTATTCAAGAATGGCATTTTCTCATTAAGATGAATAAAGAAAAAAAATACATCATATATCCCCTCAATATAGCATTCCTCAAGTCCCATAGAGAAGCACGGGTGACATATTATTAGTTTGACTTATCAAAGCATGGAAATTGAATGGAGCAAAAAATATATTTTTATAAAAATAAAAGATAGAAATCTAATGGTAAAATAATTGAAATTTCCGTCTCTTGTCAGTTGTTCTAATAAAACAACTAATAGACTCCTATTACTTGAAACAATTTGGCTGCAAAAATTTACAGAGAATGATAATAATTGAATTGTTTTAACAAAACTTTCATATCTTCTTTTAATTTATCAGCTTAGTTGCCTACTTACTAAATCTACTTTGAAATATATGGTCTCAATAGTAATTATGTTCTCCAATATAGAAAACACATGTAATTATTATGTGTAACTATAGTATAACTTTGAACTATCACAGAATAATACTAGCCATAGGATTTCTAGAATAATTATAATGTTGAACATTCGGAAGAAGCAAGATAATATATTAGTATTGAGAATGGAAATAGGCATAAAAAGCAAAATACACAAGCGTTTATAATGCATAATAGTATAATTAGAAAGAATCAGAGTCATATAATCAAGAAAGCAAATTTGTTACTGTTTAATTGCAGTTCAGTTGCCAGTAAATTTTCCATTGAACAAAGAGATTATTTCATGAAAAAAACAGAGATTCACAATAAGCAGATTATAACAGTTGTTAACAGAGATTCCTGTTCAATTTCCAGTAAATTTCCCAATGAACAGAACCAGATTATTGACATCAGCCATTTTCTTTGTTATCAGGCAGAAAAAAGGATGATCAGCTTCAAATTCGAAAGAGAGGGGAGGTGGAGCAGGGACTGCAAGGAGGGATACAACAACACCTGTTGAAAAATGAAAAGTGATAAATAAAAATTTGAAAAAGAATATTACAAAAAATCAACATAATTCATTATAATATAATCTGGAGGAAGCTGTAGAGAAACTCTGAAGATCGGAACACAGCTGCAGAAGAAAATGCTACAGCTAAAAATTCATTGCATATAGAACAAAGGACGACTGAACCAATTGAGTAAACAATGCTACAAATTTAATCATAGCTATATTATAATATTAAGGTGTTTTGTATAAATATAATACTGAAAGTCATAATTTTCATTTCATATTACGGCTCTTTTATCGTTCAATCCATAGAAACTACAGAAATGAAAAGTAAAAATTGATGTTTGCCTTTAAACTGCATTATTTACAAAATGTGAGAGTTCAAAAGAAGCTGGATAGAATTATATTATGTATTTGTATAGCAAAATGTATTGCTCAACCTTTTATTGTGGAAGTTAAAGGTAATCATGAATAAAAAATATCACCCATTTTTTGATCACAGGAAACAGATAATAGTCTGATCTAAATAGCTCTAGTTTTTGTCCAGTATGGAAATAATATTAAATCAGTCAAAGAGAATAATTTATTTTAAACTAGCAGTATATTCTCAGAATAGACTCACATTACATAATTATAGCCTACACTCATTTCCAATAAGATGTCAGTAGTTCAATCAATAAAGCATAGCATTTAATTCAAATTTCAGTTAAACTCTTCATTTTATTACAGAATTCACGACGGATAAAATAACAATTAATTATAGCAGTGGATACCACTTTAATTATACCATTAATAATAGCACAATAATTACTCAAGGAATTTGAGAAAATAATTCTCCATGTAACGTTTTACATGGAAGACTTTCTGTTAATCGTACGTAAAGCCAAAGAAGCAGATAGTGATTATTACTTGTAAATTGGACACACAAAAGCCAATTGTTACTGGTTAATATGCAGCAAAGTTTCCAAATAATTTTCCATTGAATAGGATCAAATTAGTGGCAGGTGTTTTCCTCGTTATGAGAAATAGGAATGGATGATTAGCTTTGAATTCGAAGGACAAAGGTGATGGAGCAAAAGCAGTAATACTTGAAAATATTATACTAAGAAAATATTCATGAATGATCTAAAAAGACAATGATAATATATATATATATATATATATATATATATATATATATATATATATATAAATAAAACAATAAGATAGTAAAAACAATAATTAAGAGTACAATCATTATTATTGGAAGCATTGATGAGTATTCAATTTTTAATACTTGATTGGATAAATTTAAAACTAATATTGCAACAAGATATACTGAAAATGCAAATCAATATAAAATAGGCCTCTTCTGAAAAAATGTTTTCTTGAATTTGATAACAAAATTGAGTAGCCTATTGATTCACAAAGTTTTTGACTATCAAACATTAGGAACTATTAGCCAAAACCAAAAATCTAATAGATGAAAAAAGGTTTACGCATGCTCATGTTTTAGCCCCGCACAGCAGATATGATAATATTCAGCACAATCACCATTATATCATTAATCACATAGACAGTGGATAGGAGAGAAAATAAGTAATTATAAACAAAGTTTTTCCTCACTTTTTAAGGCCTCCAAATTAGTTTTGTGTGCTGGATATGGATGAGATGAAAATAGATTGAATGAAATTTTTATGATTTTTCATTTTTTATAATAATTGGATAACAGACATACACAAAAAGCAGACTATTACATTATTTAAAGCGAGATTCCAGTTCAATTTCCAGTAAATTTTCCACTGAACAGGACCAGATTAGTGGCAGCAGCCATTTTCTTCGTTATAATACATAGAAAAGGATGATCAGCGTAGAATTCGAAAGAGGGAGGAGGTGGAGCAGGAGCTGCAAAAACAGCTATAACAACACCTGCAGAAAAGCAGATGCAAAAGCATAAATATAGAAATATTAACAATAATATCACAAGAAGATCAACATACTTCATTATTATGAATTATTGAGGAAATTGCAAAAACCAGTATTACAATGAATAGATTACGGTAGAATATAATGACATACAATATTACAATTATTATGAGGATAAACAATATTATGATGTATAAATCAGAAAAGTTTATAGCATTTGGAAATTAAGTCAACTCCATTTTTTAACTGTAATAACAAATTGGAGATTAATCAATTCAATACTCAAAAAAGTACCACAGAGACATCAACGATATGATACTTTAACGCAGTATGAGAAGGAATAAGAGTACCGTAATACCACTTATAAACAAAGAACTAATACAGTAGTCTTGTAACAAGGTATAGCCTTACCGTACTATATATGAACCTTGGTCTTGTAAGTCTCTCTTTTGGTCTCTCTATTATTATTATTATTATTATTATTTATGGTGATACTTGAACTATCTTCCAAGTCTCTGCCGTTTACAAAATATGCATTAGATTAAAGCTAGATTTGCGGAATATTAATTAAATTTATTGGCAAACATAATATTGGCAAACTTTATGATACCATAACTTAGAAATTTATACTTATTAAAGCTAGCTTTGCGGGATATTAATTGAATTAATTGGCAAACATACTATTGGCAAACTTTATGATACCATAACTTAGAAATTTATAATATTTCATAGTTGAATGATGAGGGTTGATATGGAATCAACAGTGAGAATAGTTAATGAACAGTAGGTCTACTCAATTTCAATTGAATTGCAAAAATGAGCTGTGAAAGCACAAAATATAATTTCATCTATTTTAAAGTACAGTAATAATTATAGAAAATACAAAACTCACATGTATTTATAGCTTATTTTTCTGTATTCGATACATGGTTAACTTAATCAATGGTAATACACAGTGTAATGTTTTGAAATAATTCTAATTATTTATTGAATAACAATAATAACTTGTATATAGGAAATATTAATTGGGCTTGATTTTCATTCAAAGCTTACGAAAACTTGATTATCCTAATTTAAGTATTGGATCAACTGCATAATAACTTCCTTATTCTAAAAGATATAGAGATTAGTAGGCTATTTCGTTCTTCAAGTTCAATAATACATCTTCATGTGATAAGAGACCGCAAATTCAAATCTCGTGCTCTTTCAAACGTTGAAATGGGAGAAGCACTGCAGCGAACCTGGCGGTAGTACCTGATACTTTTTCCAAATGAGCTCAATCATTGCGGTACTTTCAAATGCTGGAGCTCACATTAACTTCGACTGAATTAATACGAATATTCTCAATAATATCCATTTTCAAGAAGCCTTTAATGCTTAAAATAGCTTGATATGTGACAAACTATCTTATTTTTGCCACTGAAAGAGTCAAAATGCCAATCTATGTTGGCATTTCGTTGTTTTTCAAACATTGGTATAATAGGCACAGCGAAGCAACATTCTGTAAACTATATACATGCAGTACCGGTAGGTACAGAATACCCATCATGAAATGAAGTTTTTTCAACTATAATTATTCAGCAATGACATGTCTAATATAAGGCATTATAGTTGACAATGATATTCTATTATTTGATATATATGATATTCAAGTTGCAATCTGTAACTTACTTGATCTGATCCAGGCCACATAAGTAACTTATTATAGCTAAAATAAATAGCTTCTTATAATCTTCATCTCAACTATGAAAACGTTCACAGTCTTTTGATTAAATTTTGTTTTATTATTCACTTCCGTGACTGATGATTATAAATAAACTGAAACTTATTTTTTTGTTGGTATCCTTGAGCTTGACGTTGTTCAGCACTCTTTCTATCCTTTTGATCTGATTAAATTTTTCAGAAGAGTGAAAAATGAATAAATATTCCTCATTTCCTTTGGTGTACAGTAGTAGGTCTATAGTGTGTAGAAGAATACCATGACGGAAAAAGTTTAAAAACTGGTAATATAAGACATTCATAGTAGGCTACAGTATGGCAATAAGATACCGGTATATCTCTTACTAGATAGATGTCTTTATTTTCCACTTTGTACAACACAAGTGATGTGGGCGGAGTTGAGGCACAAGAGCCCCCTCTTCCACTTAACCCAATACTACGTATCACTAAAAGAATTTGTAAAGTGGGCTGTATTCAACTATTTCCCAGTACGAAATTTAAATAAGTATTCCATGGGTTTAGAGTACAGTAGGCCTATAATTGCGATTATACTAGTAGGCCTAGCCAAATTCAAGAGTATTGGAAAACGTTTTCCTTATTGTTTTTTTTTTAATGGGTAGTTGAGAGAATATAAATATTATAATTTTAACATTGAATAGACTCACTTTATTATCTATATTTTAGGCAACAAAACATCTATCATCAATAGAATATTACATAAAAATACACTGAAAAAACGGTTTGGTTGGCCCAACCAAATTTATTTGGTTGATTATGATTTGGCTGTTTCAACAATATTATAGTTCCGTTAACAATAATTATAGAGTTGAATATGGCAACATATTTTGTTCAAATTATTTGGTTGACTATAACAAAATTTGGTAAATTGATTGCAATCCACACAATATCATAACTTTTACAAATTATGTAGTAATTATTTTATGTTGTATTTCATGAATATTATATACTTCCCAGATAGCACACAATGTGAAAATAACGTCTTTATAAAAGTGAAGATATAAAAGTATAAAATCAAATTGTTTCTTTTTCTCATAAAATTCACGTACAGAATGTGAAGGTAAATGAATAGTAGAAAATGGTAACGTGAAAAATGTGAAAGTGGAAGAAAGTAAAATTGATGATAAATAAGCACTAGGCTATATTTGTTCAAAATAATTAAATATATTCAACTTACGAACATAATAATAATTACTACCGTAGGCTATATTATTTTGATATTATATCGCCAAATATAAGGATTGATAATTTTCAAAATTTATAAAAAGATTTGGTAACTTACTTGTGACTGGAAAGCATGCATAATCTTTGGTTTATCATTTCTTTGGTGGAAGAGGCGTTGTAGAATGAAAAATAGGAATTCAATAGCCAAGTTCAAATGTAATAATATAAGAGAGTGTAAAACTAAGATTATAAGCACCGAGTATTAAAAATTTATATTAGTTACTATGAATAAATAATACTTTACAGCAATAAGGTTTTATAAACACTTGTAAGTATGATTCTTGAAATTAATTATTAAAAATCAACTTCAGCAAAAAGCTGGTGAATCACGCATGCCCACACATCTATCAATTTAAATACGGATTTTACTAATAGAATTTTTTCCTAAGACTTAATTTTTATAACAATAATTCAACTAGAACTATAATTTTTCATTTTTCAAGATATCTGCAAGCATGGACGGATGTCATTCATGTGAATAACAATAATTATTGTGACAGTAATAAGACACACTGATTTTCTCCGGCGATTTGATAAAAATTATATTATACCCTGAAAATGCCTTTAAAAATGACTATGGATTCATCTGAGGATTGTAGCCGTTTTGTAATGAGAAACATGAAAGGATGATCAGCTCTGAATCTCTCATCTTGCGGAATGAATAGACTACGCTGAGCAAAGCCAATAGCTGAAACCAAATTACAATAAATCCTGTGATATGGAGCAACAATTTACTGTATTAATTATAAATATTATTCATTTATAGTCATGAAATTACAAATTAAACAACACAATCTAGCGTGCCAAACATATGAATCACTGGGCATATTATTTAGTAAGGTATTTTCAACCAACAATAGGCCTAATCTACAGTACCTAGGTACTGTACTATAGAACCTAGGTACTAAGTGAAGTTCATGAGTATCTAACTTATATTCTGAAAAATTGAATACTATTATTATTATTAGCGTATGGCTTTATTTGGTGGGGAGACCAAAAGGTAATTCCACCTCGCCAACATAACCATGTTTTGCCAATAGGAAACATGATAAAAATATTGATTATTTTCACTGTAATTTACATTGAATACTAATAATAGTTTATACTGCTTAAGATTGATTGACGGTCCTTGAATATAAAAAAGTTAAAATTTGATTGGAAAATATAAAACAATTTGTTGATAAAAATGGATAAAAACAGTTAAAAACAACTGTAGAAATAGCGATAAGCAATATAATAATGAACAATTTAAGCTACTAGCTTATAGCAAAAATAAGGCAACATAGAGGCTACTTCAATTTGAAGGTATTTGCCGATAAGTGCTGAAACATCACATTAAGCCAAGCAGTAAGTTATTACCGTAATTGGAAATGGACTTAAAAATGCATTAGTACAACATAATTCTAGACCATGGCAAAAACAAAAGCTTGCTCTTATCGATTTATTTTTCCCCAGATAATCTGTCTTCAACTATAGATAAGTCTCCTCAACTATCACACTCCTGGACCTCAAACAAGCACTGTTTCACGTTAATGTACATTCATATTGCTCAATAATTTAAGTCTTTAGCGTATAAGATTTTAGAGGTTAGAGCAAAATCAATAAATTAAGAGTGAATTTTCCGAACGGAAAATGATAAAACACTGTTGTTTTAGATCAGCAAATTCTTTATTATTTTAGAATACTGTTCAGTGATACAAAAATAACAAATCAATGGACGGACAATACGATTAAAGCAAATAGATAAAAATATGAACATAAATTGAGTGAGATGTAGAATATTGTATGAGGATAGAAAATTGGAAGGAGAAATTAATAAAAAAATGTAAGGTGTCAATGTTTGATGAAGTAGTATACTTTCAATTTCCTTTATAAATAAGTTATTTTCTCCAATACACAGAAATAAAATATGATTTCAGAAGAAGTGTGATGAAGCGACTAGATCAAAGCCTTATAATACTAGGCGGATATCATGAAGTCTAGCTCGGTACAAGACATACCTGATAATTTAAAGCTATAAAAATAGAATTTTCCAGTACTTTGATTCGAATGGTACTATCAAGGCAAAATGGTTCAGTATATGATCAATAAAATATTCAGGTCGACAGTCTAAAGAGATTAATTTTCATCACGTAATACGAGTTAAATTGTAGATTCTTTTAAATTAGGATATTACAAGCTTATACCAGTTAGTACCATAGAACCTGAATAAGATGAAATTTGAACATTTATTCGTGATTTTCTAAATAATAAAGCTAGATATAAGTTATTATATCAACCGTATGCAACGAATATGAACCAATATGTATTCCAATTTAAAGATCAAATTTTATCATAGAGACTATCTTACAAGGTGTTCTGTGAAAATAAATATAACTATGGATTAAAAATATTAAAAAGATCATAAATAAATTATAAATTGATTAACGATTATAGCTCTTAGCAAATAAATTAATGGGATAAATATTTGAATTTCTAACACTACTCGAGAGTAGAACTAATCTAGTAGAACTCTAATCTTATGAAAACGCATAATAGGCTAACTTAAAAACTGAAGACTAGGCCTAGTTATTTATAACAATATTTCAACCAATTTGAAATGATGAACTTCAGATAAAATTATTTCAATTTTTTCCTGAGGATCCTAACAGCTTGAACACTTTAAGAAAAGCGACAATTATAATATTATTCATTGAAACTAATAGGAACAAGAAAAACTAAGGAAGACAATAATTGATACCCTGAATGTTCATGGTTTCCAATATTCTAATAGTCTTTCCGTGGCTTCAGTTGAAAGAATTCAATTTTATACATTAAAAAACCAGAAGATTTGATTATAACATACAATTATACCAAGAGATAGAGACTTGAATTTTATTAAGAAACGTTTTTTTTACTCAGCCTATTCAATATTTTTATCAAAACCACCGGATTGAATAACAAATAAAATCTTTTTGTGTTTCTTCAAATTGATCGAAGTTTGAGAGAAATTTAAGCAAATTCAAAAAAGCCTGCTCTAACTCTATAATACTACTACACTCCTAAGTAATATTATTAATAATAGAAAATCTAACTAATCTATAAGTGATGTATTTTCAATTGACAAACTAAAGTATACTTTTTAATGGCCATGTGATTATAAGTTATACAGTATCTAACAACCGGTATGTTCCATAAAAATTATTTAAATATAAAAGAAGCTTAGCCTAATAATAAATAAAAAGCTAATAGATTGAGGAAAATGAATCTGAGTTGAAATAAGCTAGGAATACTGTAAGGTTTTAAGCCTAGAAATTCTGAAGTAATCTATTGATAAAATGCAAAACTTTGATGATTGATTGAATAAATCACTAAATACTGGCCCTAAAAAGCTAAGCACTTCCAGAGATATCAATTTGAAAAATGCCAATAAAATAAAGTTAAGCTACCTTGAGTTGATAACTTAAAACCAGATTAATAAAAAGTGATAATCATCATCCTAGAATTCATTTAGTATAAAATGAAGATGGAAAAGTAAACTTCATTTTCAAATTACAAACTCTTTCGCGAGTATTAGAGACACCATTCGCAAAAACGGGCGGATTATTTTCAAAGGCAATATTGTTTCTAAGACAATCTACATTGAATTCATTTAAAAAATGTCATCGAACAATCAATTATTGTTTGACAGCTCAAAGGCAACACATTTTTTCAGAAAATACATAATTATTATTATTTTTCGATGAAATAGTTCATAGATCCAGTAAAAGCCATAAGGAAACTAACTTCCCAAGTCCCTTAATAGATTTTAAAATAAATATGTATCTGCTCTCTCCTAATCATCACATGAATTAATCTATCACAAAGGTAAGGCGCATTGACATAAAATAACAGTGAAGAATCCGAAAAAATTATTAAGTTAGTGTTCATGAATGATGTACTCAGAGTCTATACAAATGGATACAAACTATTTCTAATTATAAAAAACCTCATAGATCTATGGTGGAAATTGTTTGAGATGATTAGCTATATTGGTGCACCGTAAAGTGGTCCGAGGAGAATATATTGCACATAGGACTATTATTAAACCACTTTCCTTCTAACAAATCAAATCTTTGTCGAAAGCTTTACAGCTAATAAATATTGTCAACCATTTTTTAATCAGCAGAACTAATTCAATTTTGGTGAGCAATATTAATGATAACATGAATGCCTCCTATTAGCCAAGCAATATTTAGAATAGTTTTATAAATGATTAAGTCACTAACATTAAATTGTTGGTTTATAGTTTAAAATAATATAAACCTCATACTTTCATGACATTCCTTGGCATAAAATATTGTTTTATAGTTGAAAATAATAGATTCCACATATTTTATGGCCAGGTATAAAAGTATGTGGTCGTTTCATGAACAAAGCATACTCTGTAAAATTTCGTAGATGGCTTCATCACAAAAATAAATAAAGATTCTATATCTAGCCATGTCCGATTCACAACTCATCACGTGGAACATTTTCGCTATCATTTTCTTCACTATAATCGGGCAAAAATCGCCCAACAAAAAAAGGAACGCAGCTTGAACGATGGGTGATCAAGAACATGAACGGATGTTCAGCTAAGAATTCCATTTCTTCAATCAGGGATCGTTTCTTTCGAATTAATTGCGCTGAAACAGATAATCCATGTACAAACGAGCTTCCAGCACGCAAAAAAATCCCATGTTTCCAAACACAATCATGTTCAAACCGAACAAAACTCAATGGTCTACAAAACTCTGTGGTTTTTCAAAACTGAAGTGGAAAATTGAATATGCTAATATGATACATAATAATGATGAGAGCCAATGTTATAGTCCGCACACACTGAGAATAGAATTACTAGCAGACAGAGTAGTTCTATAGTATATCAAAGAATAGCGTACCTTATTCCAACCTATTTCGGTATGCACCAGCGGCGGCTACTGTTAACGTTGCACAAACACCCAAATTTTGGTAGTTATCAAGTAGTAATTTATAAATATATAATTCAATAAATAGAAAAATAATATCACTTTGAAAACTATTGGATTGATGGAAGAATTTGAAGGCAGGAGGCGCTTTCTCAGCAGTATCAAATGCATACAGAGTCAAATAGAAAGAGCTGATACTGAATCGCTATGGAATGACAATGTAAAAAGGCGCACATCGATATAGATATGGAATGGCTAATGTTGCAGGAATGCTGCAACGCAAGGGCGAAATGTTGAGAATAGGATGCAATAAATCGCTATAAGGTGGGGAACAGAGCAGCCCTATGCTCCCTATGTAAAAAATATCAATGCTTCACTACAGAGAGCCGTCGTTGAAGTTAATCTGCAACATTAAACATCTTCACATCTATATCGAAGAGAGCCTGTATTCGTAATTGATATTGGTACATTGAATACATTGGGCTTAAAAGCCCAATGATGCTAATAAAGTGGACCAACGACAAACTGGGCAATTTTAAAACGACATTATCGGACAGCTTCTATTTTTAGTATTTTACGATCTGTCTACAACAAAGTCTGATAACTATATTATTTAAGAGTGAGGTTATACATCTTGACGGCAAAAAAACTTCTGAAAGAGAGCACTAGAGTTCTGTAAATGACAATAGATTCTTACCGTTCAGGGCGGGCCTGACTTCAAGTATAAGTTATTGAATTATTTATTATTATTGCAATCGCCACTTTTCAAAACAACCAGCCGCTACTAGCACAGAGAAACTCTAAAGTAGCATAAAAAAGTGACGTACCGTATTCTATCCTATTTCGGTATGCACTCTTATTTGTTTACTCTATGCTGTAGTGGTTTATAAGGGTGACGCCCACATGAGCCATTAGGCTTGTGCGTGGGTAATGAGATGGATGATGAATGACGACTACTTGTTAGGTTGTCGGGACCGACGGCATATCGTCTCCACCGAAAGACGGGGTGGCCGTATTTATGTGATTGTTATGTATCTGTCTATGCTGAAATTCTGTTCTCAGCTTGCGCAGACTACAAAAGTACAAATTCAATGTATGATTATGATACAAGTGAATTTGCAAACCAAACAAAACTGTGAAATAAACAGAGAACGAAAAACTGAAGAGAAATCCAAGCCTAGAAAAACCAAAAAAAATGAAAGACTTTGAAGAAGTTGCAGACTATTCCAAGAGAAAATAATATTCGAAGGTTCATTCTGTTTAAAGTGTTCAAAGAATAGCTCAAGAGTATCAACACACGTCAAGTATCAACAAGTGATACACCATCACCTTATAAAAATACTTAATTTACAAAATACGATCAATTATAATGCTACATAGACTCCACTTATTAGAATCTCAAATGTGAATAATGCTTCAATTTTGTTGAAGCACTGGTCAAGCTATATGGTATGTCGATTTAGTATTTACACGACTTCAACAAGTGAAATTGGAATAAAACACTGTCTAGTAACATAACTTGGCCTCTCAAATATGAAGAAAGGTTGATAATTTCGTATTTCAAAGTCAAGGAAATATAAAAAGAGGACTATGATTACAGGCGAGCACAGTGTTACCCCATCAAACGTTATATAATTCGAGTCTTTGGTTTAATACAACTTGGTATTTTGACAGTATAATTTTCAATTATAAAATGTCAAACTCAAACTATTCATTCACAGTATTAGAATGGAAGTTAGTGTATGTTATGTTTCAATGCATGATCCACTTGCATATATTATTAATAAAAATGTCAATTTTACAATTTATATATATATTCATGAATAAACCATAGATTTTTTTTATTGCGGATGAATTGCGGAGGATTGCTAATTATAGTTTGCCATTAATATTGTTTGCCAATAAATAATAAATAAGTTATTATCAAATTATAGTTTTCCAATAAATAATGAATAAGCTATAGAATTATAGTTTGCCATTAAATAATAATTATGTTAACCAAGTTAAAAAATCTCAACAGTATTATGATAGGACACACAAAAAATCAAGCAAAATAGTTGTAGCTATCTGTACATATTGTGAAATTACTTCATTATTACAACATACATTACACTTTCAAATAATGTGTTCGATTCCAGTAATATTAGAAATCAATTATCCACAATAGTACACTACTCCTACATCTGCCATCAATTGTGGGAAAAAATAATATCAAACGATTCTGCATAACACTATAAACAAGTATGTTTATATCAATCAATTCAATCAAGTTTTTCCTAAAAATGCATCATTTGTTACAATAACCAAACCCATCCCCCCAGTGTTCATTTATATAATACATTAATATATTTACAATAATTATGCTACTTGATAGAACTACACTACTGCAATTATTTCCTTGTATATCCTCTGATGTTAAACATTTGTACCTCTTAGTTTTAGAAATACTTCTAATTTTAATAACTTACACAATACCTTTATATCCTCCTCTATTAAGTGTGTTCTACATGAATGTATTAAACAAATTAACAAGCAATGGTTGGAGTTTTAACATGAGAAAAAAAAACATCATAAAGGCAAACTTCAATTATTGTTGATTTCCCAATGTTTTGTTTTTGTGAGAGTGCCGTACTTCTCCTTTGCTTTGTAGTATACTTCCCATAAATTTTTTCCATAGTGAATAAGGCTATGAATTAGTCTACTTATGAATAACACTTTCTACATGCTATCTTTCCATATTGCAGTTAGTTACAAATTATTATCTACTACTTTTCAAATAAGAGAGAAACGTGCAAAATATAAAGTAGAATCTACAAGAATTTAATTGATTTTCATATTGTTATCAATGTGGAATACAAAACTATCAGTCCAGTATTCTACAGATATTTCTGTAGTACAAACAGAAACAAGATGGACTGGAGTCAATTACAGTAATTTTCTATCATTCTGTGTAGAAAAATGTTGTTCACCAAAAATCCTATTAAAATATATATGATATAATATAATATATTTTTATTATGATATAATATTATTATTGAAGCAGAATATTCTAAGAAGAGTTTGTTGGTTTTCAATAGTTTCAATACAGAAGTCGAAAACTGGGAGAGTACATCTCACAATAATTAGTAAAATACGCCATATAATCAAAATATGGAATTTAAAGGAATTTTCGCTGTTTCAAACGGGAATACGTTGTTTCACATTGAATAAGTGAAATAGTTTTTCATATTTCAGAGAATGGTAACTAACATATTTCACTAGGTTCAATTATGAATGATAGCAAAAAGTAAAAAAAAAATCAATCAATTCCCACAATAATGTAACGATGCACAAGCACATGCTTTACTACAGCTTATAGAAAATTGATAAATCGGGGACAAATATTCAAATAACTGTTGAAAAGAGAAGTTATACGAAAAAACCTGCATCTAAGCACATATTTTTTACAAGATATAAGAGCAAACATATTCAAAAAACAATTAACTGACAAGCAGGAGTGGCTGAAAGCTGAAGCAACTGTAAGCGATTGAAAAATAAAATAATAACTCGCAAATTAACAAACCTGAATACGAATACAAATTATTTTGAAAAAAAGGAGATGAAACATATTTACAAAATAATGTACAGACGAGCAAAATCAGTTTAAAGCTAGAACAATTGGGTGCGATTAATCAGTAGAATAATAATTATCGTGCATTAAAAACATTTTGAGTATTAGTTGATTTTGATTTTTTTCAACTTACCGGTAGCAGCGGCAGCCTCGGTTCCCTTCTCATCCACAGCCACAAATGCCTTCTGGATAACTTTTGAAACCTTGATTCCATTGTTGGGGTCAATGTTCGAAAAATTCGCTTTATTGCTAAATATCTCTTCAACTCCAAGCTGAAAATAGAATCTCATATATTAGAGGAAAATATTTTATACTATCATACTGAAAGTTTCAGTTGATCTATCCACACGAACGTGGGCTGGAGTTAATATTAATGTGTTCCTTCCAAATATACAGAATAATTCAATATCAATCAGTTTTTTTTAAATACAAAGCTGGTATCTAAGATCCATAAATTTTGTTCTGAAACTACTATTTCCTATTATTTATTATACATTTACATTGACAGTTGTTGGAAATTAATTGGATAATATCGACTTTTGACAAGCTCAACTTCGAATCTTGGAATGAGAAGAAAAATACATACCTCTTTCAAAGTATCAACCAAGTCGTGACTTTGTTCAATTTTAAATTTAGGCAGGGAAACGATCACTTTTTGTGAACCTGATCTCTGAAGACCCTCAATATGCTTGGTCAGGTCAAAGCTTTCGAGGGTAATTGCCGCCTCCAATTCCGCCAGTCCAGTTTTGGAGTCGGGAAGCATAAAGACCATGCTGAACTCATCTCCCTGGAGAGAAAAACAGAGCAAAATTATAAATTTCAACCCAATTACATTAAAGATAAAATGAGCGAAACATACTATTTTTTTCATCTATGAAATTAAATAAGTTCTATTAAATAATCTATTAAATAAGTTCAGAAAAAATGCATAACAGATCTCAGTAAGGGTCCATATCCACTGTCAGTTCGAACTTACAGTTGAGACAGTCAAAAACTGTCAGTGAATAGAAAAATCGGCAGTTCAAAATAGCAGTGAACTGGCAGACGTAAATCGTTGAACGATCAGCTGTGAAAAATCGAACTGTCGGTCTGAACTGACATTGGATGTGGACCCTGAGGTTTCACCGTTTCATGTGGATTCACATTCGATATTATGAATAAACTTTTCCATTTTTTAAATTTTAGAGATTCAGGTAAAGTTGGTATAACTTACATGTAAATTATCAACCAACAGTCAAGGTTGAAATCAAGAGTTTGAAGCATGAATTCTCCAACAAGTTACAAGCAATTTATAGGTCAAGAAACATGGAAGTTCTTGAAAAAATCAAATTAGTGGTCAGATCACTTTCGAATAAATGATGTACCTATGTGAATTAATACTCAGCTTTCTTTAACCTTGCAGGGACCTTCCTTGATTTACATGGTATATTTTTATTTAGATATATTTCAATTCATACTTATTCTATTTCAACTTATACTAATATAATGTATTGAATTTATTTCCAAGTTTTGTACTTGTGTTTTTTCTGAAAGATATGAGTTGAGTATTAATATCGGGCATCCGCCGGTTTTGTAGGAGGATATCTCTCATTGTTTATAATAGAGCAAGCTAATAGGATTCTATCACCAAACTATTTAACTAGTCACGATATCTTAAGGCGTGCTTTCCCAAACTGATACGCCTTAAACCGTGAAAACCATAAGAACTGAGCTATGGAGAGAGAAGTGGTTGAAAGTACTCTTTAATCGAACGAGATTTGGTTTAGAGAAGCAAACGCAGACCAAAAACTGAATGATTATTTGTATTAGATAGGTTATTTTCTGCCAGCGCAATTCATTCTTATCTCTCATTTGACAAAAAAATTTAAGCCGATTTCTTTCAAAATAGACGAGATACAGGAACGCCAATTACCTGCAACCTACCCGGAACAAAAAAGTCGGAATTTGAGGTTTTTTAAAAAATGACAGATTACTAGAATCCAACAATCTTGAACGAAGGAGCGAACTAGAGCTGAAATGGTTTTAAAGGAACTGATTGCTAAAAGAACGATAGCTCATTGAAAAGAACAGAACCAGTTCATGATAGCGATAGAATTGTTTACTATATACCAAAAAGAGCGTGGAACGTACAGTCCCAAAAAAATTGAACTACTGTTCTTTAGTATGCCAATGTGTGACCAGTTTCATAGGAAACGTAGTTTTCTTCATACGCAGTGGACAGCGTACGGCATAGTAGTTTCGGAAAGCAAGCCTTCAGTAATTCATGAAAGCACATTTGACAAGGAATGGTATAGTGCAGCCATCATTATCACCTACCTTGTAAGGCATCTCCAGGAATTTTGCTTTCAGCTTATCATCGTGAAAGAAGTTGAAATGGTTTGTGATGTGCATCATATCGACATCAACGGTTTTGGTCTCATCCAGGTAGAATTTCTCCTTTCTGGTCAACTCCTTTTCAAAGGCATACTTCCAGTCGGCCTTGAAATGGATGGCATTGATTAGCACCATCACTGTTTCAGGAGTCAGAGCACCTGAAAAACACAATCAATCAATTAAATTTATTCACAAAAATTGTTACTATACCTCATTCACGATTACTTGAGACAAATTGAACAATCTCACAAAGTGAACAAGCTACAGTTGCGATGACAAAACCATAGCAACGTTATGACACATTTCCAACAAAAAACATCAACGACACACATAGGAGTTGCCAATGCTATGATTTGTCTCTGCTACGTCATTTATTGATTATGATTGTGGCTAAGGTATACCACATACTACACGCACACACACGCCGAAACGTTTGTTTATTTTATTATAATGATCGTAGAATAGATTATAGAAATAGTTAGCAGAATATAGACATAGGAAAGTGTTAGAATACAAATACAAATATTAAATTCTTACTAATAAATAGGTGATAGTGATCGATCAATTCAAGATTAATTCATTACCATTCAGTATTATTAGATTCATCCATTCAGAAATTAAAGAATGTTTCAGACGATTACTTGCTTTTTCTTTCCTAAAATGGCATAAATATTATTTTGATTAACTAAAATATAATTTTTCTACAGATGTCCGTAAAATTGCAGTTTTCGCACTAGAAAATCGTGTGTAAAACGGTCCATTCTTGAACTTCAATAATTAGCGTGCGTAAAGTAAAAATTAGCGTGCCTAAGAAATTACACGCACTCAGATTTGCAACCTAACAACACAAAATCGTAAAGTGTATCAAATGGATGTTCTGTATTTAGAATTCAAAATTAAGGCAGCTGGCTGACGAATGACGAGTCGATCAAGCTGGTAGCGACAAGTTGGGAATTTAGCTAAAGGTAGTACGGTCAGACCGAGCAGAATCCGTCTAAATTTTTTTAGGTTATTTTATTGTTCCTATCAATACCAGTGATACAAATTCACAGATCAAAGTTCTATTTATTCTCAGGCTTTTTTATAATAGTTATGAATTAGGGATTTATATTATAGATACCATTCATTATTGTTGGGTTATAAAACCTGGGCTTGAATTGTTTGAATACGGTAAGATGATTGTCATTTTGTTGATCTTGAATTTTGGTTCATTTCATACAGTAGTTGACTCAATTTAGGCTATCAAAATTCAGTGTTGTCATTATTATGATTTTTAATGCTGAAAGTAACTTAATGCTTTAACACATGCAATTTCAAGAAGGCTTTGAAACTTTTAATTTATATAGTTACTGAGATTTTGAAAATACCGTAGGCTAAAATGAAATGAACTCAGATCACATTTACTTGATCTGACTACTTTAACTACCATATATGTAAATTAATATACAGTATAATGAAAGTGGTTGAAGGCATGTTCAGAATTCATAAATAATGAGCCATTGTAATTTAATACTATCATTAAATTACAACTTCAGTTCAATTCAGTCATTTGTTGGCTGGTTAGCTTTAAACGCGAACCTTACACGCCATTCATGATAGGATTCTGTTATTCAATACAATTGTTATCAACGACTAAATAATTTTGCAAATAAGCATGGTAAAGGTCTTAAGTCATAAGCAATACGATTGTAACCTTGCATAATTTAACATTGAAGCAGTTAGCTTCTGTAGCTCTATCTTGCTGCTCTTTAGATAGCCTAATCACTCACGGGTTGCATCAATCAAAAGCCTACCTAGGACCTAACTGATGAGATATTGTCTCAAGTGATATGAAACAACAAAATTTTTTCCAGAAAGAAATAATACAGCAGTACTTTACATGAAAATATGTTACGGTATTCATAGCACTCAGTTAAGTTATATAGGCTATCATTTCAATGAAAGCCAAAACCAGTTGAGTTCGATTAATTGTGAACTAGAAGATTCTAAATCCCTTTAGTCACATTAATTAATAATTAATTTAAAAAGTCTAATTTGTTGCTGAATTCTAGTAAATATAGATTATACAAAGCATGAAAGGGTGTTTTACACTAAACAGTTACCTGGAATATTTCAAGGTCTCAAAAAGTAGTTTATACTGATTTTAGCTCATACTCATTGGTAAATATTACAGTGAGTATGTCTGCCTCAACATGCCCATGAAGGGCGTAGGCCCTTTCCAGCCTGGTCGCCAATTTCAAATTCACTCTACTATCACAGTTCGTCCAAGCCAGTATAAAGAAGGCACTCGGCATGATGGGGAAACGGTCCCCAGCCCGTCCAATACCGGGCCCCATTGAAGCTACTAAAGTACAGCGGTGAATACAATAATTTATTATTCTTTCATAGTCACTGTGATACATAGAATAGATGAAATGTTTGAATTATATTACTTCATATTACTCAAATAAAAGTAATTATTTGATAATAGATGACATTGGACATTGTATATTTAAAATTGAAATGTTCCCAATTTAAGATTTCACGCCATCTTGATTTTAAAAAATTGTGAGATGATGTTAGCCTACACGATTCTTATATTGATTTCAAAAGGCAAAAGCGAGATTGGGATATTACGATGAAAAATACTTGAAATTACACTAAAAAACACATTTGAAACTTTTTCCTACTTTTCACACAGGCCCAATGGTAACTGTAGGAAAAATTTAATGTGTAACTCGAGCATAAAGTGTTATTGCAACACTTGAGAAATGGTTTTTCGTTTTCACTCGCCTTCGGCTCGTGAAGAAAAACTGTTTCACTCGTGCGAAAAGCAATCCTTCACTTTACGCACTAGTTACACAAATAACTAATTTGATCATTTTAAATTGACAATAATGAGAAAGAACAACTGGCTTTCTTGCATCACATTAGAAACAAGCATCACTTCACAAAAATTCAGCATAGCTTATAATATATAAATATAAGTGCTGCACAAAAGACAATAAGATTAGATGTCTTGTCTTTTATATCTTTCATTTGTGAAATGTTCTAATTCAATCCAATTCATACGAATTCGTACCAATTTAGTTCTTATTTTGTACTAATTAAATGAATCTATCACAGCAAACATTTAATGTAGAATCAATCTCTTTTTGATAGTGTATTTCAATTGAATTCAATAGGCTTATGCCCGTTAGTTCAATAAATTTGATTTTACGCTTGTGATGTTAATACAAGGTTAGATCAATAGGCGGTAATCGTGATATAATAATAATTTCTTTTTCAAATTAAAAAGCAGAACAGCTTTCTAGAATTTTACTATTATCGTTTTTAAGAAATCACTTGCATGTAAAATACTGTAGCGCGACAAATGTTATTATCATTCAAAATTCCAAACAATCTCCAAAGTATTATTTCATCGATAAAACCGAAGCAAAAGGAAAGAAAAAGAGGATTTTTACACAGAAGTTTCCTGAGGTGCCCATTATAGTGGTTTTTATAATAAGCTATATTATTATTGTTTTATATATAGTTATTTTGTTTTTATATAGTTACTATTTAGCCTCAAATAATAAAACTACGAGGTTTCCAGTGTACATAGCTGACACAAAAAGGGCGGTTTCTGTCCATGTCTCTTGTAACCTAGTAACTGTGGTAACCTAGTAACCTGTTTACCTATTAACAGCTCAAGTAAAGCATCTATTGTCTCTCTCTTGATTTCAAAACATCATCTAGGGCATAACTAAATGACAACATCGGATGTTGAAGCGCACAAGGAACAGGCAGAAACCACCTTGAATTCTGTTCATTTATTCATTTGTTTATTAAATTACAAATATACGAAATGAGGGAAGATAAAATGCGGCAACTGCTCAAAACCCATCTTCAATTCCTGATTGAGTAACATAGGCCTAACAAAATAGTCCAATTTTCAGGTTAAATAATATTTTGTTTTTCCTCCAAGAAAGAGATGATCAAAGTAACTGATATAAAAAAATATGCATATGGCTTTTTTATGAGGCTACCCCAATAAGGGTAGCTTCCACTCGCCTTGTCTAATCTGGTCACTTATCCGAAATCGTCCATAGTCATCATTTGACTTAACATCTCAAAACCATCGCAACCGTTTCACTGAACAACCAGACACACCACACAAAAACTTTGATGAATTTTGAAAGGTTGATATGTAGCAAAATAACTAAAACAAATCCGAAAGTTTGATTGGAATATTGAAAAAAATAATTTAAAATTTAGAGCCGAAAACGTACATAAGAAACGTTCTTTTCATCCTTCCCTTACCTTGAGGAGATCAAATCCTTGATTTTGTTGTTGGTCTGCTGTTCAGCCCAGCTGTTGATGGTAGCTCCTGCAGCATTGGCGTTCTTCAGAAAATCAACAAGCTCGGCATCAAGATTTGAAATACTTCTTTGGTGGTTTCTAAATACTCTTCAAGCACTTTGAACTTCTGGTCGATATAAATTCTGTTAGCCATCTTCATCACGTCAATTTTGAATTCTGGAAGCCAAACAAATGGCGTTATATGAATAATAACCTATTAAAAATATTTGAAAACCATGTGGTCGTCTATCAATTACTCGATCTATTCATTCATTCATTATGAAATTACACCAACCTAACATTTTGGAGTAAAAACACAGACAATAAAGCCCAAAACTTATTTGTCTAAATTTTCAATCAATTAATATTCAATAAAGATCATTATTTCTGTATAAGTGGATAATATGTTTATCTTGAATTATTTTTGAAAATTCTTCACATCTTGTAAAAATTATGTAACTTGAAAAAATACAAATGAAATTTTTTGAATTCTTTATTGATTATAATTTCTTTACGTTGTATATTTTGTGTCATTCATCCGATGTAATCATAGATATAATTTCATAACTTGAGTTGGGGATAGTGGCAATTTATGAACTATGTTTATAAACACCACGTTTGATGGAATTAGCTTTCAAGAATCAAAGTGAAAACACTAATAAGATTATGAGCACCAAGTTTTTTTTTACATAGAATGAGCTTTGAAGAATCAATTAGTTAAAGGAAATTAGATTATAAGCACCAAAGTTTTATAGAATTATGAGCTTTCCAAAGAACCAAGTGACTTAACAAAATTACCTTTCTAGTTTTTTTAATGAAAGATTACGCAGGGCCATCGTCCAGGGAAAATATGTACTATTTGAAAACACTTCTTACAGAATCTACTTGTAAGGTAGTTTTTGGCGTATGGACTAAGAATCTGCTAAGCTAGTCTCCGACAAAACTCAGGAGACTATTCTGGAGAAAAAACTTTGTCCACTTGCGATGCGAACCTCAGCCAACAGAACTGTAGCTAGGATAGCATTTTCGACTATATCAGAATCTGAGCAGAGCTTTGATCTCATTGTAGGACTTTGTATTGTCGCCGGCGCCGACTGAAGCCATTGCAAGTGCCACTTGCAGGCTGAGCAGTGAACAAAACATAACCGGCATTTTTCTTTGATAAGACCTGGAAAAAAATAATTTCAATTGAAGATTAATTGATTGATTTATTTTTTGTTGAATTGGGATAGAAATCCTGACAGGGCGGATTAAAAATTTAAAAGTCCAACCAAAAAGGGGGTTTCGAAAAAACGAAGAATAACAACAGTAAATGATTTTGTTTATTAGGGATAATTTTAGATAAGTAATTGATCCTTAAAATTTTTTGAATTTATATATATCATTAAATTAAAAAATTATAATTTTTTTAGTAATAAATAATTTCCCTTCAATTTTGAAATCAAAAAAAATTTAGAAATGAAAAAAATTTACTGTGAACTATGTGATAAGATTACTGAATTGTCCTCTTCACAGTATAGATTGGAAGAAAGCAATGATATTAGACAATCCTAAAAATTTGAAATAACATAATCTCCATTTTTATCTATTCATTCATTTATCAGAAACTACAATTAAATTCTCTACCATTTTACATTTAAGAATAAACCGCATACATAAAATCGCATTCAAAATTGAAATTACAATAGATTATAAATTAGTGACATATGTTACTCTGAGCCACTTCACTATTTAAGAAATATTCTGAAAATACATTATGAAATTTGATTCTATTATTGATGTAATTTCTATGTTTTTTGCGATCTAGATCTTATGTATTTGATATGTTGATTGTAATTTTAACTATGATACTTGATGGATTCACTTTCAAGAAAAAGAGTGAGAAACTCACATAGAGTTATAGACCAAATTTTTTAAAATAAAATAAAAAATAAAGGAATTAATTAAAGAAATTTTTATAAAATGGCTTTAAAATCAAGTCCAACCTTTCAGTTAATGAAAATAATTCAGGGGTAGGATATCAACTTCATAAAGCCATTTCCAAAATGTGAATACTGTATAATAAAAAAAAGCTAGAAACAGGGGCTATTTTTAAAACTTGGTTTAGTGGCTAAACGACGGTGGAAATTTTCTTTCTGCTAAATTGATAGACTGATACTCATTTAAAACTTTTTTCATAACCACGGAACCATTGGGGCAGAGGCTAGGTAAAAAACCTTTTTCCCCCTAAAAGTAAAAAATTAATTGAGGGGGAAGGTTGTTGAAAGTTGGGGTACCCACTGCACAAAAAGCTGTAAGATTAAGGGTTTTACATGATTGTCTAACAAACACAGAACATGAGTTTATTATACACATTGTCAAATTCAGATAAAGTAATTGATAACTTTCAACATTGAATTTATAATATTGTAACCCGAAAAAAATTTTAAAAAAATGTATAATTTAGAATATAAAAACTAAAAAGACCTGAGGCGAAACGTTGGTGAGTAGAGATATGAGATGAACAAGGATAAAAATTTAAAAGAACTCTTGGGGGAGAAAGAAGGAAAAAGGAAAAGAAACGAAAAAACTATTGGGGTTTATTTGAATCATAAGCCCATGAAAACCTCCATTTTTATCAATTCATCTCGATAAGCCCTTAAATACAGTAAAACAATATTATTCTTTCTTAAAAATGAAAAAAGGAGTTCAAAAAAGTCAAGCCTATGGGGTTGAAAAAATTAAACGAAATTTTCCCAGAAACATGAACAAGTCTTCAAAAGTTGAAATTATCAAAGTAAAAATTTGAAAATATTAGTGACATTGGTTATTTTGGATTATATTGAAATATTTCAATACCTTTAAATTTGATTCTATTTCTGCTCTCATTTCTATGCATTTTTTTCCGGACATTAACATGCAGTAGCCTTTTGATGATTAAGCCCAATAATTGTACACGAGGAACTTGATGCGATGTCAATTTGAATTAAAAAAATAAATTGATTGACTTTTCTGATAGTAAACTTCCGACTTTTGCCCGCCCAAACAAAAGACATTCTGGCAAGGTGGAAATGACTCAGCTCGGTCAATATTGGTTCAAAAATATAAAAAATGGTTTCAAATTAAAAGATTAGAATGTTTCCTACAATATACCTCAATTTAAAATTTTCAACCAATATTGACCGAGCTGGAGAAATTTTCCTATTTTTGCCAGAATTTTTTTTTTCTTCAACAGACTAAGTTATAGCAATAAACTAAAAACGATAGCAAAAACTAATAAACGGGTTTAAAAAGCTAATTTAAAAATTTTTTGCTAATTTTTCTGGAGGTGATCCCCAAATAGGGCCTGTGCGTGGGTAATGAGGGGGATGATGATGAGGATGACGACTGCTGTTTTCAACTATTTATTATTTTACTAGTTAAAAAAAGTTCTATCAATTAACAAAAATTTACTTTATACTATTACTATTCACCACACATCCCCAATCCTTTCTAACTTTTTTAAAACTGCTCCCAAAAATCATAGATTTATTCCAATTTTAGTTGGATTCTTTAGTCTTGGGACTAATGAGGAACGTTTTTTTTGCCTTTACTCAAATTGATGCAACTTTTTCTGCTCACGGACTTCGGTCCAGGGGTTTAAATTTTTTTATCTTTTTGTTTCAATAAATTGTCATTGTAAAAAAAAGCTACTACTAATCACTTTATAAAGAAATTCTCCTCATAAAACCCAATACAGGACGAGATCTGAGATCTAAGATCTCTCATCCACATTCTAATCATAGAAATAAAAACAGTTAATTGATTCACATTATTATTATCATTTTTTAATATGAATCATTTTTTCAGAGCAAAAAAACCATTGAAAATCAATATTTATTACAGCTTCATTATTCATAATCAAATTAGGGTTATGTCAATTCATTCTGTTAAATTAATTATTAAAATTATTCAATTACTGTAAAATTAATTAACTTCAACGATAAAATGCAACGTTTGGGAAACTTCCATTGGGGCTAAATTCGGGTCATTTGAAGACAAATTTAAAATAAAAAGCTAGAAGGGGGTATGATAAAACATGATTGAACAGTCCCCCTTGAATGAGCAGGTGGGTTTCCTTCCCATCTTTAGAATTATAATTTTTCCCCCAATCGAAAAATGAACAAAAACTTTATGTAAATTGAAATTACCAATTTATATAACTATGATTGAAAGGGAATTTAATCTTACTTTCTGGCCAACCGCGAATAGTTTGGGTTTTTCAACAATTTCCCTTTCCCAATTTTTTGGGATGAGACATCTGGCATCGCCATTATAATTTGTATGAAGACTAGTACTGAAACAAAACACTGGCTGAAAACCATCTTTCTTTTGTGGGGAAAATGCCTACTCTAACAATGGAATTCTAGCACTGAACAGAAAACCAAATTGACATAATTTTTTATGACCCCGGTGAATAAGTTTTATTATCATCATCATCATCTAAAAACTAAAAGGCATTCATGGAAAGCCCAAACAATGTAATTGGTATTTGAAATTAAATTTGTCAACCCAATAAAATCTACAGGCTAAACCCCGTAAAATTCACCCCCGCTATCTATAGATTTCAATCGTGACTCAATTCTTCAAAGATTTAAAAAAAAGTTTACTTCAGGTGATGCAAGATCATATTTTTTTTTTTTTGGATTATGGGAAGTTCATTTACCTTTTTTGTTATCAGCACATGATTTAAAAAAAATTATGGGTGAACTTGTTCAATTTTTTCCACACATTGAAAAAAGCATCCTCAGTGCCTAATATTTCAATTTGATAGGACCCGGGAGCAGTATAATAAATTATTTATCCATTTCAAAAAATTTTGGCAAAGGAAATATTTTGGGGTTTTTTTTTAAAAAAAATTGACCAAAAATTTTTTAAAAGTGGTCTTTTAATTTTCCAAAATTAGTTTATCATTAAGCCCGTTTTTCATGTGAAATCTTTTCCCCTGAAAAGGTTACTAATAATTAGAGGATATATTTTTCCTTGATAAAAGCCCAATTTGGTTTGAGTTATAAACATTTTTTTCCTCTTTTTAAAAAGTATAGAATTTTTAAAAGGAAGATCCGAACCCAGATGGAATTTCTAAAAAAAATTAAAATAGAACTTACTCCAAATATCCCAAACAATATCAAGTCGTTGTTGGAAAAGTAAAGGTTGAAGAATGACTAAGAAACCCCTTTAAATTTATTGATGTGTCATGTTCAGGAACCCAAAACGATATTTTTATCTTATCACTACCAAAATTATTGAGGAACGTATGATATTTCCCCCTTCCTCAAAAACAATTCATTCCTTCCCAAATCTTTTGGGGTATGTTTAGTATTATTTATGGGGAATAGGCTTATATTGTTGACATGTGGGTTTTGGTGTATGAATAAAAACCCGATGGAATGTTGCAAAACAAACATTAAATTTTTTAAAATGAAAAAAAACATGGAGAAGCCTGCAATTGATTTTTAAAACCTGCTTTTTTCCCAAAAGACCTTTTAATTACTTAAGTAAAAACATTAACGGATGGTAAAAGTTTTTTTCTAAAGTGAATTTCTCAATTGTCATTTGTTTGGTTCTTAATCTGAATTTGAAGATAAAACATTGATAGAATTTAAAAATGCCGGTGCTCTTTTTTTATAATTTTTTTCAGAGGTTAATGCTGGGTTCTTAGCTTGTTCGAAGGGGGATAACATGAATTGTACTAAAAACAAAATATTTAGTTAATTTTTTTTATAATTTGAACCAAAATGATTTAGGAAAAGGGGAGAGTTGAAAAAATTTTTAGGGAGTTCAAAAAAAATTTTTTTAAAAAAAATTTTAAAATTTAGGACTGAATTTTTTTAAATTTTAAGGAAAGCAGCTTTTTTTTTAAACATTTTTGGTTTTATTAAATTAAAGGGGCTCTTTTTTTGTTTTTATTTTTAAAAGGCGTTTTTTTATTTTGCCCCCCAAAAAATAATTTTTTTACTTTTTTGAAGGGTTTTAGGTTTTCTTTTTTATAAAAACTTTTTTTATGGTTTAATTGGGTTCCAGAAAGGGGTTAAAATTAAAAAATATTTTTTTCAAAAAAGGGATTAACTTTCCCCAAAAAAAATGAAAAGGGTTGTGCTTTTTTGGTAGTTAAAAAGAAGGAATAAATGGTTTGAGAGGGGGGAAAGGAAAAAAACTTCTTTTGGTTGTTGGGAAAAAAAACCGAAGGGTTTATTTTTACAAGCCTTGGGTAACCCCCAAAACCAAAAAAAAATTAAAAATAAATTAAAAAAATTTTGGGCCCGGGTTGGAAAAAATGAGTTTTTAATTTTTTTTCCCTAAAAAATTAAAAATTTTAGGAACCAAGGCCTTTTTTTAATTGGGAAAAATTTTTGAATAAAACAACAATAAAAAAAAAATTTTTTTTTTGGAAAAACCCTTTCTTTAACCCGGGAAATTTTTTTTTTAAATTCTTTATAAGGTTTTTTAAATTGCAAAATTTTTAAAGGAAAAAATTCCAAACCCAAACCCAAAAAGGCTGTTTTAAAAATAAAAAAATTTAAAAGACTTTTTTTGGGGGTTTCCCAAAAAAATTAAGAATTTGGCAGGTTAGAAGTCCCCTCAATTATTAATTTTTAGGGGTAAGAATTTTTGGGGTTTGGTTTCCTTTTAAAAAAATCTTCCTTAAAAACCAAATTTTAACCCTTCTTCCAAAAAATTTTTCATTCCCCCCCCAAAAAAGGGGCCCAAGTTTTAAAAAAGGGGTTTCCAATTTTTGAACGGGGTTTTTCGGCCCCCAAACCCCAACTTTGGAAAAAAGCCGGGCCAAAAAAAAAATTAAATTGTCTTTTTTTCAAAAAGGCCCAAAACCCATGTTTTTGCCTTTTTAATTTGGGAAATTTTAAAAAATCCCAAAAGATTTCAATTAAAAATACTTTTTAAAAAAAATTTTTAAAAACAACAAATTTCAGGAGACAATTTTCTCATCAATTGGCATCGTATAAACTAGGCACAGGGCTTTGGCCCAAAAAATTTGGGTTCCCCCTGGGGTTTTAATATCACCAATCAGGAAAATTCAGGTAAAAAGGGGAAAAAAATTTTTCTTTGAGGTAGAGGAAGAACCAAGCTCAAAAAGTTCAAATGGGTTCGTTCATCAAATTTAAACCGGTTCAAATCGAAATGCCCCCGGCCATTGGGTTTTTTTTATTTACTGGACCTCAAAAAAAAAAATAAATCACAATCCACTCGAAAAAATTTAAAATTATAAATCAACTAAGCATCTTTAAATTGCCGAAATAAGTTAGTCACAAGTTATCCTTTGATGGGTCAACTTAACGACTGTTTAGAGGATTGACATTTCAAGAACATGCGGAAATTTTTTAAATTTTAAAACAACTTTAAACTTTATTTAAGAAAGGGAACTCAAAATTATCAAAAAAAAAAGAGTAGATAAATCATTGATGTATTTTATTGATTTTCTTATCGATTTAAAATAAATTCCAAATGCATCAACTCAAATCACTTTTAGCCTGTTTTATTTAAGAAGATTAAATTCGTTTCGGGTCAGTAAAAAAAAACTTTTTTTCTTCCCAGACCAATACAAAAAAAAAAGTACTATGAATCATGGCCCGGGCGAAGACACTTAATTACGATGATTAAAAAAAATATTGCAATTTATGACGCCATTTGAAGGTTTTTCCCCTATCGAAATCGGCTCAAATCATTGAATTTTGTGGTTGGGGTTTTTTTTTTACGGGGAATAATATTGACTATTTACCTCATGGATCTCAGTATATCTAATTATTTCTTAAGCACCAAATTTGTAAACAGCGATAGTCTTGAAAAGATAAAGAATGGTAGTTAAATACTGAAATTTTAGACAAGAAAAATCCTTCTTGAAAAGTTTTGTTTTGGTTATGGTTGCCAAGTTGCTATAAGAAAGAAGTCCCACCCCACCCCACAAACGCACTCAAAAACTTCATCACGTCTCCGCTCCAAGCGACACAGGTCACAAACTTATTTCACACTCAAGTTCAAAAACTTCATCACGTCTCCGCTCTAAGCGACACAGGTCCAGACTTTTCTCACTTGACTTTCTCAGCTCTTTCTCAATCAAGTCTGAGTCTCACCTTTATTTCTTTTTCTATCTTATTTCTACCACTCATCGGACTCATCTATTATTGACTGCCCAAGCAAAGAAGACCCTCTGGCAACATGGAAAAATGGAAAAAACCCGCAGGGGGGACAGAATTTATTCTGCCTGGGTGTGCAATCCTCGGGTTCTGATGCTATGTAGTGGTAGATGTAGGCTGGTTGGCAACTAACACCGCTTGAAACTGGAGGGCGCCTGGTATCCAGAGTTTGCATACTTATTATGTCAATGCTCAGGAATAGGCTGATAACTGCTGAAATGGGAAGTGAGTCAGTAACTGTAAGGTTGAGGCCGCACTGCCGGTGGGTAGAGCCTGTAGGGTGGAGGGTAGTTGGTAAATCTATAGAACATACACACCATCAACAGTAATACATCGTATGAATGGTATGTGTTCAGCCGCCATCTTGAAATTCTTAAATATGGACAACATAACCTCAAAAAACAGAATGACGTCATACCATTCATACAATGTATTACTGTGGATGGTGTGTATGTTCTATAGATTAACCAACTACCCTCCAGGCTCTACCGATCAGCAGTGCGGCCTCAGCCTAACAGCCCTGAGAGGTTGCCCCCAAGGAGGGGTTCTTTTGCCTCTGCTATGGGCTATGGTTATTATTAATGAGGATCTCCTAGAACAAGTGGCAGCCAGGGGATACAGGATGCAAGCTTATGCTGATGACCTGGTCCTCATGATAAGGGGCAAATCAGCAGACACCCTGTGTGACCTGCTGCAAAGGGCCCTCTCCTTCATAGGAAGGTGGAGTGAAAAAGAGGATCTTCGGATCAATCCTGAAAAGATGGTAATTGTTCCATTCACCAGGAAAAGGGAGCTGAACTTAACAGCTCCAACTCTGGGAGGGACAACAATTCTGTTTTCCACAGGAGGAAAATATTTAGGGATAGTCCTTGAACAAAAAATTCTTTGGAATAGATACATATTGAGAGGACTCTTACAAAGGCTATGAGGGCCTGCAGGAGGCTGTGTGGTAAGAAATGGGGGCTGAGACCTAGTATGCAGTTCTGGGTTTACCAGACTGTAATTCTGCCTATGGTTACTTATGCCGCACTGGTTTGGTGGCCTAAGGTGGAAAAGAAGACTACTATGCAACTAAACTCCAAAAATTGCAGAGGTTGACAGGTCTGGGCATTAGTGGAGCCACAGGCTCCTGCACAACAGCTGCACTAGATGCAATATTTGGAATGCTGCCTCTGGTGCAGGAGGTCAAGAAAAGGGCAGCACTAAGTGCCCTCAAAATGACTGGGAACAGAAATAACTCCATAGAGAAAGGTCATTTGACAATATTAAAGGAGTTTCCTGAATTAGCTATGACTTTAGCTGTTCTGGACTTTAAAAACAGGGAAAACTTAATGGATTGCCCCTATACAAAGTCACAATCCTGGAGAGTGACAGGGGTGGAAGAGAGTATTCTTGGGAGTTGAACGCCCTGAAGTGGTACACTGATGGATGCAGGGAGGGAAAAACAGGAGTTGGAATATATGGGCCAGGAACTAAATTCTATAAGGCCCTGGAAAAAATGGCAACTGTCTTTCAGGCCGAGGTAATGGCCATAGAGATGTGTGCTAATCAACTCATTGAAAGAGGACTGAGAAGGGCAAATATCTCTATTTTGAGTGATAGCCAGGCAGCCCTAAAGGCGATGCAGGCCTGTTCCAGCAGCTCAAAGCTGGTAACACAGTGTCAAAAGTTGCTCAGGGAACTGGCTGTCAGGAATCAGGTTAGCCTGATGTGGGTACCGGGGCACAACGGTATCTATGGAAATGAAATAGCTGATTGCCTTGCCAAAAATGGTGCAGATTTTCCATTTGTAGGACCGGAACCAGGTTGTGGGGTTCCTTTCAGCTATTGTTAAGCTTAAGTCCAAGAATGGGAGGAAAAGAAGAAGATTTTGATTTGGAAAAGGACAGAAGGACTACGACAATCAAAAATGTTGATTAAACCCTTAACAAAGACTTCCCGCAATGTAATAAGCCTGGAAAAGAGGGAGCTGAGGCAAATAGTAAGCCTCCTGACAGGACACGACCCATTCAGGTATATGTTATGGAAGAAGGGACTATGTCAGGATGATGAATGAATATTCTGCATAGAAGATACAGAATCAGCAGCAGATTTGCTGCCGGAATGTCCAGCACTCTTGCAAATGAGGAGGAGACTTCTTGGAAAGGCAACCCTCCAACCGGAGGAGGCAAGAGAACTGGACTTCAAGGCACTGAGTAAATTCTGCTCTGGCCTTGGATTATGGAACATGGCATAAGCCAAAGAGGGGATGCCACAAAAGATCGAATAGCGGTCGTGGTGGCTAAGGCTTACAAAAGCCCAACCCATTAAAAAAAACATGGAAAAATGACTACAGCTTGGTCAATATTTATTCAAGAATTATAAATGTGGTCTGAAAAATAGATCAAATTGTTTCCCACAATTTGAGATCAAATTGATAATTTTTGAACCAATATTGTCTTTTGCTTGGATAGACCAAAGTAATATTTGTAATGTAATGATTTCAATGCAGATTTTCAGAAGAAAAGAATCCGATGGGCCAAATAATTAAATCAATGGATTTAATTTTAAAAAAAGGGTGATGGAATAAATTAATCTATTCAAGCAGTATAAATCTACCGTGAAATGGATGTACGGTAGGTACAGTATTTATTAGGTAGTGCTTACGGTAATTATTTCTTTTTGATAGTAATAGCACTTGAATCAAAAGAGCGCACACTGGGGCTCAAGGAGAATTTTAAATACCCCCAGCAGTGAGTAGTAAATTGAAACTGTTAAATGTGATCTTGTGAATAATATAATTATTATAATTATCATTAAAATAAATTTTCCTGCTTTTCAGTACGTACCTGCTTATACCGGTAGTCGGTACCATATTTGGTAATCATATATAAAAAGCAGTTTTACTACTAGTGATAAAATAGTTTTTGTTATCAATATAATAGGTACCATCCAACAATAATTCATCATAGATATTAAAGGATTCAACCACCAATAAAGATTCCACAGATACAATTTAGGAAATCAAAATTAATTCTTATCAGACATATAATTATTCCGGTGTCAAACTAACAAAATTTATTAACTTATTATGTGATGCATTTCGAATCTTCATAAATAATATTGATGGATAAATGTCCAAAACAGGAATTTAAACTGCTTTCAAAATTCAGTAGAGCTCCTCTTTATATGAGCTGCTTTTGGATATTTCGTGGCTTGATCATATATAATTTTTTATTTATTTTTGTGGATAAACATAGATGACACAACTCTAAAAACCACTTGTTGCTGACAAATCGAGTTGGAAGAAAATTTAGCCAATACTGATTTCATACAGAAAGCTGATGACAAATATGAATTTTGATTAGCAAAAAATAAAATAATATTACGGTACATAAAATGAACTTTACCTAATGACAGCGTTGCTATCAGAGGAGCACTCCGAGATTGAAACAAGTGCTTCACCATCCTGATCAGCAATAATTGCACACTTGAAGTCTCTACACAATTACACTATCAAGTTACAAGGAGCACACTTATTCAACTAGATATTCTCATCAAAGATTTTTGAATCGAACAACCGGCTATACTTATACAAGATGCTCAGTAATTAGCAATCCAAATCACACTAGTTGACCTTCTCTGCTGGTAGTCAAGTGGGTAAGTAGCTGATTTCTATTGTTCATGCATAAATTTAATTCTAAACAAGGAATGACATGAAAAAATTCTGATACGTCTTTTCCTCTATGGAAAGTGGGATCAATCAAGTGGATAAATAGCTTGCGGTAATTTCCTCTTATATACAAGAGATGAAGTAATTTTCATCAATTGAGAGCCATATTTCTGGTGTAAAATAGCACAAAATTCATGGAATTTTACTGGATTGTTTCAAAATGATGTGAATTATTGAAATTCAAACAAGGTAATTAATTGTAAGAAGTCTAACTAGTGAAATCAATAATACATAGTATTATCATATGCAGCTAGTAATGAATATAATATACAAAGGTATACTTAAACAGAAAAATTATTTTTCTTTCTGTTCATATATTAGTCATGAATAAAAAATGAAGTGTGAAGCGTGAATAATCCACACGAGAAGTTCAAAATTAATGACACTGCACAGCTACTCAACACTTTTGATGACAGTGAGTTTCCTTCGTTTCACAACTAATATTATCATTCCGAGTTTTTTATTCTATTTAGAAAATTCAGATTCAGATACACCTAAATCGCTAAAGAGAGTAGTTTGTCACGTAATCACAGACTTTATAATCTGACGACAAACATGGTTTGCTCAACAACAGAAGCTCGCCAGTATTTTTCCAACTTTCATTGATGATATGGTAAAATGAATATAAGAGAAAAATAATGAATAGAAATCAAACATCTTCATCCAACCATTCAACATTTATAATTATAGAATTCACATGGAGAGCAAATTTCATAAAATAGATCAATAATATTCATTTCGATAGATTATAAAAATACAACAATGATAAAATATATTCATTCAATGCTAGTCTACTAATCACATATACGAATCACACTACTGGATATGTTTTAGAAGGAAAAATGAAAATGGAAGACATTGAATAATGCTAATGGATAATCCGAATGGACTTAAGAATTTAAAATGAAATAGTTATAGCTAATTATTGGGTAATAGTAAAATATGAATACTTTTCAATATCTCGCTCTGCGAAAACAAATTCTTAGAATTGGAATACAATAAATTAGAGGAATTGATAAAAATACATTTCTAATATTTATATGGTATTGCTAAATGCTTTCTGACAGTTCATAAATGCACAATAACTAATCAATTTATTTTGAAATCGAAGATGATTTTTATTAAAATCAAAGAGACAGAGACAATTATACATGTAGTAAACATGTATGTAGTTTGAAACAATATAATCACCCGTGATCGTTAAGAATAGAAAGTCAACTAAAAGATGAGTATGGAATACCCATCAGAAAAACTGAAATGCAGGAGAACCTAATCAGAAATAGCTGACTGGAGAAGGAGAAGAATTGTATCAACTTATTTAAATTATATTTATAATCAATGAAGAAAAATTTATTCCAGTCATAATTATTTGTTCTTCTTTGAAATCTGTACTTCCCTTCGTCAAACGTTGAGATAGATTACTATTCAAATATTTTTGCTGTGGTACTTATTTGCAAGCAAGTTGGCCTGATTGTTTGTGTTTGATAATGAACAAATGTATGAGAAATAAAACTGTGGGCAAATTCAAACAATGATTTCAAATTTGAATACTTCAGCAAGAGCCACTATGTAAACATTTTCAGGAGGACATGAAACTGTATCTGATAACTCTCAATGTGAAATCCAATGTTTAAAATACCGCAAAACATTATAGGCTTGTGATTCGATACTTGAAATGATATTATTATTATTCGATAACGTATTAAATGGCAATGATCAACATTTCAACAATCCTACAACGATGAATGACAAATGTTACAAACACAATAATTTAAAAGATAAATTCGTTCAGACGTAAATTTGTCTTACAATAAAAACGTATCAGATTAAGAGAATTCTTCCTTAATCATGACATCACAGTCATTAAAAAATTAAGAAGATAAATGGATTTTTCAATATTGAGTCACTAGCAACCCTGTTTCTATAAGAGTTTAAAAGAGAGAAAAGACAAAAGAGCTGTGAAGAGAGAGTTGCTGAAAATGAGGGAAGGTGCGATGATGAAGATGAAGATGATGATGATGATGATGATGATGATGATGATGGTATGGGCAGCACCAGCAAATGAACAGAATGAATAGAGTATGAATTCGAAAACCGGGCAATAAGTGAATTCATCAACTGATATCCTTTTCGGTGACTAGTTCATGGACATTGATGTAGGTTGTGTCGGTGAATGTCTCAACCAACTGATCGAATGTAGGCCTGTCCCTTTCGTGATAGTGCCAGCACCTTTCCATGGTTTGGTATACATCAATAGGACAATTATCCGGTCTCTCTAGCCGTTCTCCTTTCTCTACGAGATCAATTGCCTGTAATGAACCAAAAAATATGTTATGATCAATAAAAGGTTGCTTTAATTATCTCATTTCTATCAAATGGATTTATTTATTGTGTCAACCTTACAAATTCAAAATTATCTGTGATATTTTTTCTGAGTGAAAATTTTGTTAAGTGAGTATTGAAAAATAACATAATCTGAATTTGGACATTTTAATCAAAATCGGAATAGAAGAAGTTTTGGGCTAACGCCTGTTTTTTCTTTCCTTTTATTGTATTTTTTGAAATAAATGAATGAATAATCTTATTTCTAGTTTTTATCATCTCATCGACAACACTAGTGAATGTTGTGAGAATGGAAAGCATGGAATAATATCATTGTGAAGCATAATATGAAAAATAAAGCATTGTAATAATATAACAAGAGATTGCAGAACTGTGCTTACTGACTTGGTGAGTTTCAATTTAGCACTAAGAAATAATTATTAATTCTTTTAGCGATAACAGAAATTATAGCATAAACCCGTTCAAGTTACATTGATTTTCCCATGCAACTTGCAGCTTGCATGATGCAAGTCTTTTCTTTTGTTTGAAATAGAACGAAATTAAAATAGAATTGGCTGAAAGCGGAATTTTAAAGCTCATGATTTGAATGCAAATTAGTATTTCAATACTTAATAAGCAAACACCCAAGCAGTAAACTTTGAAAACTTCTCAACAAAACAATACAACAAAAACTTCTTCAGATTAGAAACAGTCATATCATTTTGTACAATTTTTGTGAAGAGAAGTCTATTGTGTGGTATCAAATTAATATTTTAACGATTTGCAATCAAGCTCAGTAACATTTATATTCTTAGCATAAATACATTTTTCACAGTATTTGAGACAACGCTTGATTAGTGAAAATGGCTTTACAATAAAGTTAGGGAGATATTTTTTTACAAAAATATTGGAATACTCACATCTTGGCCACGCATTTCACCATAAGGTTGTTGTCCATAAGAGAACATTTCCCATAGCGTGACTCCATAACTCCAAACATCACTCGCCGAGGTAAACCTGGCTAGATTATAGGATTCAGGTGCGTACCTGGAAAATATAGATTTATATTTTAATAGATAAAAACAAAAATCACAGTACCCTTTTAGTATTTTTCATAAAAAAACAACATGTTTTGCAATCCTAAGAGGCATTCTCAAGTGTGAATGGAAAATGAACAAAATTAAACAGCATTTAATACTGTATAGTTATATTTGCCTGAATGATATTGAATCCGATATAGATGGTTTCAACGTGATAAAAAATTATGGAGACACAAAATATACATAGGGTACACTATAACGCGGAGACAAATATAAGGGAATGCACAACAAAAAATTCGAAATCATAGCTTTTAGTCATGGAAGCTAGGCAAAAATTACAATTCCATTTCTGTCTGCTATTTTTTGGGAGAAAAATAATAATATTATAGCCTATTATAGCCAACAATAATATCTATTATTAGTAATATATTATAATATCTATTATTATTAGTAACCTTACTATAAAAAAGCCATTTCCCAAGTATTTTTGAAATCAAAGAACTAATAATATAATAATTATTAAACTAATAGTTTAATAATTCGATCAGTGAGTGAATAAAATTGAAGTTTTTAAAATAAAAGTAAGGGTTATAACATTTGTAGGCTAGCAATAAAAAATTGGACAGGAATATGATAAAATAAATTAGAAATCAAGAGCAGTTGTTAATTAAATCATTTAGTCTCATGATTATAATAATTATGATGAGTTGCCACAGAAACTATCTAGGAACCTGTTGGACAAGTTTTTATCAAACTGAAAGAGTTTGTTTTTTTTGCTAGCATTAATATACAGTAATTGTATTTTAATCTGGATAACATAAAACAAGGAAGATACTTGTTTTCCTCCTATATTTTTTAGGCAATGGGTCGATCCTATTTACAATAAGTTAATAATAATTATTCGCAGAACTGAATGTTCTTAAAACAACCCATAAATTAATTATAGTCTGTCCAAGGAAAGAAGACATTCTTGCAAGATGTAAAAATTACTCCAACTCGGTAAATATTGGTTGAAAAATTATGAATTATTTGGTTTCGAGTTGTAGAGAACATTCTGCTCTACAATTTGAGACCAAATATTTAATTTTTGAATCAATATCGACCGAGCTGGAGTAATTTTCCCATCTTGTTAGAAGGTCTTCTTCGCTTGGACAGACTATATCTGTTCATGTGACATATGTATTTGTCTCTGTCAACAACTATTTGTAGTTGTGGCTGATAGTTGAGAATGTTTCAAAGGAAATTCTCCAGAAACCTGTGATAGTTTCCTTACAAGCAGCTTGCCAAGTTGAATACCAAGTATCAACTCATAAATTGAAAAAAAATATTGATTGATGAAATTTATGGATTACTTCATTCACAATGACAATTCAGCTTGCCAAGTTAAATACCAAGAATTAACTCATAAATAAAAAATATCAATTGAGGAAATGTATGGATTACTTAATTCACAATTACAATCCTACCTTCACATATCATAAGGTCTATCAAATGCTAACTATTGTTTATTCTAAGAAAAATTCAACAGATTACCGATTAACGAAAAAACTACTGGCAAAACATAAAAATTTTATTATTTTTAATTTTTCGAAAACTATAACTCATGATTCAAGAGTTTTAGAGAAAAATGTTCATTATATGACATCTAGATAATTTTATAAGTAACAATTTGGGAAGGAAATCAATACGATATCTTGATAAATTGCTGAGATACAGCCGATACATTGGAACTATGATATTTTCGGACCCAACCATCTTGGATCATAGGTCACGCACCCCTAGGAGAGCTTATCACCACCGATGTTCTTTTTCTCTAGGTCGAATCGAAGATATTGACACCACTCCCAAACTTGTTTCATAAATAGGCTCACGGAAGCTTTTTTAGTAACATTTGCCCTGGACTATTTAAAATTTCTATCAAGAGTTCCAAACAAATACGCACCACGTTAGGAAAACCTCTATGACGCCCCAAAAACTATTTCGTTTCTTTACTTAGCTGCCGCTTCGTGAATTAAGAACCATTCCCTGAACCCCAAATTAGTAGCGTAATATACTATATCGGATGACTATAAATACAATCTAGGCCTACTTGTGAAACCTGCAACTAATATCGTGTAGGAGTACTATAAATAAATATTGATAGAAATGACTTGAAAACACGATGAAATTACCACTTGATAGGCCACCGTCCTCCCTGTGATGCTGTATAGTAGTCGCGGTCATCGCAACGTCGCGACAGTCCGAAATCGCTGACTTTGGCCTGGTTGCGGGATGCTAGCAGAATGTTACGAGCGGCCAGATCTCGATGCACTCGCTTCTGTTTCGCCAAATACTGCATGCCTGCAACAATCGATTCAATCAGCCAATTCATAAGGGTTATAGTAATGCACTAAGTTATATCAAGAATTCAAATAATTCCGTCTTGAAAATAAAAAAAATTATTTTAAAATGATGGTGTGCAGAATCTGGACAACCAAGAATTTCAAACAAAATATTTTTGAAATTACAACTTTAATTTTGCATGACTTGTCTATTGTTATTGTAGCATTGTTTAATAATAATTTTTCTCGACAATCTAGCACTTGGCTGGAACAGTACAGTTCTAACATAATTTGATAAGAAATTTTACTTTCGAGAAGATTTTCAATCTTTTCTGCAACTAGGTATGGTATAATGCTTTCAAACTTATTAAAAATTCTTATCGCACTTTGAGACATTCTGAGTTTACCAACTAGGCTCTTGTAGCTTGATAGATCACAAAAATATCAAATCCCTCATTTAATCGTCCAGAAAATTGAAAATATAAAATTTTGGATGTTTCAAAACACTCATTAATGTCAAATCAAGAACAAACTTACAGGTAGATATTGATAAAACTAAGAATCATGGAAGATTCAATAGATAGCACTCACCACAAGCGATCTGCCACGCCCACAGTTTCAGGTCACTAACTGAAATCTTATTTTGATGTTTCAAAATGTAAACCAACATAGAACCCAAGGGCGCCAGTTCTTGAACCTGCAAAAACGTCAAGTTTTAAAAATTAAAAGACAGTTCATGAATAGAAATTATTGCAATGTAATAAGCTTAATTTACTACTGTATAATAATAATAATTTTTACAATATAATTGAAATTGAATTCAGCTTTTGAAAATATGTTAGTAGAAAAAATGTACAAGCAAAACAAAACAGAAAGAATTTGAAGGTGAAGACATTAAAAATATTGTGTTTCATGTTTGCACTGAATAGGCCACATTGTACCACTTACTTACAACAGTCAGGTAAAAAATCATAAAAATCAAACAATAACTAATACCTACCATACATACAAAAAGTATAAGAAATTTGTATTTTCAAACTTAAATTTGTTTGTATTCAAAGTGACAATGATTATTAGAAACATTAAAGCTTTTTCAGACTGTTAATACAATTGGAAAATTTCAATGCAAGGAGGATCATGGAGATGACATAATATGATATTATCCTATTCAACCAATTATAAATCTTTGTCTCCACTTTTTCATCACTTTAGTCAGCTGGGGGTCACTCCCATAGAGAGATCTTCAAGTGGAGTTGGCCACTAATGTTTTGGGTATATTGGAAATGATTCTAAAGTAGAGGCAGATGATCACAGCGCAACGGGTGATCTATGTGAGCTAGCGTTATTGCTTGTGCTGGATCACATGGATCACATCCATGAAAGGTAATTTATATTGTGATTCTAACAATTATTTTGTGATTATTTAGTTAATAGTCAATAGTTCTTTATTACACATTATTTAGTTAATGAATTCAATTTAGACCGCAAATATCAAATTTAATACCTCACAATGCCAATCTTATTTAGAAATTATAAAAATGTTGTTGTTTTACATTTGGAATCGTATGAAGCTTGATTGAACTCAAACACAATAATATTGGAGATTACAGACTTTTATTCCAATATGGACATTGCCATGAATGAAAATAGGGAATTTTCTTTGAGATTAATTTTATATAGCTGCTACTGTATACAATCAATTCATCAGAGATATCATCTTACTGATTCATAATGAAATATAAGTGAAAAAGGTGTTATAAAATATCTGCTCTAATTTTATATCAAATAATTGAATATGTGATGCTATAGGCCTACTAATTTTTCAGTACTAACCTGTGAAATGTTAAAATTTGATTCCAAGGAACAATCCTCCCTGAAGAAATTTTCATTTGAGCTCTGTTTTTGCAGCTCAGAACAGTACATTTCTTCATAGTGCAATATGTTTGAGTAATTAAAACTCTAAAGTATTCTGAAAATAATAAGAATACTTTTTCTGATGTAGGCCTAGCCTAGATAAATTGTTCCCTTCTAATTTATACTGACAATATAATACAATATTGATTAGATATGATACTTTTCAGCGTTACAAAAATATGAGTTGCAACAAATGCTATACAATTTTTATGTTTTCATATCAGTGCCTTCCCAGTAACTGGATTTGTATTGCAAAACCATACCATGTATAGAAAATGATTCACAAAGAATGGCTTTGTGACACTTACGTGGCTAATCCATTTATTGTTTCTCTTTGGGAGTCAAATGATTTAAATGTGGAGACAAGATTTATCGTTATGTCATCTCCATGAACCTCATGCAAACCTCATGAACCTTCATGCAAAGTTGCCAATTCAGCTGATTATGAGTTTAATAAAAATTCATTTATACTTTCATAATACACACCTGACGAAATGGCAATTTCTATGGATGTGGGGGACTATGCTGTTCCAGTTAATATTGGACTATTTTTATGCGTTCAACTATAATACTGGCAGAGGTTTCAATTCTGGTGAGGTTTCTTATGCTCCTCTTATTGAATTATTTATTGAAGATTGAATTAATTAATTTGGATTCACCAATTCATTTTCATAAATTAGTTTTAATGATCACCTACCATCAATAATTCCGGTCCCGATGACAGGCCAATGAGTCGAACAATACAATGGTGATTCAGGCCAACCATAACTTTGACTTCTTTCAGAAACTGGTCCTTATTTTTCGTCCTATTCTGATCGTGTAAAGTCTTCACAGCAACTTCTTCCTGAAATATAAGAATTGAAAAAATTATTCAAACGTCGTTTATTCAAATCGCAGTTAAAATAAACAATTGAATATATTCAGAACTGATGCAATATGTATCAATAATAAGTGTTTACTGGGCATGAATTCACAAAAACATTTTTACAAAAAATGATTGATATTGAATAAGAATGATTTATGAAGCTTGATATACTAAATCTGAAAAGTATTTGAAAAGATATGATTTTCTGTAGAATTTAAATCACTAACCATATAAAAGAATGAGAATTTTCTAATTCCTTGACTCTGCGCAGTAGTTTCTTAAGAATAATTGAAATATGATTTTTGTTTTTTGGCCACCTACAATGAGTATATGATGAATATGATTATCGAATTGTACCTGGATATTACCTCGAATCCTTCTTTGGTTTGGTAGATAGCTCTATATACAGATCCGAACTCTCCTTCACCCAAAACATCTCGTAAAATGAGATTTTCGCGTGGTATGAATTCTGAAATAGAATACAAGGGTTAGGTACAATAGAATAATAATAATTTCTATTGCCACAAAATCTGAAATTGCATCAAATATAGCCTACCCAATTTTCTTTGTAGAAATGATTCATTTATTAGTATTTTACCTGATATATTGCAGTTTTTTCAGTGAAGTTGATCTATTTCATTTGATTTTAACCTATAAAAATCAATGAGGGTAACTCATTCACATGAATAAATATGAGTACACAAATTACTGTAATTGTTGAAGGACATTATTATGGTCTGTTTCAACAAGAATTTCATCTCAACAAGTTGTTAGAAATTCGCACGCCAATTTTGGAATTGGAGACGTTTCAAATGCATCTATGGACTCTCTACATGAGAATTTTACAAGAAAATATTTGAAAAGCATTGGGAAAGAGTGGAAAACATTGAACGCTCCTTATAGGTACTATTGAATCACCACAATCAAGATTAAAATCGCCTAATTTGAATTGAGCGTGAATGTGGATATAACTTATATGATCAAACAGCCAATGACCAATCATAGTAGTTTATTATCGATCTGTATTTGTTTAATAATCGACAAATATCAGATAGGCTACTTATGTAGGTCTATCAATGTGTGAAGTTTCCCTGGAACTTTCTTTTATTACTTCTGATATTGTTACCAGCTCAACAAACTTGATCGCGCAACCGAAAAATCTAGCAATCTTACCTTGGGAAATAAAATAGGCTGTATTATTTTTTATTCATTATTGATTGCAATTCTGATGAAAAATTATTGAATCTACCTTCGACGTTCTTTTCGAGCGACTGTTTGCGTGGGACGGGCGGAGGCGAGTCTAGAAAAGTGGCGTCACTTTCAAATGTCGTAATCACAGGCTTGGCTTTGTGCTTGGTAGGCAGGGGCAGGGTGGAAGTGTGCAGTAGCGGTTGCTTCACAATGTGCTCTTTCTCCTTCTGGTGATGCCTATGGTGATGCTTTCTCGGCATCGTTAGTGACATCTAAAAAGTTAAAAACGATAATTTTATTACTAAGATGTAATGAAACAAACTGAACATGTTAACTCTACCGTTTACTTTGTTACAGGACCATGGTTCAAGCTGACAACGACTCAGTCGAATTTTAATTACTAAAACTCACTCATGCAAGTTAAGTAAATTATCAACTACTATAATGATTACTCAGCGCTGAGCAAATAGTAGGCCTATAATCTCAATAGAGTAGTAGGCTATAAGTATAATACTATCAAGTAGTATAATGACCAAATAGAGTTAGTTCTGATCTAGCAGGCTCAGCAGACAGTCCTCACTTATGTATTAGTAGTCAATTATCTTGTGATTCAAATAATAAAGCTTTTTAAAAAGATATTCACTAAATTATTTATCACAGCTTACATGTATACTGATTTTGACCAACATTAATGCTCACTGTATAATAAAGGATAGCCTATCTTATGACTTGATAGAATTATATTTTATTGGCAATAAATTCATTCTATTCTATTAAATTCAAATACATTTTTTCTATCATAATTCAAGTAGTGCAAAGAATATTGTACAACTTGGAAAAAGTGGTTACTGTAAAAATATATCTAATCGTGCTCTGTTTTATATTCTAGCCTTTTTCAAATTTAATCTGGCATTTAATTCAATCATCGAGTTTTGAATATTTCAACTTTTTTACTATGAAAATATATTTTTAATATTTGAGTTATATTATATTTTTGACATTAAAACATTTTTTCCAAAATGATAACATTTATTATCAGGGATATAGAGAAAAAATACAAAGAAAAGAATTTTGTAAATTTACCATAGGAGGAAGAGGAGGCTTTGGACGTGGAGCGATGGGCAGTTGCAGTGTGGTTGGGAGTCCATCAGGCATCAGACTGTAGTGCTCAACCACTTGTTCTAGCGAGTCTAGAAGTGGTCCGTCGTCAATGTAATAATATTGACCCTGGAAATTATAATAACACTTATCATATTGCTTCTTATTTAGTCCTTCCGGACTCAGCTCATGTGCTTTAAACGAATCCTAAACAAGGGCCTTAATTCATAGAAATTTACAAGTTACAATAACTGACAAAACGCGAATTTAAAATTGTTTTTGTTTCATGAACAGAAAAGCGAGAATTTTTCAAGTTCAGAGTCAGAGTTAGCTGTGAAATGGATCGGTTCTGGTGTAGCTGACGCCATAAAATTAGGCGGTTTCGTCTGGTTCTTGTGTGCTGCCTCAGCTGATGTTGAGTACTATCATTTAGTATGTCATTTAGCTGTCATGTATTATAGTTAGTATATATATTAAGTTAGTATTATCATTTAGTATGTCATTTAGCTATGTCATTTAAGTATTGTCATTTAGCTATGCCTTGATAATGTTTTTGAAATCAAAAGAGAAAATACATGCTCAACATCAGCTATTGGTAGGTTACACCACATATAAGAGATGGACAAAAACGTCCAACTTTTTGGCGTCATATAACATATATAGGCCTACTGCTGTTTGCAAAAGCTGATTTTTCAAAATTTTGAACTTGTAACCTGAGTATTTTATGAGTAAATCATAGGTTTACAAGCCCGGTTCCTTGTTAAAAATGTTAGACAGTTTCGTCTGTCTCTTGTACGTAATTTAACCTACTAACAGCTCATGTTAAACACCTATTGCCTTTTTTTTATTTAAAAACCATCATCTAGGCATAGCAAAATGACAATTCTAGTTGACATCAGCTGCACAAGAAGCAGAGGAAGCCACCTACCTTTTTGGCATTAGCTATAGAAATGTTTTATAACATTTAAAATAAGTGATACGATACATTCTGGGATAAGAATGAACCAATAACACGAACCTCTCTGCGAACTTGAAAGTGATAGTTCTTCTCATTGTAGATCATGGTTAGTATGTCGGCGTTGCTTCGATCACTGAAGCGCACCACAAAACTGCCATCCTTGTTGCCTGTATTGGCTAGCAGCGCTATTGCCTCGGCCCTGCCCAGGGTACCATGGTACCATTCGGCTTTCGACGTTTTCGGTTCGGGGCAAATAAAGTTATCTGAGAAAAAAAGAATCAAATGTCAATATTGCTAATAGAATAATTCTAAAGCTGAATATCATTCATCTACGAGATTAAAATACAATAGTATTGAAACACAGACCAAGTCCAAAACGTCTACTTTGATTAATTTATGTAAAAATAAAAGTTATGTTCAACTTAAAACTTAAATTTTACACAAAATTTCACTTCTGAAGGTGCAAAACTTTCATATCAATTCTTTGAGTGAGAAACCTTCGGCTGAGAAAGAAATTTGGACTTGTAACTTCAAATTTTGGACAATATTTGAATGTAAATTTTGTTTTGAAATACCAAGGGCTATGCCTGTTCTTTCTTACCAAAATGTTTTTGCCAATAGATTAAGAAAGAAAGAAACAAATAAATAAAACTATGCTATAACAAATATTTTTTCTTTCTTAGGGTTACTTTATTTATCAAAACTTTCAATTAATATAGTATTATTCATGAAAATTATTTTAAAGGGTACTAGGATCTATATTAATTGAAAATTCTGATATTCTATAACTGTACAGTACTATTTTTGTTTATGTACCACCATGGGCCTTTACAGACTCAGTGAATATTGCCAATTTGAAATGAATAGATGAAACTATGAAACATCAATTTAGAATTTGGAATACATAGGCAGTTTGGCGAAATTTACAAATGTACAATAAGTACTACATTACAAAAATTCATACTATAGTAGCCTATAATGTTGAACTAGATTTATACATAGTTCACGGAAAAGATAAAACAAATGATCTAGCAACAATTATGTGCAACCCAGAATTGAAACAAGAACAGAGAGTTGATTTATTCATTCACCTAAGTACAGTATTTCCAATATTGGGTAGCCTGAAGTACAGATATTACACCCAGAATGGGGAAAAGAACAAAAAGTTGATTTATTCATTCATCTACAGTAGGCTTTTATTAATATTGAGTAGCCTGTAGTACAGGTATTTCATTTTTCCCCTCTTCGAAGCATAACATGTTTGTTCAATACACAATTAGACTAAAATGTAGCAACTAGAACGAAACCCATGTTTACCTTATCACTGAGACTGGAGACACTTCTTAGGTAGGCATGAGAGAGACATCAAAATTTTATTAAAATTCTGTGAGTACATTGGTAATGACTATGGTTATCGCCTTTTTTTTAAACCGCTTTATAAATTATACAAAGTGATATAATAAATTTGAACATTTCATCAAATTATGTACATTAAGTACTAACTATACAACAATTTTCAGATTTTATTAACTCTGGAGGTGGGTTTAGGTTACAAACAAGTCGCGGGCACATGTAGCACAAGATTCAATAGAAACACGTAGTTGTATGACACAACTCAAATAAAAAATAAGCTTACCAGTGTACGTTGCTCTATACAATTCCGTGTTTCTATTGCACGTTAAAAAATATGTGTCCGTGCGATTTCTTAGTAATAAAAACGAGGCTTTACCGAGCATGTGATGGTTAGGAGTTGCAACAGGTTTGAGCAATTATATGATTTGTAAAAGATCCTAGATGAAATCTTTAATGGTGCTAAGTAGGAATGGAGCAGTCCTTCGGTTCTGTTACTATATTATTTTTTCTACAGATAGCTATAAAAGTGCTTCTTTACACACTGAATAGAATTTCTAAAATGGGCCATTCTCAAACGAGTATATAAAATACTTTTCGCCATACTCGTATGTAATACACAACTTTCCAAGCTAGATTTGCGTTTGGAAAATTGCCGTTTTCAGGAGAATCAAAGATCAGCTATTCTGAATGCGGGAATAATCATTTTGATGATTATTACAGCACTAGTCATAATCACGATGATAATTACAGCACTGAAAATCTAGCACAGCTGACAGTTCACTGTGTGCGTTTGTTTTGTGCTACTGCTAGTGTTGTGTTGAGGTTATGTTGGCTTCAGTTAATGTTTTCAGTTGTTTGAGGTTTTAATAAATCCTTCTCAGTCTAGTATGACGAAAAAATGTACATAATTCGTGTGGAAACGTTTACAAACTCATAATTATTTTCCAAACTCGCGTACCGCTCGTTTGGAGAACATAATTATTCGTTTTTAAAAACGCCTTTTCCACACTCATTACGTAATATGCTATTACGCACTAGTGCATAAAGTAATCTGGACTTTCCAGATTTTCAACCAATCACAGAAGAGAAAATTTTTGAATATGTGTTTCCAAAACTGGTGGATTGTATACATTCAATGTATCAGTCCATTCTGTCAGTATTTTTTATCAGTCCATCCTATCACTCCATTCTTTCAATCCATTTTTTTCAGTTCATTTCATCATTCCATTATCAATCAGTCCATTCTTTCAAACAATTTTATCAGTCCATTTCATCACTTAATTTTTTCAGTCCATCTCATCAGTTCATATTTTTTCAGTCCATCTCATCAGTCCATTCTGTCAGTCCATTTCATAAGTACATTCTGTCAGTCCATTTCATCAGTCTATTCTGTAAGTCCATTTCATTATTCCATTGTGTAAGTTCATTTCATCATTCCATTTCTGTCAGTCCATTACATAATTTTTTCAGTCCATCTCATCAGTCCATTCTGTCAGTTCTTTTCATCAGTCCATTCTGGAAGACTATTTCATCAGTTCATTTTTTCAGTCCATCTCATCATTTCATTTTTTCAGTCTATCTCATCAATCCATTTTGTCAGTTCATTTCATCAGTCCATTTCATCATCAGTCTATTCTGTCAGTCCATTTCATCATTCCATTGCGTCAGTTCATTTCATCATTCCATTTCTGTCAGTTCATTTCATCATTCCATTTTTGTCAGTCCATTCCATCAGTCCATTTTGTCAGTTCATTTCATCAGTCCATTCTGTCAGTCCATTTTATCATCAGTCTATTCTGTCAATCCATTTCATCAGTCTATTCTGTCAGTCCATTTCATCATTCCATTGCGTCAGTTCATTTCATCATTGCATTTCTGTCAGTTCATTTCATCATTCCATTTCTGTCAGTCAATTTTGTCAGTTCATTTCATCAGTCCATTCTGTTAGTCCATTTCATCATCAGTCTATTCTGTCAGTCCATTTCATCAGTCTATTCTGTCAGTCCATTTCATCATTCCATTGCATCAGTTCATTTCATCATTGCATTTCTGTCAGTTCATTTCATCATTCCATTTTTGTCAGTCAATTTTGTCAGTTCATTTCATCAGTCCATTCCGTTAGTCCATTTCATCATCAGTCTATTCTGTCAGTCCATTTCATCAGTCTATTCTGTCAGTCCATTTCATCATTCCATTGCATCAGTTCATTTCATCATTGCATTTCTGTCAGTTCATTTCATCATTCCATTTTTGTCAGTCCATTCCATCATTCCATTTCTGTCAGTCCATTCCATCAATTAATTTTTTCTGTCCTTCTCATCAGTTCATTTTCTGTAAGAGCAATCGGTCAGTCCATTTCATAAATTAATTTTTTCATTCCATCTCATCAGTCCATTCTGTCAGTCCATTTCATCAGTCTATCCTGTCAGTTAATTCAATCGTTCCATTGCATCAGTTCATTTCATCATTCCATTCTGTTAGTTCATTCCATCAGTCTGTCAGTTCATTTTTGCAGTCCATCTCATTAGTTCTTTTTTTCAGTTCAATCAGTCAATTTGATCAGTCCATTCTGTCAGTTTATTTTATCAGTCCATTCTATTAGTCCATTTGTATATAGTGTATTATAATCAGTTGAGTGAGATCGAATAATAACCCTTCTTGGTGACCCTACAACCCCCAGTTTATATGTTATAGGTCTCTGAATCAACACCCTTCTAAATTTTTTTCACATTTGATGGTAACTGTAGGAAAAATGTAATGTGTAACTCGAGCTTAAAGTGTACTTGCTGCACTTGAGAAACTTTTTCACTCGCCTCCGGCTCGTGAAAAAAACTGTTTTACTCGATGCAGCAATCTACCACTTTAGGCACTAGTTACACAAATAACTATTACCATTGTCAGGAATAAAATAATCAATGATAATTATTAATCATAATCAATTATTACTGATAATCCAAATAGAAGATAGAAATTGAACTAAATTCATGAGAACAGAATGAGATAATTGTTGATTTTCTTCATTCAAAATGAATTAAAATAAATAATTGTACTTAAGTTTGATTTTTGTATTGTTTTTCTTCTTTTCTTCCTGATTCAGTTTCATTTCATGGTTAACATTCGACTTTATTAATTTGTATTCTATTTGATTAGGCACCTGCTGAAAACCCTTTAGGTTTTGTGGGATCATTCTCGTAATGTATTGTAAATGAAATTAATGAATGAATCGATTTGAAACAAGTTATACCTAGAATTTTGGCACAGTCGAAGTATCCATTCCTCTCGGCAAGACAGGCTGGAGTTTCCTTATCGCTGGTTCTCGGCCTCAAGGGGGCGCAGAGGCTGATCAGAGTTTTCACAACATCAGTGTGACCTCGACTGGCCGCCTCATGAAGGGGAACCCAATCTGAGTGAACAAAAAGTAAAATAAGTTAGAAACTGAAGAAATACTTTGAATTTAAAAACTCAAAACACTACTAACAAATAAGCAATAAATACCGTAGTCATTTCTCTGATGTAGTAGATAATTTTCAATAGCTTTGAATTAAAGATTCGAATTGATTCTTTCAGATTGAAGAAATGCTTAGAATGATTATAAGAAATTTGTGGAATTCTTGAATGCAAGGATAGACTTGCAAGCTGTTGAAGCTGATAATTGACAAATGTTATGATATAGGTTGATTCAAGAAGAGCGCCGCTTTAAATATATCAAATTAAGAGGTTTATAAAGCCAGCGAAGTAGAGGAGGATGCATGCATGACATCATTTTGCATTCATGAATTCGGAATTTCAGATAAACTTTTTGATGTATTTATTTCCTGTATTTCGTATAAATAAACCTCTTAATTTGATATATATTATTAAAACCGGAGTGCTTTTTGAATCACCCTATACTTGACAACAGGAATTGAACATAACCTGACTATTTGAAGCATTTATTAAACTTTTGTGCCTAAATCTAGAAATTGAAGAGATTTTGGGAGATTGCCTGTTTTTCCTACATATATAGAGTATTCATATTTTCATTAACTCAAAAATAGATACTTGTAATGAATGGAGTTTAATCAGATTAATCAGATAAGGGTTCTGTTATGACAAGAATCAAGATGCTAATATTTTTAGATTTAGAATGAAAGTGGATGAATAATTAGAAAAATGATAATTGCTTGAGCTTACTTGTTTGGGTATTCCTGATCTGTACATTGGCTCCACCTTTTTCAACAAGTATAGCAACCGTATCTGGTAGATTCATCTGACAAGCATACTGGAAATGAGATAAAAAAATTATTTAAAACTCAATAAAAATCACTTTTAAATGGAAATAGACTTACTTACATAGTAGTGTTACTAGTTTCGACCTGTTGTGGTGGTCATCTTCAGACTGAATAGTGAACTCTGTTCAAGGTTATGCTGTGGAAGGTGGTTGGAGGAAAGGGTGGGTATGGTGGTGTGGGGGAGTAATCTTCACAATCTTATTGACTTTTTTGCAACAAGTCCTTAGAATCTTTGATATTCATATTTTTGTACAAGCAATAAGAAATATTATGGAATAATTCATTTACATCTCCTGTTTAATTGAATAAGAAGGTCTCATGACAGAAGGCTAGTATAATTATTTTTACATGTGGTATTTTATATGTAGTATATTTTTAGATGTAGTATAATTATTTTAGGTTCAATTAAACCTCATCAACGATGAGCTCGATCAAATTCCAATATTAATGTTTACAAGTTCACAATGGAGTTTGTTTAATTACTCCTCTTAGCAACGTACTAAAACATAACTATGAGAGAATAAATCCGTCAATAATTTATTAATTAGCTGTAGTGATATGGATAAAAACACTATAACTTAGATAGGCTATAGATAGGCCAGCCTGATGAACAATAGAAACAGGAGAGGAAAAAAACAGTAAATGTGTGATTTTTGGAGAGAAACTCACATGCAAAGGAGTGCAACCATCAGTATCACGACAGTTGACACTTGCTCCATGACTGATCAGTTTCTCCAGAATGTCATTGTTTCCCAAGCGACTAGCCAGGTGAACAGCCGTTTGTCCATCTTGATTTTTCGCCTCCAAATTCCGATATCCGCATTTCAGCAGCTCAGATACCACAGTTAGATTACCTGCAAGAATAAGTTTGAACAATCAAATTATCATATTGGTGATAATGGATGAAAATGTGGTTTAAACCTTCCGATTTTTAGGATGATGCATACATGAGCTCTAGGTTTGTGCTTGGATTACTAAGCAATGGTGCAATTTTCGTTGGTTAGGACCTTCTTAAAGAAAGCTTACAGCAATATTGTGAAAATGCTATCAAGAGCCTATTATCGCCCAAAGTCAAAACACTGCTATAGTCTGTCCAAGCAAAGAAGACCCTCTGGCAAGATGGGAGAATGACTCAAGCTTGGTCAATATCGATTCAAAAATTATCAATTTGATCTCAAATTGTTGGCAACAATCTGATCTACTATTAAGACCACATTTATATTTCTTGAACAAATATTGACCAAGCTGAAGTCATTTTCCCATCTTGACTGAGGGTCTTCTTTGCTTGAACAGACTATAACATTCCTCATTTTTGGGGATGAGATCACCAGGTAGATGAAAATTCATTTCATTAGATCAAGATAAAACCAAAATACATAAGATAAATATTCATCCATTCTGAAATTGAGTTTTTCAATCAGATCTCTTGACAAGAATATATTAGAATCTTTAAATATTCAAAGCAGTAATACATTGAATATTTATAATTTTATCAGAGATGTTGTGAAACTTATCCATAATTTAGGAAAGTGAAAACAAAGGTTGTCAGATCCACAAAGTTTATTTGGAATACCATACTTAAGTTTCAATGTTCAGAGGATTTCCACTATAATAATGATGCCCTAAGCATTGAAACTTAAGTATTTAAGTATTTTAAATAAACTTTGTGGATCTGGCAAACTTTCACTTACCTAAATCATAGTTTATTTGTACAGTTAATTTAACTTATATTTGTAGCATCGGAATGAAATAATGGATTTGTTGTTTCCTAGCTATGGTTTTGTTGAATCTGGATCGAGAAAGGATAACCTCTACCGTAGGTACTTTGAATATTTGTTGAAGTTAAGGAAAAATTTTGGACTTTATTAACTGTATTTTAATCCAATAAGCTTATTGTATTTTCTCGAATAATATTTTTTATATTCTTCCATGAAGTTTTCAAGTAAACGTGTTTTATCGTAGTGCCACAAATAGTCGATAAACATGATAGCTGATAAACAGGATACTCGATCTAATCGATAACCAGAGACAGTCGATCAACAGAAATATCGATTCAGTGGTCAAATTGAAATCCGTGTGCACTGTACCTTCTTTGGTAGCGCGATGCAGTAGGTTAGTATGTCCGTGACGCCTCGAGTTGTGGGGTGGTCGAGTCCCCTTGATGGCGCGAATCAGTCTTGTTTTGTCGGCATAGAGTGGCTGCACTTGGAAAACCTCAATCAGGGTCTCCAATCCATGAGTAATTTCCACGCTCGTCACTTCTGGATCTGTAACTGAATTACAAAATAATCATTTATCAGTTCTTGTGAAATAAGATAATACTGAATTTATTGTTGTGATGAATATCGTCACATGTGTTATTAGACTACACACTGTTAATCAATGATTATTAATTGCTATTATAATGTTAATTGTACGCAACTCTAAGTACAGTAGAACGTCGATAATCCGGATTAATTGGGACCGGACCCCATCCGGATTATCGAATTATCCGGATTATGGAAACTGCTTTACAAAAAGGGCAAGCAGGCTCTATTTGAGAAAAAACTGTTTTAAAATAGTATATTTTCTATCAGGAAGTAATAGAAAATTATTTCCTTTGCTTCACTAATTACTACAGTATGTATTCTCCCATCGCCCACTCGTCTAGTAAAGAACTTAGTGTAAGGGCAGACGCCCAGGTGGTACAAATATTTTTATTTCTTACTGGAGACGAATCCGGATTATCGACGGTCCGGATTTTCGACGTCCGAATTATTGGCGTTCTACTGTATAGGGCATGACCATTATGACAAATTCAATCTTCCACTCTTTTATTTGAGAATATACAATACTTAATAGATAAAACACAAAACGTCCAAAACTTCTTTTTTTCCATTCATTAATTTATTCAATCAATCAAGAAAATACATGGCGTCAAATACAATCAATCAATACGAGTACAACAGGCGTAATGCCCAAAACTGTTCCTAAACCAATTTATAACTTAATAGAAGTTCAAATTAAGGTTATGTCATGTAGTGAAACTTCGAACTAATTTTTACGACCAAAGAAGAGACAAACAATTTTAAATTTAGAAAAAGGTTACACAAAAGTTCTAACTAAATTAATTATTAAAAATATTCTAAATAAGGTTCTGTCTACTAATTTACTTTGATTACTCACAAATATTCAAATGAGAGTCAAAATTTGATTCCACCTGAAGAATCCAATCCAGCCTTGTGGGTTGAGCGGAAGAGGGGGCTCTAGTGCTTCAACTTCGCCCACATCACTTATGTGAGTACTAGGTGGAAAACAAAGGAGTGGACACAGAAAATACATTTCATCTATCTATCCATCTCTTATCTTCATCATCCTTCCCAAAGTGCACTAGCCAGAGAGCTCTTGTGGGCATCTCCTCAGCAAAACAATAAAATTCCACGTCGTCAGCGTACTAGCGCATTCTTTTGAACGAATATTTGATGAACTTACCAATCGAGAAGAACGCATCTTCGCCATGTCTCCTAATTTGATAGTGATCGACGACACCCTGATGAGTCACTGATAGTACATAATCACCAGCAGCGGTGCTGCTATCCCTTATCAGGAAAACTCCATCTTCTCCTTGGCTTTCTAGAAAATTCAAAATAGATTTTCTCGCTCAGACTTGAAGGTCTTTGTGGGATCTCAGTCCTCCATACAATTATTCATGTGTACCATATCATATATTTTCTGTATTGTTTATTCTCATTTCTCTGCTTGATAATTTATTGAATACTATTGTGTAGTTTTTGAAAATGAAAAATACTGATTGGTTGAAATAGCTGTGTGGAATTCCAACCATTAGACTGGGAAGAGATATTCTTATTTATAAAATCAAGTTTCTATATATTTTCTAATAATAAATATCCACACTTTGTAATCTATTCAACTACCGCTTCAAAATAGTAACACTAATTTCAGACTATGGAAAGAACCTATCTTTTAAAAAGTTTGCTATCTATTTTACTACCTCAATAAGGAATTAAGGAATTTTTATTATCAGGTAATTATCACTAATTTCAGACTATCTATTCTTATCTAGACAGTCTATTCTTATATTGTTGTTCATCACTGTATAAAGTAGCGCTGCTGCCAAAAATTAGGACGGTTTAGTCTGATATTGTCTACAAATAGTCTAAGTAACTGAACCGGACCAGCTGACTAGGGAATAGATGAGTTCCGAATAGACTCTAGTTAGCTGGTCTAATTTCTGACTATTTACTCGAAAGTAAAAGAAACATACAAAACCGCCTTAATTTTCGGTCCCAGCTATACTATCAAGTGAATGAAATTCGAAGAGAAAATGTCAATGGGTAAAATTGAATCAAAGGTTGATTTCATGAAATAGCAATTCTCATAGAAAAAGTCGTCTATATCCATCTATCTTGGTTATATAGCATTGAGTTACCATTGAGAAGGATTTCTTCTGCTTCGGCACGCTTTAAATTCTCATGATACCAGTTGACGTTATCTTCATTGGTCATTTTATCCGCAAGCATATCATCAAAAATCTGGAAAAGAAGGACATTGAAAAATATTACTTACAATTGGGAAAGAGTTAGTTCAATTTATAAGAGTACAAATGGAGTTTGAGTCACATAAACTTGCGAAATTATTTAATCCTGTAATGTTGTCCTTCTCTTTTCTTAATCTCTCTCCCAATCCAATTTATCTATACTCAATTAATCTAACAAATTCCTTCTCCCACTTCACTATCTTTGAGTATTTATTACTCACTATCGTGGAGGTTTATTACGATCTTTTCCATAGCCATATTAACTATGGACTTCAGTTATGGGGTCATGCACCTGGCTGTAAGAACATAGTGCTCCAGCAAAAGAAAGCTCTCAGGATATTGGATTCGGCAGGTTACCTGGTTCATCAAAATTTGAGGGTCCCTCAACTTTGAGTGTGCTTGGAAAAACCCGACATGAAACTTGCTATTTCATTCCTGAGATCACATAACATAAGATACAGTTAATTCATGAGATACTGTAAATTTGAAATGAGACATGTGAAAATTGATTGGTTGAAAACCCATGAAAAAGCTCTTCATAAGTAAATGGTATTGACTGAACCAGTTGAGTCGTGACACAAAAAAGGTAATGCAAAGCCATGTAAAGAGGGCTAGAAATTAATAAAATATCATTCCACTTAAGGAATAAGTTACTAAAATCATTGTCTTGGAACAACTGATTGAAATTAATCATCAGTTGAAATGATTTTTTTCGACTTTGTACTGACAGTTCCATCGTTCACAGCTTATCGTTCAAAGGTACGTTGTTAATGTTGCGACTGCAACGATAATCGTTTGCAGTCGATCAGCTATGACAAGAGTTGAGATTGGCGACAGCTGATCGACTGCGAACGATTATTGTTGCAGTCGCACCAGTAACAACGTACCTTAAAAGGGGTCTTAGATACGTGTACGTCGCTTTAACTAGTAACTAGTACAGTTGGGCCAAAATTTTTATGGCGACAGCTGAGCGTTATTAACTTCATTAAAACATGACTACTGCTCTAATCCACTGTCTTATGTGACATTAGTTGCCTAATGTTTTAAGAACGGTTCCCGCACTATGTCCCTCGCCTGGGTCAGTCGGTTCTGGCTGATGCCAAGAAATTTTGGCCCAACTGTACAAGTGACTAGTAGAAGCAACATGTACATGTCTCGTCTAAGACCTCCTTAACGATCAGCCTGCCGGTTAACAGCAATTTTGGTCTGCCAATTTCCCCATCCACTTACAGTTTTTGATTGTTGTAGTCCGAAATAATAGAGGATGTGAATCCTAATCTCATAGAAGAATACTAACTTTGAATATCTCTTTATTTGATATTTTTTGTAATATTTACACTGATACTTTCAAAAATATCAGAGCGTATATGATATGAAGGAAAAAGGTATGTGATACCTGGACTTCTGAGATAGATACCCAGGACTTGGGCAACTCTATGCTAGAAATGATATTCTCAGCAAGCGCCTGTACAAACTACAGTAGACTTTTTATGCAGAGACAGTAACTGCCGTTGAAGTTAGATAAAGACTATTAAAGTCAAAAAAGTTGGTCTCAACTAAACGCGGGAATCAAAAAAATATTCACCGCTCAGTATAATGATGTCCCATCCTAATTTAATGGGGAAAACTGAAGCTTTGAGCTCAACTATTTGAGACCCTGATGACTTTAATCGAAATGTGGAATCTTAATGTTAGATCTACTCAATGGGATCTTTCAAATCAGACACGAACTAGCTTGATTGGTTGAGAAACCACGGAGAAGTCACAAAAACCATGCTTGAACTCAATGGTGGATAAAATTCAGGTATTAACTTGGTCAATAGTAATTGTAAATTTTATTATTGATTAATTTTCTTGTATTTTGGGTTGCAGTGATTGTTGCTTAGTGAAATAGAATTAATAAATAAATTGTTAACTATATCCTTATAAGAAAAACACAAAACTCAACTAATTTAATTCTAATAGCATTGCAGTACTCCCAACAGAATCTATATACCCTATGCAAATGTAGGCTACTTCAAAATGGTTTATTCTAATAGTGCTCCCTGAATTTCAAATTTCAAGAAATAAACTTACAGATTAAGTTATTCTTGAACTATGCTAATTATAACTTAAACTCAACTAGAAAAATAGTATCATAGTAGTCTTATAAGAATATTCAGGAGGTAAAACGGAAGATAAGAGAATAAATATCAGTTATTGAATGTTTTATTTTGCTTGAATATTGATGCTAATAATTTTCAAAATGATGGCATTTTCAAAATAGCACCATGATTGTGGTCATTGACATGCAGTGAAAAGCAGAATTCCAGAAATGTTTTCCTCATCGGTCTCGCACAACACGTTTGATACTTTAGATACTACGTAATAGGTTAAAAACTAGAAGAATAATAAGTTTCAATCATTCACTCCCTAAGATTTAACTCTTTATGAATGAAAGCCAAACGAAAAGTGTATTATAGAATTTCTAATACGAACAGCAATGAGAAAATTGTTTTACAATTGGACTCAATTGAAATACTGGTCAGGAATTTGAATCGTGTAAAGATTGCACTAGCCTGAAACAATAACAATCCAAATGAAGAATAAGGATAAATACCGACCTTTTTACAAGAAATCACTGCTTCCACATGAAATATAATTATTAAATACTGACATGTTTATTATAATATTAAAATTTACAACATAACATTTTTATAAATAAGTCAATAATAAAATCGCAATAATTCTGACACTTGACGCAAACGTAAAGCAACACAAAGCTGCGATGTCGTCTTTCAAGTTCAGCTCATCAGCTGTTTCAGAGTGCTACACAGAGTGAACGAGTAGAGACACAGAAAAGCAGTAACATATGAATTTCATAGAATCCATTGAAGGTTTGCTGAAGCAACGCTCCCAGTGTACAAAAAGTGTATTAGTTGTCTAGAATTTGGCGTTGTTCTGGTTTATTCTTGTTATCACAAAAAAACAGTACCTAAGAATTTTTATTTTAATTATTACAATTATGGTCCAGGATTATTAGACACATTGGGATTAGAGAGCGCAGCGGTTGAATCTCTGACCATCTCCTTTAATGAAGCTTATTTTGAGAATTATTGAAGCTTCCTTCAATAGACTATCAGAGGAAGCTATGATATTGTTTCTAATATGAATAATTGTTAAAACTATTCAAACTTCTGATTAGTCTTATTCAACTTTTTAGATTACCTATATTTAACATTGTTGTATTTTTATTTGAAGTTGGGTCTATATGATCATTTGATTGATTAAAAAAAAAACAGGACAATCTCCTACCGCAACATTAATAATTATTGTCCGTGAAAATTGATAATTCTCAGACCTGGACAATCTCTTATAATAATTATTTCTACTTTTTGCTTTATTATTAATGTTTTTTGTTTTGCTTGTATAAACACCTCCAAAGTGCTATGTGTATAGAATAAGTTACAATGAAAATTCCTCTGTATTCATTTGTATTGCCATTCAATATTGGTTGGTTGATGGAAAATATATATTTTTTAAATTCATAAATTTATAATAACAAAGCTTTAAAAGAGATACCAAGTGTTTTAAGAGATATCACATTCATATAATAAAATTATAAGGAACCTTTATTATGAATGATTGGTCATCCACTTTTCCCCATCAAATATAATAGTCCATAAGTACAAAAAAACGTTAAAAAATGTATCTGTCTTTTTATAGGAGATGATAAAGATACTTGAGAATTCTAATTTAAAAATTGAAGTTAATCTGTAATTTATAAAGAAACAAGTGGATCTGTATAGTTTGTATAGGGCCCTGCTCAATCTCATCAATGGTGTTTTTGGTGTTTTTAGCAGTATTAATTCAATATAATGGTGGTAATTTAATTTAGCAAGTAAAATATGGTTAAACTGTTATACAAAACACTTTCAAAATACAGTGTCATAGAAAAATACAGCAGACTAATTTGAAAAGGGTTAAGAAAAAATATTACTCATCTATTTTGTTTTCCATCACGAACTGCTAGTAAATATTTCACTCTGAATTATTTTACACGACTCTGCAGTCAAACATTTTTGAATATAAGTTTAAATAAACTTCTACTCACATGTGGAGCGCTTTCGGATGTTAATCCATTTTCAACACTGCCTTCATTTCGTTGTCACTGATTGGTCTAGGAAGCATTGGTGTTGGCGGTACTATTTAAATTTATTATGACGAATAGTTGGCGGTTTTGTTTGAATTTATTAGTGTGTCAAAAAGTCTATGGGATTTGAAGTTTAGATGTTCATTTAGGATGTTTTGGGGGTCGGTTTTTATGTGTTTATATATTTCATATTGTTCTAGAGTGTTGAGTTCTGGTCCTTTTGTTTTTATGTGTATTATTTGCAAATTGTTGTTGATGTTTGTGTAGGTATGATTGTTTTCTATAAGGTGTAATGCATACTTTTGTAAAAGCATGCAAACAAAAGCAAACAACAAACATACTTTCAATATTTATAGAAAACCAACAATGTCAGACACCCTCATTCACCAAACATCAAATCACCCAATCCAACACAAACATGCTGCCTTTAAATCAATGCTCCATAGACTGAACACCATCCCCTTATCAACCACAGACTACAACACAGAACTCAACACTATAAAATACCTAGCACAAGCCAACGGATATGAGCCAAACCTAATTGACAGACTCCACCAAAAAATGAAAAATAAAACAGGGAAAAATACAAAAAATGAAGACAAATACATCACATTAACTTACTTCAACTCCAAATCATACAGCATGGCAACAAAATTCAAAAAAGCTGGGTACAACATTGCTTTTCAAACAAAAAATAAAACAAAAAACATCCTCACAAAAAAACAACAAAAAACAAATAAATTTGAGAATCCAGGTGTCTACAAATTGAAATGCACTAACTGCCCAAAATATTATGTAGGGCAGACCGGTAGATCCTTCAATAAAAGATACAGAGAACACATCACCAATCCAGATTCAACCTATGCATTACACCTTATAGAAAACAATCATACCTACACAAACATCAACAACAATTTGCAAATAATACACATAAAAACAAAAGGACCAGAACTCAACACTCTAGAACAATATGAAATATATAAACACATAAAAACCGACCCCCAAAACATCCTAAATGAACATCTAAACTTCAAATCCCATAGACTTTTTGACACACTAATAAATTCAAACAAAACCGCCAACTATTCGTCATAATAAATTTAAATAGTACCGCCAACACCAATGCTTCCTAGACCAATCAGTGACAACGAAATGAAGGCAGTGTTGAAAATGGATTAACATCCGAAAGCGCTCCACATGTGAGTAGAAGTTTATTTAAACTTATATTCAAAAATGTTTGACTGCAGAGTCGTGTAAAATAATTCAGAGTGAAAAAATATTAATGTATACGGTACTGGATATAAATATACATAAATTAATGGAAATTTTTTTCAACTTATTCTTGAATTCTATTGAGCTATTCTATTTACTATTGAAACATATGTAAGGGAGAGTGGGGAACAGTGAGACAAGATTTTTAATGAAAAATCTAGACACCATTACTCTTATTTGAAAATTATTTATTGAAAACATTGCATAGGCAGACAATTAATTGAATGTTAACAAAAGTGAAGAATCAGGCACCGTCCACACTATCGGTATAGCTATAATCACACGACAATGGAACCAAACCTTTTTGAATCACTTATATTGTTTCACTATCAAATTGATAATTTTTTCAAAACGCATAGATTTCCTGGAATGTTATATTCTCATTGGCCGTGTAAATGGGAGAGTGATTATTTATCAACGAGTTCATCTCCATTGACTGATTGAAAAACGTATGAGTCGATTTTCTTGATTCTTTCACAAGCCAGTCAAAGAAAAACCTTGCAGCATAAATGGAGTCAACCGAGTGCGTATTATTGTGTGAGATTTTCCAATCGTAAACATTTTTCTCAGGATGATACTGCAAGCCGACAAAAGGGTACTTTTTCGATTCGACAGTGGAAACAAATTCCAATGAATTTGAGTCGTCATTTAGTGAAAGGATTTTCCATTCCTTGTCCAGGCCTTGTTTGGTGAAGTTTTGCTCTGTTACACAATACCTAAAAAACAAAATAATATTATTGAATTATCAATATTATTTGAAATTATTGAATATTATTAAGTTATTATAATAGAATTATAATATTGTTAGTACAGTAGTCCATCACTGATCAATCAATCATCAATGAAAACCACTTGGAAATAAGTGGGCCTGCTGTTTAGGCTAATTTTAATAAAAGTATATTATTGAATTATAAATATTATTGAAAATTATTAAAATATTATTATGAATTGATATAATAGAGAATTATATTATTAGTGGGCTACATATAGTAGCCCATCAATTAATCATCAATATGAAAACCACTTTACAAAGTGGGCCTGCTGTTTAGGCTACTTCTAATAAATCAAATTAAATGATTGCATAGTGACAGAGTTTCATTATTGTTGGCGTAAGATACTTCAGAATTATAATCAGGGCCGTATTTCTAAATAGGCTCAGTAGGCTGCAGCCTAGAGCGGCAAATTAAAAATCAAAATTTATAATATAATTTCAAAAATTACATGTTCTACACGATTTCTGAATTTACTTTAAAAACATGACCTACTAGTAATTCTTAGAACGTAGTTGCCTATTATTTTAGTGCATTACAAAATCGGTTTGATCTCTGAATACACTAAACCTAATACACTTAGCCTAATAGTACGGTGCAATTAGACTCGAACCTTAACATCCAAAGAAAAAGGACGATTCCTATGCCAACTTGTTCCATACAGCCCCTTTTGTATGACAAAATGTAATTTTAGGGGTTTTTGGGGTTGTAATGGTTTTTTAAATCGCTGTAGCACATGAACCACTGAACATTGAATTTGGTCTCAAATTAAAGATAAATTAATTTTGCCAAGAGGATTTTGAAATAAGAATGCAAGTGTTTCCAATTCAAAGTTATTAACTTTCAAAGTAACGGAATAATTCCTGTGAAAAAATATGGAGTTTTAAAAAATGTAACTTGGAAACAGTTGATGGTACAGAGTAGTAATAATTGGTCTCAATCTCTTCCAAATTATGTTTCTATAGAAGAAGCATGCATGAAATTTTTCTTCCGACGCTTGGTTCGGCTACAATTCACGAAAAACTGAAATTTGGCACCTTTCACCCTCCCCCAAAAACCCGACACTCAAAAGGGTGTAACTTTTTAACAAACAGTAAAGGGGTTGTATAGAACAAGTTGGCATAGGAATCTTCCTTCCTCTTTGGATGTTGAGGTTCGGTCTTTTGAACCAATTGCACCGTACTATGAAGTCCACGAAATATTTCTTGCTAAATGCCCATCTATATAAAGATATCTTAGCATCTTACTACTGATTTGGCCATGACTGCCGCTTACCCACGTACCCCCTTGACCCATAACGACTAGGAATAAGCAAATCATAAGTTTCAAGGAGGCGGCAAATTTACATTTAGCCTATAGGCGGCATACTTTTAAATCCGGCCCTGATTATAATTCTGGTAACACGGAATTGTAAAACACGTTGGGAATGTATAGTTACTGGAAAATTATAGTGAATTTTAGAATTATTGCCAACAATAAAATAATTATAACATAATAATTATCAACAATAAAATAGATCTACTGTATAATTTATTAAATACCTATTCATATTCCGAATAATATTTTTACTTCAAAAGTTACTTTGTAAAGGGAGTAATTCCTCAATGTTCACTTTGTAATAGGGCTACTAATGTATAAACCTACTAACTCAATGAATAATCATAGTACCCTTGAAATGATTTTATTTTTATTCACGATCCGTGAAGAAAAATAAAATCATTTCAAGGGTCCTGCTGTGATTATTCATTGAGTCGTTGATGAGTCCTTTTATTATGATTTGAACCAAATAAAAATATAAACTTGCAGGAGTTTATAACCACGGTACTATATAATAAGAATAATTATCACCTAGTGCTTTTAATACTGTAAAATACAATTAAATAATTTTTATGATCATTGATGTACAGTAGGTTGAGAATCCCTAATCGTAGCGGGAGCTTCGTGTTCAATAGCCTCTATTAAAAAAATAATCTCAACTTTTTTATTAATGGTACCATTATATTGACATTGTACAAGAATAATATTCATTCTATGTTGATCTCTTAATCAAAATTTTTAGAAACATTTCGAAGATAATAATAACTTACTTATGAAAATTGGCTGTGACAGGTTGTGTTGATAATATGTGAAGAATACTGGGATCTGCCTCACTGAACAGCTTACTGTCTTGAAAGTCAGGTTTGAATCGAAGTGCCAGCATGGCGTTTGTTGAATTACAATTTGTCCTCAGCTCTTTATTGTTGTTGGCTAGATGCATCAGCAGCTCAAATCCAAGGCAAACTCCAAGGATAGGCATATGACCACCATTATCATTCACCTGAAATTGAAACAAATCCAGCCCTTTTTCAATGAGCATAAGTTATTTCTAAAATTTTTATAAATTATTTATTTGATCTTTGCAAGCTGATTCAGTAGTTGGAAGAAATTGATTCTAAAATCAATTTGGATTTAATTAAGTAGGTCTCACTGTTTATGAAGATCACATTCATGGTATTGTGAGAAAGAATATCAGTAGGTATAACTTATAGGTGCAGTATAAAATTAAGACTCTGTTAAAAGAAAAAATGTTTTTTAGATAAGCTTATAATTTATTGCAGATTGAAGTTAAATGTATGTAGGTATAACGTACAATGATATTAGATAATATTTGTTTCATAAAATTTCAACCAAAATGAACATTCAATTGGCTATCAGTTTTTTACTACTTGATGTAGCTCTTCTCAAATAATATTCAGAGTATTGATATAATAGTATGAGTTACAATATAAGTGCTACGACTGTATAAGTTATTGATATGGTTTTATCTACTATGGAATTTTTTCTATAGTTGATAGCACTTCTCGATTGATATATAACTTCTAAAATACTCAAAATTATACAGACATTTCTCTCCTCTCATGAAAAATTCTCCAATAAATCTTGAAGAAGATGTTCTGCACTATTGCAGAAAAGTATAGAATTCGACGCGCAACTTTTCAAGGTGAATTAATTGTAGGAAAAAATATTGAATAATCCTTCTGAATCCATACGGTAATAAAATTTTTGTTATTTCATTATATGTTATGTAACTATGGTTTTGTATATGATCCTGGACAGTATTAATCTATTTTTTAAATTATCATGACCTATTAATTATATTATGCTTCTTCTTAATGAGTCAATAAAGCATATTTAACAAAAAACGTTCTAATAAATCAGAAACAAGAATGTAATGTCATATTTCATGGTTGATGTCTAGTACCGTTGATCAGTTTGTATTTAAAGGTAGCCTTGATATAATTATAGTCATATTCATTATGTAGGTATAACATGAATTATTACAAAAATTGAATCACCAACCTTTCTTGCCATTTTGTACAGTATGTGACCAGTTGAAGCATATCCATTCGCCACGTCAAAGTCAGCATCTCCTCCTGGATAAAGGAGCCCATTAATATTTTTCATGAGTTCCCTGGAATAAAAAGAAGCATTTAGTTATAATACATACAATAGAGAGAAATCATTCCAACATAATTTCTATCGAACAATTTTTTAAAAATTCAATAGATGAATGGATGACGTTTTCAGGATAAATATAGATTTTAAATAAATCAAGAAATATTAAAGTACCGTACCTATGAATGAATAGTTGCATATTAATTTTATTTCCATCAATTTATCAGAATATTTCTCGATTTATTTGAAATTAATATGTATTAAAGCAATATAACTTACTCTAATGCTGATAATGAATATAGCCTAGATTTCAAATAAAAGATTTATAGATTTCGAGAAATATTTCAATTATGTGATGGAAATTGAAATAATATGCAGCTATTCATCCATACCTAAATGCAATGCCACTGAAAATAAATTTTCAACTTGGTTTGAAGAAACTTGAAGAAGGTATTATGGAAATTAATACTTTGCAACTAAGCAAGGTTTTCAATCAGTTACATGTAACTTAACTTATGTATTTGAATTAATATCAAACAACTTCAATAATATACTTATTTCTTTGTTATATCATACTCACTGATATAATGATATAACAAAGTTATGTTGCAGAAACCATACTGAAACCTTAATTCTGTTATGTTATGTCTTTTCAATGTTGCAATATATGTTTCTGCAACATAGCTGAAACTATCTGTGCTGTGTGGGTAAGTTCATTAGTGAGTAATAAGGATATTTCACGTACCGTACCGTTTGTAATAATTAAGTAATAAGTCTATCCGTCCCGTATATTGAATCTATCATCATTAAGCTAATCTTGGTCCTGAACCATGAAAAATATCTAATAATTTCCTTATTGTAGGCCTATTTTACAATACGGTACTAAAATCTAATCAATTGTAGAAGAATAACTATGTTGTGAGGGGTTGTTGAATAATAATATCATGATTCACGAAATATGTACCGGTATATTATACTGTATAATCTTAGCTTATATATATCGTAAACAACTCCAAAATTAATAGGTTTATGTATGGAGTTACTTCAAGTTTTATCGCTACCGTAGGTCTACCTAATTCATTATTATTTCATAGAGGTATAAAAGTATACTTGCAAGTAATATTCTTCATCTTTTCCAATGAATATCGGTACAACTCTGGCTCCTGATCCTTCAACAGCTTTCACATAAGAGGTGGGCAGGAAAGATGTGCAGTTTGAAGTGATGTTTTTCAGTTGATCAGAAGTAATTTCATGAGTCAAAATTCCGATAACTGGTCGATCTGTTGCTTTCACGAGACCAAACATAAGCGATAATATTTTTAAAACGTATTCCATCTGAAAAAATAAAATAGTTATATCTAATTATTATTTCATTACTCTGCTCGAATTTCATTATCTACAATAAAAAACTCAAAAGCAACTTGTACCATATTCAATAAATTAAAAGCTCATTTTATAGTGATCGATATATAGATCTTATAAATTTAGCCTACCACGGTATAAGTATTTAATCAAATTCATACCTTTATAATACGATAATAATTAATTCGAGTCTCCATTAATTGCTATATAAATAGACAAAGGACTTCTGCAACTGCAAATATTGACCGGTATTTATATAGCAATAAGACTTATATGGAGATTCTAATTAACCAGCAGTTGATGTACGGTACTGCATTATCTAATAATTCTTCCAAATTTATACCTTATTATTACCTTATTATTTTTTCTTTCTAATGACGTAATATAATAGAGTAGGCCTAAGATACACTTGGAATATTGCCTATAAAATTCATACCTATATAGTCTGTCCAAGCGAAGAAAATCCTCTGACAAGATGCGATGGGAAAATGACTCCAGCTTGGTCAATATTTGTTCAAGAATTATAAATGTGGTCTCAATAGTAGATAAAATTGTTTCCTACAATTTGAGATCAAATTGATAATTTTTGAACCAATATTGACTGAGCTTGAGTCATTCTCCCATCTTGCCAGAGGGTCTTCTTTGCTTGGACAGACTATACTAGAAATTTATCTTCAAATTTCTACAAGCAGAGGAGTCAATTAATTTTTAAAAAATTTTCTTCATTTTTATACAGCTTCACTATAATTTTATTTAAACTTCAATGATAGACCGACCACATTATACATTTTTCAATAACATACTTAAAAATATCTATTAGGCTACTCACCAGCTCTAATGTTAATAGTGAGGCTACTCATTTGATAATTCAGTTCACACCTCTTAATTCTTATTACTTTTTAATTAATTTTTCCATAATTGATGAATTAGATTCTAGGCTATTTACAAAGAGATTATGAATGCATTAAAATTTCGAAGTTTATTTCAGGGAACTTGGAGCAGAACTCAGTAGTAGTGGGCGGTGTAACTATTTTCCTTCGAATATTTCAGATAAGGTAACAGCAAGGAGGTTCAAGGTTACCTCCTTGGGTAACAGATTTGGTAAAAAATCAAAATATTAACCTTGAAATTAATTATTCCTCGAAATTTAGTATTTCTATTCCAGGCTTATCAGCTGCAATAAATATTAAAATATATAGCCTACTTTGTATATAGGAATAATTACATTAAGTTATAACTTAACAATGAATTCGAAACAGTTTTGAGATAGTATTATAATAAGGTTTGAAAGGATGATCTTATGCTTGAAGGATAAGGAGTTGAATTGGATATTTGTGATGAATAATGCTGCTTTGAAAAATCAAATGTATGATTTGTGACACGGTGTAAAGAATGAATTATTATTTGTCTATAAAGCACGGATACTAGAAAGTTTTCCAAAAACCGCGGTTTTTCCAATTCACGAAAAAACAATTTTCGGTAGATAAATTTTACGGTTTTTTCAAGATGGCGGCCGAAGCTCACAGGGGACCCTTGGAGACTTTTAGTATGTTATTCTTTATTCAGCGCCCTTACCTGATCATATCTGTAAATTTTCAGCTGGGTCCTCCGACTTTCACTTTTTTTGCTTAATTTGACTGGACTAGGTCTATATATAGCATGCAGAATCAATGCTGAAAGCAGATACCTCTAGGCTTTATAATTTCATGAATCAGGATTTATTATTTGAATATAGGATCAAATATATTTCTTATTTCAAATGATGTATGGGGGTGGTTTTAACTATCAAATTAATGAATTATTTTCACAAATTATGTACTGGATTATCAGAATCTTTCCTTGTCAAACAAAATAAGTGTTATTTTCTTGAAAAACTAAATTCAATATTAATTTGATGCAAATTGGAAAATATTTGATACTATGAATTATAAATAATATATTTATTGAAAATGTAATTTTGTATAAATAATATATTTATTGAAAATGTAATTTTGTATAAATAGTCCAAAAAACCTTAGTTACTGGGTATTTAAGGCTAAGCTCTGATATAGTTTCTATGGTAGGTACTCACTCTCGTATGTGTGTTTGACAGTATATCCCAGGTTTCTCACGTAGTTATGACGATTGAAATCAAACTAACTCGTCAAAACGACTCTCCAGTTTTCACTCGCAGTAGGATAGGTGTAACGCCCCTCCAGCACGTCATAATAACACTCAAATGGAAAGGAAGAATATCAAAGAAATCTTTAAGAGAAACAAAATTCGCCACGCTGTCAACAATAGCGGAGAAAAGTCGGAAAACTACTTTTTCCGCATGAGGCATCCATTCACTTTCTTATGGAAAATTTTTCACGCACGTCTGTGATGAGTGCTGTGTATGCTGCCATTGATGAAAACGCTGACAAAAAACGGTTGTAACTAGCAGAAAATTACATAATTATTATTATTGTAGTAGACTGTGCATAACGGTAGCATAGCACAATGCTCAGCAGGGAAGTTGATTTGAAATAGGTATCGTCTGGTCGAGTGAAGAAGACATTCTGGCGAGATGCAAAAAGGACTCCAGTTCAAAAATTATAAATTGTCTTTCATTGTACAGCAGAATGTTTTCTACAATTTGAGGCTAAATTAATAAATTTTGAACCAATATTGACCAGACTGGAGCCATTTTCTCATCTTGACAGAATGTCTTTGTACAGACTTTATGGAGTTACAGAGACATTATTAATGTACGGTACTCATGTAGTAAGGTAGAGGTGTTTTTTCAACTAGCGATTATTCATCTCTAATTATCTCAGATTCAACACTATCGTGTATGCAGATAAGACTCTCTCATTAACATTCATAGAATCTTGCCTGTGACAATGAAAGTGAATGTAAAAATACCAATTGTCAAAATAATAGACATTGATAACATTATGGTGCTGTCATCTCAGTGATTATTATTATTAGGTAGCCTATATATTTCATTTAATGTTCTCGCTTTGCAGACATTAGATTGTCTTGAATTTTCTTTCCCATCCACCATTATTAAATTAGAGTAGCTTCTTTCCATGAAGTACCGTATTTAAATACTCAACTTATTAATGTTATAGGTGTGATAATAAATGAAATGTGAGAAACACATAATTATAATAAGAGCAGAAAAACACAAATAAAATCACAATATTATACACTCTTGGATTTTAGAGTTTAGGTTTAGTGCATAGGAGGATACCCAGACGCTGCAAGGCATACCGCGGCAGAAGAAGAAGAAGAAGAAGAAGAAGAAGAAGAAGAAGAAGAAGAAGAAGAAGAAGAAGAAGAAGAAGAAGAAGAAGAAGAAGAAGAAGCATAGGAGGAAATTATTATTGGGAATTTTGGACAAAGGAAGAGAAGAATACCATGCTAACAAAGAAAAGAGAAAGAGAAGAGAGTGAGAGTGAGTTAGTTTGTGTGAATATTCTTTTAGTTTGTTGGTATAGCGCCTGCTATACATATATATAATGATGTTGAGGTTATCCATAATTCTTGAAACTGCAGTAGTACCTAAATAATATTAATGAATAATGGAATTCTGCTTGCTCTACACCTCTTTTACAATTTTTTCACTTACACTGATGTTCATCTTCGGCGCTTCATGCGTAGATTGAAGTGGAAATGAGCAGGACACGTTTCTTGAGGCATGCGTGGTCTTGTGCTGTTAGTAAACACGTATACTCGCTGCGAGCATATGAGGCAAACACCACAGGTCCTTTTACTGACAAAAGCACACTGTTCGCCTCGAATTGTGCGCCGCGTATGCCTCACTGCAAGCAAACTCGGTTTTCACAGTCCGAGGCATGCGTCCTGAGGTATTCGTGGCGCATGCTTCGCACTGTGGATCTACCAGACCAATGGATTGAGTTAATAGTATTTTCATGGGTTTTATTTTCCAATAGTATAAGAATTTTCTAATAAAGTCCATACATCCCCTTCATCATAATCATTTCCTTGTTTATTCTACGCAAGCTGAGAAGATACGCCATAATTTATCACAATACACTTTAGGCACATTGTGACGTCTCTTCTTAGAGTGAGCGAGTAATACGTCATTGTATTTGTTTACTTCGTCGTGGTCTTCTAATGATTTTTTTGTGATTCCAAGTTAATTCTCCTCTTCTTTGTAAGAGCCAGGTGACTTATTAGATTTTTCCTTTTCAAAAATTGAGCGCACTTCAAGTCCAGAGGGATTTTTTTCTCTTTCCAATACCGCGGTACTTACCAGTGAATATTCTATGAATAATTCTGTTGACACTGGAACCAGCTAGATAATCCCCAATACAATCTTTAATACAATCCTCAATACGTATATATTTTACGATCTACCAAAGATTCATGAATTTCAAGCCTCTCTGCCTTATTTGATTGATATTTATTTTGTCTTCTAAACATGAAGATTTTCATAAATTCGTTTATTATTTCTGATGAAGTTTTAATTATTTTTTAATAGTTCTCATCTCACATGTTATTCTGTTTCCTTGGAGAAGGTGGCAGGTGCCATATTGTAATTGATTTGTGAGGGGAAAAATGGAAAACCTGGACAAAAATATATGTTAACCGTTCTTTGCCCTTCAATTCTCAGAAATTCAAAAAGTCTGTTTTCACATCTACTGTAACTTATATATAAATATTATGATTGATCCTCCTCCATCTCCACTTCCTCCTCCTCCTCCTCCTCCCCCTCCTCCTCCTCCTCCTCCTCCTATTCCTCCCACTCCTCCTCCTCCTACTACTCCAGATCCCAGATCCCACTCATCTGTCTCTTATTTCTTCTCTTTAAACTCATCATTATCATTTTTCTCTCTTATCAAAACAAACGATAAACACCTCCATAACGTTTTTTGGACAACAGCTCTTTCTTTGAGATCCCCAATTTCGTTCATCCAGGTCAAACCACCTTCCAAAATAAACAGTGCGTGTGATTTGCAACATGTGTGTCATGCGACAAGATGCGCAACATGTGACCTATAATGCATGACTCCTGGTAACCCTGGTAATGACTGGATAAGTGGTCGAGTAACGCTGTACTATGTCACACGCCAAGCATAGGTCGCGACAAGCCGTCGACCTGGGACCTGCTGGTCGAATGTAGGTCATTCAAAATCCCCTCCTCCTCCTACTCCTCCTCCTCCTCCTTCTCCTCCTTCTCCTCCTCCTCCTCCTCCACATTTTTCCAAGTATTATTTCTCACTCGCTCTTCTTTTCTCCTTCATTCTTCTCTCCTCTCCTATTCTCTTCATTATTATTCTTTTCTTTACTTCTTAGCATTCTAGCATATTCTACCTGCTCGTCGTTGCCGTTCTCACTCTTACAATTTTACTTTTTTCTTCGTTTTTCTTCCATCTTAATTATTTCATCATCATTATTGTTTTCTTCTCTATCAGCCTCATATCATCTTTCCCTTCACCACACTCTTCCATCTTCGTTTATTTTTTCTACCATCGTTTGATTGATTCTACCAATAATTTCTTCTTTTTTTTATCATCCCACCACGCTTCAGACCTATCTTTATCGTTCTTCCTCAATTTCTGTCGTTCTAAATAATAGCATAGAATAATAGAACTCTCTTTAAATCCTAGAATCCTCATAGATTAGAACTCTCATAAATCCTAGAATCCTCTTTGATAATTTAGTCTTCTCACATTCTCCCTCTCTATGTTGTACAATATTACTCATTTTCACCTCAATTTCTGTTCTTCAATCCTGTCATCTAAATTTCTCTTCCTCATCAAGTGCCTCTTCTTCACATCTTTGACTTTCTTTCCGATCTTTACTCTGTCCACATTATGAATTTTCTTTTCATTCTCTTATTCATCTTATAACTCCTCTTTATCTCTCCTCCAATCTCTGCCTTAGCCTTACTCCTTATCTTCTTTCATCTATACTCCTCTTATGTCACTAACCTTACATCTTGGATCTTTCACTCCTCTGCGTATCTTTCCTTTCTCCGTCATAATGTCTTTACTCTTCGTCTGCTTCCTTCTCTACCCTCTTTCTCCAACTCTCATTGACTCCTCCTCACTTCCGCACTACCTGATCTTGTCACAACTTCTCTTTTTATCTCAATCACTATCATCATCACTCTCTCTCTCTCTCTCTCTCTCTCTCTCTCTCTCTCTCTCTCTCTCTCTCTATCTCTCTTACACATACACACCCTCTCTAACACTCTCTCAATTATATATCTCTCGATCTCACACAATTTCCCAATCTACCTCTTTTCTCTTACTGTAGGATATCAGATGTTGTGCAAAACACATGATATCAAACAGTAATAATATTTAATAGTTTGTTGACTTGTTATTCATTCCTACATGTTACGATGAGAAATACACACTAGATATTCAAACTCTTAATCTATTTTATTTCAATATTTTACATGGCGCAGTCGGTGAATAAAAGTCACTGTAAATGCCAACCATTCGATGGAACAACCGAAGAATGGATCTATTGGCACGAAAGATTCAAGATTTTCCTAAGGAATGGAAACATCAAAAACGAGGACAAAAAGCGAGACCTACTACTTGAAAATCTGGGACCACAACCGTTCAAAATAGTTTTTGATTCTATGCATCCGACTCCCATTAACAACATTGGATTTAATGATGCTGTAGAAGTCTTAAACAAGTACTACACGAAACCACAAGCACCTCTATCCCAGAGAGTTTGCTTTTCTCGACGATTCCGGAATGAAGGTGAGACCATAACTCAATTTGAACTAGATTTAAAGTCTCTTGCCGGAAATTGTAATTTCGGCAATAATCTAGATGAACGTTTAAGAGATCAGTTCATATTGGGTATTAACAACGATAGTTGGCAATTGGAGTTATTGAGAATGCATGCTTCAACACAAACAACGTTTGCAAAGATAGTAGAATCAGCAAAATTACTAGAAACCGTTAACCTTCAACAACAGGAAATTAAGAACAGTAATACAAATTTGAATAGAGTAAAAATTTCTGGAAAACATCAGGCAATGGAATCTAACCCTCCAAAGTACAACAAACAATATGAAAAGAGATCAATTCTGAAATTGAACAAAAATGCACATTGTATCCGTTGTGGAAACCGGCGACATTCAGATGATGCTTTGTGCTCTGCAAAAGACGTTTCTTGCAAAGCTTGTGGAGGTAAGAACCATTTTGCAAGAGTTTGTTTGAAAGTTGGGAACGCTATAATGGTAAAAGACAAACAGATAAATCAGGTTCGGGACAATTTATCAATAGAAGACGATAACCTGTCACTGTCCGATATTGACCATATAAGAGCTCTGGAAAAAGGCTGTAAAGTAATGGTGAATGTTAAACTCAACAACAACACAGTGAAAATGCTGTATGATCCAGGCGCTGCTTACAGCGTTATTGGCGAGAAAATATGGAAAGTAATCGGATCTCCCACTCTGAAACCAACAAGTAACCTCATGGCTTATACAGGAATTGACATTGAAACACTTGGAGAAACACAAATAAACGTCGATGCTTTTGGTGACTCCAGGAAATTATCGGTAATTGTTATAAAGAAAAATGACATACCATTGTTTGGACTGGATTGGGTCCTCAAATTCAATCTACCTTTGCCACCCGGTGCTGAAATATGCACAGTAAAGAAAACAGCTATTAGTTCTCCACCAAAAAAGAACTCAGTCTTGATAGATAAGATAATCAAGGATTTTCCTGATGTTTTCAATCCAAATCTTGGAACAATAAAGAACTGCAAGGTACTTTTCCACATGTCAACAAATGCCATACCAATAGTTGCAAAACCACGCCCTGTACCGTTTTCCTTAAGAAAAGCAGTAGAAATTGAACTGCAACGTCTAGTAGACAGTAATGTGCTATCGCCTGTAAACACAAGTGAAGAACCTATCACATGGTCCTCGCCAATAGTTATTGTGGTGAAACCGACAGGAGCAGTCCGGATATGTGCAGATTTTAAAACCACCATTAATAAATTTATAAGTCCAGACAACTATCCTCTACCTAGGTTTGAAGAAATCACTTCAAAACTCACAGGAGGAAGGAATTCACAATCATAGATCTGAAGGACGCATATTTACAAATGGAAGTTGATACTTCGGTACAAAAGTATCTCACTATTTCCACTCATAAAGGTTTCTTTCGATATTCACGCCTTCCATTTGGGATAAAAATAGCAACAGCAGCCTTTCAGTGTAAAATGGATCAAATCTTGGCTGGCCTACAAGGCGTTGCATGTCTTTTGGATGATGTAATAATAACAGCTCCTACAAGAGAAGAACACATAAACAGAGTCAGGGAAGTTTTGAAACGTTTTGAAAACAATGGACTTCGAGTACAAACCACAAAATGTAAATGGTTTGAGGAATCTGTAAACTATTTGGGACACAGAATAGATCAAACAGGTATACATCCCACAACTGAACATATCAAAGCTGTGGAAGATATGCCATCACCGAAAAATGTAAAAGAACTAAGGTCTTTCTTAGGATCAATTAATTACTACAGTAAATTCGTTCCACATTTACAATCACTGTGTGTTCCATTACACAAATTACTTCAAAAAGGAGAAAATTGGCGCTGGGATAGAAAACATGAACAGATTGCTACAAAGTTGAGACATTTATTAACAACATCAGATACTTTGGCTCATTATGATGAAACGCTCCCTCTAATACTTGCCACAGATGCCAGTGAAGTCGGATTAGGTGCAGCCCTTTTTCACAGATACACTGATGGTACTGAAAGACCCATTTTATTTGCATCAAGACGACTCGACAAAGCTGAAAGCCGGTACAGTGTCATTGAAAAAGAAGCATTAGGTTTAATTTTTGGAGTAACACGTTTTGAACAATACCTCTATGGCAGACATTTTGAGATTCGTACTGATCATAAAGCTTTAGTGAAAGTTTTCGGCGAAAATGACTCTATTCCAAAAGTTGTTTCCAACCGTATTGCTAGATGGGCATTAATTTTAAGCTCATACGACTACTCAATAAATTATCACAAAGGTGCAGACAATGCAACGGCAGATATGCTATCAAGGTTTCCCTTGAAAAATGAATTGAAGTCAAAAAACGAAAAGTTAGGGAAAGCAACAGAGCTCATCTTTTCCACCTTCGATCTCAAGATCTACCATTATCAACAAAAAGCCTACAAGAAGCAACAAAACATGATCCAACACTCTCAAAAGTTTTGAACTATCTCCGAAGTGGTTGGACAACAAATACAAATGTGAGTGAAGATCTTCTACCATATTACAATAAACGTGAAGAACTGTCATTTGAAAATGGCATACTCCTCTGGTTAGGTCGTTTAGTCATACCTACAAGATTGAGAACAAAAGTACTAAAAATTCTTCATGAAGGCCATCCAGGAATTGTAGCAATGAAAGGAAAAGCACGATTTCAAGTATGGTGGCCTAGACTGGACAAAGATTTAGAAGGACACATAAAACATTGCACTGCATGTCAAGAAAACAGAAACAAAGATGTTGAGATGCCACTTTTCTCATGGACTTTCCCAACAGAAGTGTGGTCTAGAATCCACATAGATTTTGCAGGACCATTTCTAGGAAAAATGTGGTTAGTCGTTGTAGATGCTAGGTCGAAATGGCTCGAAGTAATGCCTATGACAACAACCACAACAAAGTCCACGATTAACATATTAAAAGATCTATTTTCTAAATTTGGCTACCCGAGGATAATCGTGAGTGACAACGGTCCTCAACTGACTTCATATGAATTCCAAAACTTCTGCAAAGAGCTTAACATCAAACATGCACGTATCACCCCTTATCACCCAAAAAGTAATGGATTAGCAGAACGGTGTGTACGAACGTTTAAAGAACGTATGGGTATTTTAAAGGGAAATACTGGCACCTTACAAGAGAAACTCAATGAATTTCTATTCGCTCATAGAACGTCCCCAAAGAGGTCAACAGGAAAACACCCGCATTCATGATGTTCGGTCGTGAGTTACGCTCCAAACTAGATCTGTTGTTACCAGATGTAAACAACAAAGTGGATGAAGAGTTAATTAGACAAAGGAATAGCAAACCGAATGTGAGCGAAAAAGTGTTTAGAGAGGGCGATAGTGTATGGGTGCTAAACCAATCAGGTAAAGGCTACAAAAAAGGAAAAATCATAAAAGTGAATGGACCATATTCTTACTTAGTTAACATCGAAGAAATAAACAGAAGATGTCATGCAGATCAACTACGATATGCCGATTGACACTTAAGAAGAAAGGGGAAGATGTAGGATATCAGATGTTGTGCAAAACACATGATATCAAACAGTAATAATATTTAATAGTTTGTTGACTTGTTATTCATTCCTACATGTTACGATGAGAAATACACACTAGATATTCAAACTCTTAATCTATTTTATTTCAATATTTTACACTTACTCTGTTCTCTGCTGTCTTATTTTTCTCCCTCTCACATGCTCACACGCACACACTTATCCTCTCCACCTTTCTTCCTCTCTTCTTAACCTCTCTTTAGTCGAGAACTTTTTCTCTTTCTGACCCTTTTCACTATTTCTCGCTCTCACTCACTCCCTCTCTCTTTCTCTCGCACTCACACACACACTCGCTCTCTCTTACTCACACACTCTCTCTCTCTTACTCACACACTTGCTCTCTCTTTCTCACATGCACACTCGCTCTCTCTCACACACCTACTCTCTCTACATCTTTCTCTCTCTCACACACTCACTCTTTCTCTCCCTCTAGTCTACCTCTCCTCCACCGTCTACTTTCAATGTCGGTACCATTGTCCGCCGCCAGGAAGATCAAACACAGTCACAGAGGTTAGAGCAACCTTGACCGCGCGTCGACCGTTCTTCCGACTTTCTTCCTTTCCTTACGCCGCCACCGCCGCCGCCGCTTCCTCAATGACGACAAGCGTCTCTTCTTTTCCGACGTCGCTGCTGTTCTACGCGCTAATTGCGTGCGCGTTGGGCGTCGGTCATGTGAACGTGTCAGTGTCGTCAGACAGTGCGACGACGTCGCGACGTCCTGATGAAAAGTTCGGTGAGCAGCTGACTCCCGATAACGCGAAAAGTCCCGATTCACCTGCTACTGAAAATCAAGGACCTGATAGTGAGCTCAAAAGTGGAAAAGTTGTTAGTGTACCCGAATATGGAAAAACTCTTAGTGAACACGGGAAAGTTGCTAGTGGATCAAATCATAATCCCGAAAATGTAGGAATTCCTGGTGACCGACAAGGTAAAAACTTACTACAGTGGCTGGGTATTGAAGAGCCTCCCGATGCCGATCCCTACTTGGCCAGAGCGAATCAGCTGTGTCTTGAAGGAGACCTGTATGAGTGCTTCAAGCATCGTGTTCTGTCAACTTTCGATGAGTTTCTGCTTCAGGTAAAGGTCATTCGAAAACATTAAAGTACCATCATATTTGTATCACAGCACTGTAGGTACTAAGCAACTAAGCTGATGGAGCTAGTTGAAGAAAAATGCTGATTATAATATAATGGTGGAACACATGAGTATGACCGATTGAATGAAAAGACAAGATAGGTATTGTCAAACCACAGATTTATTAAAAAACAAGGTAACGGTTTCGGTTGCTACACCATTATCAATCTTTGGTAGATTCATACTCAAACTCAACAAGTATGATCAATGGTCGATGCTACTATTACCACTTACGAGGGTTTATCTAATCGGAAAGTACAATCAACGCCAACCCTGTATCTTCAAATTAGATTTCATAATTGTAATTGAATTTTTTCATGTTCCATATCCATGTTGAGCTCAGAAATTTTCGAACTAGAATTATTAGCAACCATTTCATTTCAAAATAATCAGTTCGAAAACACTTGAGCTGGATATGTGTATCAGGAGCACTGTACTGTACCTTTCTAAAAAAAAAATTTTTTTCATGATATTCTTGGAATATGAATATTTTGTCAACGGGATAATATTAAAAAGTTTTGATAACTATGTTTAGAAGGTTCAGGATAACTCATTCATCAATAGAATGAGTTATAAGGCACACTCGTGTCTCAGAGGACAGTTTCCTCATCCTCTTTTGAAGTCATCGGTCCTTGCTGCCAAAAAACACACTCGTTAAAACGCTCTCATTACCAGCATCTCCATTAGCCTATTATTTACAACCATCAACCATGCACAAGCCTAAGGCAATCAGTGTCAGCATCATCCTCACTAATAGAGTATTTATACAATGATAATAAAGAAATCTATTCAAAACTCCTTAGTTGTCAAATTTTCAATTTAGAATCCTAGTAGCTCCATCAAATTATCATAATATTATATAGGTATACTAATCTTGCAAAACCTCAATAATGCATTAAAGACGGTACCGTACGGTTCCTATTTCCGAGAAACAAGACACTATAATAAACAATTCTGCAAACTTATCCCTCTTTAGAAATAAATTTCTAGTTTGCAATTTACTCTGTCAGAAGCTCAACCCACAAACAAAATTACAATCTTTAGTTTCTGATGCTTCTCGGTGATTTATGAAAAGCGGCAATATTTTTCCGACCATGTAAAACACAATAAGAAAGGTAGTAATTTGACAAGAGAAACACAGTGAGCGAACCGGCGTTACGGTATAGTCTTTCCAAGCAAAAGAAGGCCCTCTGGCAAGATGAGAAAATGAATCCAGCTCGGTCAATATTGGCTCGAAAAATATTGATTTGGTCTCAATCGTAGGAAACATTCTGATGTACAATTCGAGAACAAATCAATATTTTTTGAACCAATATTGTCCAAGCTGGAGTCATTTTCTCATCTTGCCAGAGGGTCTTCTTTGCTTGGACAGACTATACGGTACCTATCGTATGTGAGCTTTGGATAAAACAGTCGATGACCTCATTGGGAACACTTTAGAAAGGAAACTGTATTCGATATCTCTTTCACATCTACAAATGGTAGCCTATACCAGACGCATTCAAGTATGATCTCATTCCACACTTTTACCCGTTTCTCAGAATTTTTAAAATCTTCCACAATAGCAAACTCTCAAGTTTAAATAATATGAAAAAGATTTAAGTTGTAACTTCGAAGTTTAACTTATTGGAAGCAACAATTTCTAATCGTGACCATCTTATGTAAAGAAAATACAGAAGTAGTTTGACAAGAGAGATCAATAAAAGTTCAATATTTTCAAAGGAATCAAAAAATAATGGGATCTTGTCTCTTATTTCTCATAGGTAAAAATGTAGTAGATTGTAGGAAGCTCTATTACATGGTACTCCCAAATCATAATATCATTATTATATGCCTATACCGCACGCTTCAACGTTATTCTCCCAGCACTTTTATAAATTTTTCATTTCTTTATTGATTGATAATAATCAATATTTTCTTTATTACCGCCGTATCTGAAATTAATATTTCCTTTACTGAAAATATTTTTCAAAAGATCAATGATTCTCAATTGAATTCAAGTAATTTTTTTACCCACAATTCATAACGCTGCAAACGTACGTAAAGTTGTGTCAAGCACAGAAGAGTCTTTGACAACATGGATACCATTCTCTCAAGGGCGTGCGCAGGATTTTTTCCAGGGGGGGGGGCAAGCCATTTTCCCCGTTCACGGCGATCACCCCCCACCCCTCTCTTCCCAGGCCCCCCCTCATAGAAAGAAGGGGGGAGGGGTCAGTCATAATATTTTTCAGTTCAATACATTCTATCATGAAAATTGAGAATAAAAATAAATTAAACATAATAGCCTATTGCAAATAATTTGGATGACTTGTGATTTAAGTAATTAAATTTCCATGAAGTTAAGTGAGATTAGGTCTTTTGTACTAACAAGCCCCACATTTTGTTTCAAATAATTTCATCATAAAGTTTGATTGTGATTCAATTTCTCTGTTCACTGAGTGTTTAAAGCAAGTTCAATCTTTCAGGTGTTTGTAATTCCTGAAACAGTATTTCCCTTCTTAGGAAGCATTGCATATCAAGAGTCATTCCTCGAAATTGTTCAAAAATTGTTCAAATACCAAAATCTATAAGCATGGTACAAAGTTATAATAGGAAGTCTAACTAAAATATTGAATAATAATCTGCTCCAAACACTTTGGATACAAATAGAATTAACTAATTTAAAAACTAGTTTTAGATAAATCAATTTATCAACATTTTATAACTAGGCTTTAAAGAGTGCTTCAAAACTCCCTATCAATAATCTAATGCATTGTTCCTGGGTAAGAAACATATCTAAATATTATTTTGAAACTGTCCCAAAAATCTCAATTGCTCACACATCCAAATGCCCGAATCTATGTTTCCACATTCCTCTATCAATTTTATATTTTTTGGGGCCTTAAGAGAGTATTAAAGTGGTCAATCCTTATGAGAAATTAGCTGAGAAATTCAATAAAACCAGTTTGGTGGTTATTGAGATAATGATCAAAATATAAGCGGAGAGAACTCAATTTTTCAACTTCTAAGGGATGGAAATAGTATCCCTTTTTGTTGACTGGTTCCATCCATTGAATATTGATTTTTCCAGGTCTGTTTATTCTGCCTTAATGATAATGTGTTGAGTACCTGTCTTATTTAAACATTCCAAATTTTATCTTCTTTACTGCTTAAAAAATTGAATTTTAGCCACTTGTAACTTTCTCTATTCTTTATTTCTCGGTACCTACCCAGGTTTCAGAGACATATATGGGAGAGCTAAGATGGCCATCACTTGTAATCATATGTAAAATTTCAAATTGGTATCTCTCCTGGCTTTATTCTTCAAAGACCTGTTGATTGTCTCATAAATAGCTAGAATCCGATTTATTTCAGAAGAAATATTCAGTTACTTTCTCGAGACAAACAATTAAACAATCCTTCAAAAGACAAGCAATCTATTCAAAACTGCCTTCATTGTCTGTTTTGTCTCCTTGAAATCCTGATTTGTGAGATTTGGGTGCGTCCTAGAAGAGACGGCAACCGAGCTGATTCATCAAAATTTCATTCTCTACAATATTACTTGATTCGAAATACCAGTCAACAATAAGGTATCCTAAACTTCGGACAGTTTCAAAATACAGGGTTCGCCAATGAAGTGGGACGATTTGAATAAGCAACAGGTTGTTTAAGAAATTGTATTTTTGTAGTTTTTTCATCATAAATAGAAAGTAGAAATTTAGCCATTTAGTGTACAATAAGTGGAAAATCATTTCTTGAATTTATCATCTTCCAAATGTCCTCCATTGGAATCTATGCACTTTTGCAGCATATTGAGTGATATTCCTCCAATCTCATCTCGAATCCGTTGTTTTAGAGCTGGAATAGTTCTGGTTGGATCGCTTTGATAAACACTCGTTTTCAAGTAGCCCCATAGAAAATGGTCATAAGTTGATAAATCTGGAGAGCGAGAGGGCCAGGGATTCCCGTTTCGAGAAATGACGCGGCTTGGAAACAAAACATTTACAACATTCATGGCTATCGCAGTTTGGCTTGTTGTCCTATTTGTTTGTTCATTCAAAAGAAAACGGGCGATTTCTGGTGTAAGAAAGTTATGAATCATTTCGATGTAACGCACAAAGTTAAAAGTGACAGCAAATTTACCCGTTTCTTTCAGGCCCAGCTGCAAAAGTGCATAGATTCCAATGGAGGACATTTGGAAGGTGTTATATTCAAAAAAATTATTTTTGACTTATTGTAAACTAAATGGCTACATTTCTACTTTATATTTATGATGAAAAAATTACAAAAATACAATTTCTTGAACAACCTGTTGCTTACTCAAATCGTCCCGCTTCATTGGCGAACCCTGTATTTAGAAACTGTAGTATGTTTCTCACCTAGATCTAAAATATTGGTAGGGAGTGGGATCTCCCAATCTCCCAAAGGAGGGGACGTCATGTATGATGTCATATTATTAACATGAAAATCTGAACTATAATGTGACTAAATTATGAGTAGAAGAAGTTTTGGGTGATTGCTTGTATTTTCTTTATTGCCTTGTCTTGTATATTTTACTCTAATAAATATTATGTTGCAGTAGGTTTAATTCGATTTATTCAGCATTGAGCAACTAACCAAAACATTTGTTTTTGACATTATACAAATACAATTCTGTTTTTTCTCAGGATAAATACAACCTGACAGAGAATGTGCGCCTGGTGCGAATGCCGAAAGACGAACTGAAGCGGCTCGCCTCCGAGCCGTACGAGTTCTCAACGGAGTCCCGTGCCGAGGAGCCCGAATGGGATCAGTTCGTCAAGTTCCTGATGCGCAAAGTTGAACGCTTCGTGAAGTCGGCCGCCTTTGAAGTGCAAGTGCCTGATGACGTCACTGTGCAGGGCAGATATGCGCCGAGGTTCATCGATGAGATCTACAGCGAAATTGACACGCTTGAGGACAAGAATGATAGTCCTTTCTGTGAGTTATAAATAGAGAAATAAATAGAGAATATAAATATAGATAATATAGAGAATAGAGAATATAAATATAGTTATAATAGAGAATATAAATTATTGATTCAGTAATTTGCTTCTCATAATATGTTATAATATAGAAAATATGCCCTATATAGCTAAAGAGGTCTCTAGATCCCTCAAGCAGCCCAATAGTAAAGTACCGTAATCTGAAATGGAGTAGTACGTATGCCATAGCTCCTTTAATAGAAAGAAAGTCATGGTAGTACGCACGCATGCTTGATTCAAAAAATAATTATTACTATTTCATTTTTTATAAGTCACAAATCACCAACAATCAATATTGTCATACAGATTGATTAGTGATTACCCTTTCTAAAAAAATAGCTTAATACTTATTCATATTCACTCATACTGTAGGTATAATATTGATGGTGACTATTATCTGCTTTTTTCAAGTTTTTAATCAGAATAATAACATAATTTTATTATGCTAGATATAACAAAATATTAGGGATTGTCGATAGGCTTGTATAACTTTTATACCGTAACAATTCACTCATTTTAAAAACTTAAAGTTTACATAATTATGGAGAAATCATAACAAGATACGAGGAATATGGCAATTTTATGTGGAAATAATCTCGTATATGTGGAAATTTTCTACAAACTTCTTTTTTTCAATAAATACTATCAACATTCACATTATGGGGGAATATTTCTCATAATGATATAATATATTCCCATAATATCTTGAGATATTCCTCGTGTTTCATTATATTTTTCCAATTGAAATCATCAAATTTTCCCGCCTCAAATCTACATGAAAAAATAATAAATGTCTCATTTCCTAACAAAATATAATACTAAATAGATAAGTTCCAAAAATGTTGGAATATTTACATTTCCATACAATAGTTAGTTTCAGAGTAAGATTTATTTTATTCTATTTATATTAAGATTTATTTATAACTGTGCCTATACTTTAATTTGTTTTTGTATGTGGAAACTGACCTATTTCTACTAATTGCGAACAATTTTCTATAGTAGGTTTTGTTTTAAGATATTTTTGTACTTATTAGTGATAAGTTATTCATTAGAAACATTTCAAATGCTAAAAAATCCAGTTACAATAGTCCATTATCGTGTATTTATTATTTTTTTATTTTCCAGCCAGAACAAAATTCAAGAAACTCTTCATCCCGATGCTGATAATTCTGAAACTATTCAAACTGAAACTGCTGCTATTCCTGCCATTGATACTGGGACTTGCGTCGTTCAAGAAGGTACTCGGTTTCATTGCTTTAGTTGTACCAGGAGTGATTGGTTTCTTCAAGCTTTGCAAGCCTGACTTACATCATAACTATGGCAGCTACGGTCATAGCAGCTTCTACCACAGTCCTCCTCACAAGTACAACTTGGCCGGATTCGCCCTTCCGGACCGCCGGGTGCAGGCGGACCGGATACACTCCTATCAGATGCTGGACAACTCCGGACAGGTGTCGTTTAATTCCGGACAAGACTTGTCCGGACACTCATCAGTGTCGTTCAAGGAGTCACCAACTGAAAGTGATCTGCCCTATCATGGATATTATCAACAGCAACCAATAAATTGATTAGCTATTACTGAATAAGCTCAAATGTTTTATTGTGAGAAACAAGAAAAATACAAAACAATATTTTTGGCGTGGCTGGAATGAGAAAAGCCTTGCGCTCTCAAGATTCTTAGACACAAAAATCTTAGAATCTTGTTGCGCTCTAGCCACGATTGTAAATTCACACCGCCAACGCCATATAACTTATTATAATTATTTGACTGCCAATAATTTACCGCCATACAATAGGTTCTACTATATTTATTTTTATAGGCTACTCCTCTGCTATTGAATATAATGATACTTATAATGAAAAATGGGGAAATGTGACTAGATAGATGGATGGTTAAACTTCTTTAATGTGCTATATCAACTTGTATGTAAGCTTACATCACATATGAATCTTGTGGACAAAGTTGAGGCATGAGAGCCTCTACTCCCACGTTCCTCACAAATATAAATTGTATGGTTGATACATAAGTTCAACCATTTGATTATATTTATTTGATATATTTCTATAGGCCCTATACAGAGATACTATAGAAAACATATTAAGCAACTTGAGAGAGATTTAAACTGCATAGCCTTTATTGTTTCATTCTTTCCAGTGACTTGTGAAAGAAGTAAGAAAGGTTAATAATAATTATTGTATTCATTAGAATTGGGGAGAGAATTCTGAGTAGAGGTAATTAATTGTTTTATGCAAAAGGTTATTTGTGTAGTATAATAGGGCCTATAGGCTAGCAATAAGAATTTATTAATCATCTATTAGCTTTTGAGTTGTTTAAGTTGGAGATAGTATTTTTCTAAGGATATTCATCTGTGGAAAGATTGATTTTTGCTCAATCTGTATATAAGTTTCACTTTGATGGAACCGTATGTTTGTCATTTTCATTGTTCAGATCAGAATGAAAATAACACCGTTTTAAATATGTGGATGATAAATTAATCTTATATTGTCTTTCAACAAAATTATACAAGACTGAAAATTTTTTCAATTGCTTCTCTGATCTTTATTAAAATGAAATACTGTTTGATTGTATAAGTTATATTCAAACGCTACAAAACAGCAATTGAATCATGAGTAATCAGTTACCAGTAGAATGTCTATAGAAGCACTATTATGAAAAATCAGCTTCTTAATTATTACAAAGTTGGGTTTTTGTTCTCATTCAACTATTTGTTCATTCAACTAGAATTCACTTAATATCCAATAATTTAATCAATTTGTAATTTACTTTCTATCTTTACTGTTTTAAACGGTATGATTGAACGTTGATTTCTTAAAAACTGCAATACAGTAGAAGTCCGATTATCCGAGCTAAACGGGACCGGGACCAACTCGGATAGCGAAAAACTCTGTTAATAACAGAGGTTATAACACGGTGGTGGAAGAAAAAAGTTTGAATTAATAATAGATCGCATTGAATCTAAATAATTTATTAATAAAGTAATTTGTGATGGAATAAAATGATATGCATTACTTACAATTACTTTCGTGATTGTAATTTGCTTACAATAATTGTAGTTCTTTATCGCAAAAATAGTCCAAATCTTGTTAGAAAAATTTTCTTATGCTCTTGAAAATTAACCCGGCGGCTCTGATAATCGGAGCTCGGATAACCGGACTTCCTACTGTATTTCAAGAAGGTCAAGAAAAAAAGATCAAAATCTAAAAAATCTGCTGATTTGGTTATCGGATATAAATATTTCTGCTATTATTGATTGATTCAGTACAATAACTTTCCATATTTTAGACAATATAGAATGATTTTTCCATACAAATTTGTAAAAAACAGACTGCAATTATTATCTGATAAATTTAAAGATTATAATTCAATTGAATTGAATAAATATGGCGAATATATGCATTATTGTCATCATATTGATTAATTTCATTATAATCTCAGTATTTTACTGCGTCACTAATCAAAATAACTTTTCAAAGAGGTTTAATAAAAAGCCATCTTTTTATTTCTTTCTTTGAATTTAAAGTAAACATAGGTCTAATATTTATAGGTATGGCACAACACTTCATCATCATATTCTATTCCTACATTTCACTACTTTGATATTATTCTCAATAAATTATTAAATAATCTTGTGTAAATACTGTACAAAATTTAGCTAATCCACTAGTATATGCTTGTAAAATGGAGTAAAAGACATATTTTCAAACGATTATTTAACCTGTGTTCTTCAAAAAATACTATATATAATGACTTTTATAGCTACAGCTTGCTGCTCATGCAGCAGTGTTGTTGTCATTTAGTCATAAAAAATTAATTACCAAAAATTCTTTAACCTATTCATCAAACAATATTATAGGCCTACTTAATTCAAATCCTTTACAATTTTATTTTGTATTCAATATTACCATTAGGCTATTCCACATTAATTTGGAACTATAAAAAAGATGCTGAAGAATATTGTAAAATAGCCTATTCTCATGTCAACAAAATTGATTTTTTCAGAATATTTAGCAGAGTAACTTAGTATGTAGTTGTTTTTTTTAGTAATGGAGAAAATTGATTGTCATTCAAAATAAGTTTCCTTAAAAGGTTTTTTATTGGAACAAACTCCATGGGAATGTTATGAGAAGCTCTATTCACACGCCAAAATACATAGTCGTTATAATGAAGCATATAACCACATTATTTCCCATTGATCAACTCATTTTTGAATTATCAACTAATAATAAAATTATTTTACGACTACGGTCTTTCAAGATTCCCGCTATAAACTTATTTATCACTGGACAATTTTAACAGCACTAGCGCTAGGCCGCTAGTGGGGAGTTTTGTCACTATTTCGGTAACTAGTGTAATTTAATAATATTTATTTGAGGAATCAGATCAATTAATGAATGAGAATTATTTTAAAAAATACAATTTAATCCAAAGTGAAATAAATTAGTTTTCTCTTTATGATACTCAAAAATATATCACAGTATCAGGACAACACTGCACTGACAGAGAAATCAGCTGTTTCCATTTTTCATCTGCTTGCTGCCAGCCTGCCAAAGTGAACACTGAACTCTGAACAAGAAAGTGTTGGGAGTTGAAAGATGAGGCATTTGGGTGTTAAATTTGAAATGACTCAAATATTATTTTGATTTCCAGGAAAAGTGGTGATAGTACAGTATTTTCCTCTTGAGCTATTGAGTCATCTTCATACTGAGTTGAATAGTTTCTCTGACTGGAGTTGTGCAATTGTAACGGTACAGGTAAGTGAGCTCACAACCCTATAGTTCATGTTTATTAGTTAGAATCATCTTTAGAAATTATAATTTATCGAGCATGGAGTTGTAAGTGTTCTCTTTAGCCTTGGGCCAATTGTTAATTCTTGTAATTTTTTATTGTAAGTTAATTCGCCAACAAATTATTTTTATAGGGTAATTTGGTTTGTAGGCTAGTTTACCGTAAAGCGAACAAGTTGGAGATACAATAGGCTATTAATATAACTTAAACTTTTCAGTCTGTGAATAAAACCCCAGTCAATTCTCTTTGAAACGAACTGTAGAATAAAATTCCATTCACAGTTCTATGTTTTAAATTTGCTTAACAACATGCCCGCTTTTGAAGCCAAGGGTAGGGTCCTTCATCTGGGGAGCAATTTATCTAAGTGAGAGCCCATCAAATCAAAACACTAATAATATGCTATAACGGTTTGATATTTGTACATGGTTTTATCGATAAAATTGCTAGTAATAATCATATGGTTTGTAGTGCTCCCATAAAACTGATGAGTGCTCTCAGGTTATATGACCCTCACCAATACCAAATCCATCTTGTCGAATTTGGTTCACACAAGGAATCATCTAAAATTGTATTCATCACCTATTAGCCTACTCGATACTTCATGGATGGCTCAAAGATTGCCTCTGGCATTTTGGTGGCACAATACGGAACACAACAATTTTAATGCCTCAAGGTGTGCTTTCTGGAACTACGCTGCTAACAGGCACATAGCGTAAGGTACCAAGAATTGAGTTACTATACTTTCGGAACTGGCTGGCTCTGGAGGCGTTCCCTCAGATAGCAGCACTACCACGCAGCAATAACAGTTTATAAGAATGTAGGTTCCTTTAGTAGCCTACGCTGGGCGTGTTTCGGAAAGCACCCCTTTATTGCTCAGACATGGAAAAGTAAAGTGAGTTGCTGAAAGTTTAAAAATTTGGTATTAAACAATTTTTTTCAGTTGCATTTGAACGAGACTAATTTTCAACTCAACTTAGCCTACTTATCAATATCCAAACCTAAGAAGTTTCTCAAATCAGTTTGGGCTACTTAGTTTACAATTTGTAAATCAACACTTTTTTCTAAATTCATTGAGTAAATCGTAGTCTAAATATTATTATTGATGATGACGATTACACATAACTTAGTCAATCATAAGGACACAACTCAAAGATTGCTAGCTTCAGAAAATAAGGTTTTAATTGCTTTACATGTAAAGGCATCACTTCACTTGTAATTTAAGTGAACTATCTTTTTGTCTAAAATTTGTCAAGGTTGGTCTAAGCAGGTGAGCGTTATAACGATAACGCTTAATTTTAGGTTATCACAAATAATAATTTTTACAGTGTTCTATAGCCTGTAAAGTAATAGAATTGTTCAATTTGTCTATTTAGTACCTGATAAAATTTTATTGAAAGTAGAATAAAGCAAATGAATTGAACAAATAAGTTTGTCGCCAAGGTTTTCTACTGCTTATTTGAAAGTGCTGAAAAGTAGAACTTTGTTTTACATACCCAAGCAAAACTCTATTGAACTTAGTTTTAATAAAGGTCTGAAAAGTCCGTATCAGAACCACTAATCCTGTAATAATAAGTTGGGCATAACTAAATTTATGATTAGACTGCTCATATTTGATATTTCTCTATGTGTTATAGTTTCATGTTTTACTTTAATTTGTGATTTTGTGTAATGCTAATAATTTCAGCCTGTCAATGCAATCTAATCCATAATAACATTGAAATTGTTTCAATCAATTACCTGTGGGATACCTATTACACTACTCTAGCCAGCCTTTTTACTGACGTAAGTTAGGCCAACTCCGTTTCTTCTCATCTCTGAAATTCACGAACGATCAGATTTCACTAATAAAACCATCAGTCTCTGTTGAGAGAATAAGGAGATCTAATGCGACTCAATAAACTGTTTAAATTGCTCAGATAAATCATAATTCGAAAAGATTTAATAGCCTAGTTTTTTGTTTCCTTTATCCTAGGGCTACTTTCTTACTGTTTTTTATTTTAAAATTTTATGTTAAATAAAAATTAAATTATGTATGTTAATCAAAGTAAGTACCCATTTCAATTATTCATTATGCATGAATGAAAATAATTGAAAAAGAGTACTGTGATTAACATTCAAAATAAAAATCCATCTTTTTTGTTCTAAATGTAACTTATTCCCATTATCTAATCCAGGATCCACTACCCCCTCTCCCTAAAAGTTGTGGAGGATGAGAAGTAGAGTTCATATAACATATTAATATTGACATTCAACCTATTTTTGGAAGTTTAAGGATCACTTTCCCAAGAACGGAATTCCTCCAAAATCAGCTACAGGTGGTTTTTGTCAATATTTTATTACTAGAATATACATACCAAATAATAACTAAATTTAAGCTGATGTCTGGCAGTCAAGCTAGATAATTTCTCATCAGAATAATTTTTTACTGCTCTAAATCTGGGTTGTTTGCAGTAGAAAGGACCCTTCAAAGATAATAAACTAAGGACATCCCTAACTTTCGTAAAAGTAAACGGATCACATCAAACTATATCTCATTGTTCTTAGCTTGAAAAGGCGGCTCTATTTCATATATCATGTGTTGAATTCAGTCAAAATCACTGAGGAATGTTATTAACTCGAGAACTCTGAGCTTTAATCCTAGGTCTATATACCAGGGGAAAAACAATTTTTTGTGTTCAAATGTAAACCATTGATGGTAGAAATTTGCAATTGGGCTCAAATTGTAGAGTTGTGAGTATTATGTATTATATTTTATAAGTATTATATTCATGTTCACTTTTATCCTGCTGTATAGTACGATATTCATGTGTTAATTTTGAATTTTCCAGCTCAGCGAGATGGATTTGAACAAGAAGTCGGTCACATTACAGGACCAGCTGGCCAAGCTGAGCATTGATAATGTGGCCACCGGACAACAGCCGGTCAAGAAACTCGGTCCTGCCGTTCCGCCCAAACCAAAGAAACCTCAACCACAGGTGAGAGAAATATTAAATATTCAGTTCAACTGGAAATTGAAAAGCGCAGATACTTATTTCAACAGCAGTGTCCTGTTACAACCAGTTGGTGACTTTGGTCGCATTCTGTCTGTTATGTAACACGGCGTTTCATTAATGAGTTTGGTAACTAATGTTTTGTATCCTGTATGTGGGTGAATTTCATTCATAATGTGTTTTGGCAGTGATTATTCTTGACTGAAACAACTAATTCCGAAATAAATTTTTTTTCACAAGCTAATCAGTGAAAAATTATTCATTCAATAATGCATTACTATTACAATGATCTATAACAATTGATATCTTAATTTCAAAGAGAAAAACTAGGCTCAACTTGTACTATTTTTCTCTGTAAATTTTGATTGTAATGAAGTCCAAAAGGTAGTTCAAGTGTTATGCACTTCACATTTATGGTCCGGGGAAACTCTATATGAGAAAAGTGTTAACAATTTTTAATTACTCGAGAAAGAGTCCATAAGTTGACTATACTAACTGAAACACATAGGATAAATATTCGTGTCATTAAACTTTCATAATATGTGAGACTTCACAAAAAACGTAGTGAAATTGCCTTCATATAATCATTTTAAAATACGGTAACTTGAATTTTTTCAAAACTAAGTAAGATAATACAAATATATTTCCTTATGTTTAATAAGTAGTGATTCACAATGTGTTCAATTTCTGTTCATGAGCATAAAATTTCTCATAGTAAACTGAATGAATTATCATTGTGATTTTATTTCGAAAATATTTTTATACATTCATCCATCCATATTAACTCTGATCAACCTAATAACCACATGATCAGTAATAATCTATGTCCACACACCGTTTATTGACTGTTGATAGGTCTATGCTCTAAACATTTTTATAATGATAAAAATCTAAAAACTAAGTGATGGATTGTAATAACCATCAATCAGCTTTTGTTTCATGTTTGTTATTTAAACGACTGATGTTATTCAAGGTAAGCTCAAATTCATGTTTATGTGTAAAATATTTTTGTTAGAGAAAGAAATAAGTTAGTTCTCACAAGCTAAGTGGAAGAACACGATTCTGTTAATCATTTGCAATAACAGAATCGTATTCTTCCACTTAGCTTGTGAGAACTAACTTATTTCTTTGATGATGAAACGATGAAACTCTCACGAGTTGTGAGTTGACCGAATGATTCTGGCTTTGCTGATAAAACAAGTATTTTTTATACATTTAATTTCTTGGAAAAATACAAGAACTCTAAGTACCGAAATTCTTGACGATGCACAATATCTTGCTACCGTATCTTTCTATTACAAAAGTTCAATAACAATTGACAATGGATAAAACAATAGGATTTCTCCCAAAACTGTTATTTTTCAATTCATACAAACAGTTAAAAGTAATTTGTACCGTTGATGTTGATATTTCAAGTATGATATTTTGTTATTGCAGGTGCCAACTCAAAACAGCATTCTAAATGGACCCTCTCAACCGGCCTACAATGCTCCTCACACTGGTGCCTGTATAGATCGACGAGCTAGAGATTCGCCTATCTATTCCAATATTGAAGGTCTTCCAGGTTGGTCCAGAAAAAATTTCATTCGTAATTTCAACATTATAAATTTTAAATTTCGTTGTGTTTTTGTCTTGGACCAAAAATATCTGTGTTCAAGTGCAAGTGAACGATTATTTTCCACTCTTAATCCATATTGAGAATAGTGAGGGCTCAAGCCTGATTTTTTATTTACTAAATCATATGTGTATGTCAATTGTAAATGAATAGAACACAATCAATATTTTTATACAAAGCATACAATGAAATTCACACGAATGGGTCTAATAATGTATATGACTAGGTAATGGATTTTCATTCTCCAAATAAAGTATATAGACTTTAATATTTAAATAGTCAATAGTTGAATTTTCTTCTTTTCTTAACCCTTCCGCCTCTCAGCGTCGAGTGGTTTTTAAGTCTCGGTCCATCTCCTCCACACCACTCTATCCTCCCACATATTCCTCATTTCCTGCCATCGCTTTCCTCTTGCCATTCTCAAACTCTCCATGTATTCCTTATAGCCCATTCTAGGTCTAACTCTGGGGTTTCTTGCTTCAGGTTTGGCTTCAATATTTGAACACATGAACTGAATTCACCACACTAAGTTATCCATTATTGTGCCTTAGTTATACTTCGCGTAGGGGCTCACTCAAATATATCTAATTTTCCATATTATTTTGAGCAAATCATACATGGGTTCGGATCTCTACTTTCCAGGTGCTTACTTGCAATGTTATTAAATAAAAATATCTTCTATGAGGTGGTGTTGGGACTAGAGAGTCCCCCTCATCTGAAGAATAATAAATGTATTTTTATAGACAGTTATCATTATTTGTTTGAAAAGTTGTGATATCAGAGTCTCACTGCATTAACTTCTACCAAAATTCGGGAGGTAAATAGTGAGGGCAAAGCCTGTTTTTATCTCCCAAATAAGTTTAATTCGTCTTAATTTGATTATGTGAACGTATCTTTAAATAAATGAATTTGGATCTGTGTTTATCTTGAATAAAGTTCCTCTAATAACCGTTTACATGATTATTTTGCTGATCTTGTTTCAGATCTAAGAACAAATGAAGTGCCGGCTCCCAGCTCTTCCGTGATGTACAGTAATTTGGAAGCATTCAATCAGCCACCGGATCCGTACACAAGGAGAAATGATCAACACCAAGCCGTCTACTCAAATATTGGAAGCAATGCCACTTATAGTAATGCTGGGGTCAAGGACACATCAACCTACAGTAACATTGCAGCTTATGCTAATCTAGGTAACTATCAATTGAGCTTTTTTCAAATATGTTTTTTGTTTCTGAAGAACCCTCCCTAACACAGATCTGAAGTCTATGTACGGGAAAGTATAGTATATTCTGTCAATATTCATAAATTCTTCGGAAATTTATTAATCGATATTGGTCTCAAGACTAATATTTTGTTGGTTAATATTGACTTAAAAACCAAACAGCAGTGAAAAGTCGATGAATTTCATGATCAGAAACATTTTCCTTTAAATATTGAATTATATTTTCACTATTTATAAAATCTGGTCATCAGCAATGGACATTATTAGGTCATTGAACTTTATAGCAATCTGAGTCTGTTAATAATGCTTGTCATTACAAAAGTATTTGAAACTATTCAAAGTCAGTGGATAACGATTCATAGGCTCCGAATAGTTTATCCGTGTTAATATTTATTATATCCATATATTTATATATTTCGAATATTTGATATGGCTATACCATATTTTTTTGAACTTGTTTAATGGTTCAATAATCATTGAAACGTACCTCTGATGCTGGCTTCCACCAATGTCGGTAAAATATCTAACTATCTTCAAATGTATTGAAACTGATTTTGTTATGATCACACTTAGAAAATTGTTTGGTTTGCATTACTCGCTTGCAATCTTTATAAATTACATACAGGTGTTATACATATGAAAATGACAATCTATTGGAATATTTGTGAGGATGAGCTGTAGTTCCTGACGATTTTCTAAACGTTTCATTCCATTTTGCACCAGTTCTTTTTTCTGAACATGGTCATATTTGATTTGACCAACATGAGTGGAACCCAGCATTAATCTTCAACTTTGATTGAATCTTTGTTGGATGGGAAACAATAAAAAATTCATATGAATTGTAATAGTGAAAGTTTTCAATATAGTTGATGCCTATTAAAATTTCTACCTCAATAATATTTCGCTGATCATTCCATCATGTTTTATTTCAGATGACTTGCCTCCACCACCCCCCGAACCAGTGGAATACTCCGATTTCCCCCCTCCTCCCACCGATCTACCCCCACCACCATCTCCTGTCAGTAGCAGTTACTCAGAACTTAGACGCGCCACACATACTGGCTACCAACCAGATTATTCAACGTACTCGCCACCCTCTCAGGTACTTTGAGACAATAAATAATAACTTTGAGACTTTGAGACAATAAATATAATGTCTCCAAAAACATCTTTATGTACTAGAGTAAAACGCATGAAAATAGTCAAATGGAAACTGGAACAGCAGAGTCCTCCTCACTCCCCGCACCCACAGACGTTCCTATTTTGTCAGGTGTATTATGAAAATATGAATCAAATTTTGTTTGTGATCAGCTGAATTGAGAAGTCTCACTGGACTACTTTCATGCTTCTCACTCCAGCAATAGCCGGATCTGACTACGCTTTTACTCTCACCCAAGCCCAAGGCTCTTATTAATCAGCCTTTAAGAGCCTTAAGTTAGCATTCCCAAGCAGCAGCTCGAGCAGCTAGATGAATAAATAATTGTTTGAAATAAAATTTCCTTTATAGTCTACAATCAATTTCCGTCAATCGACCTTGCTTTCCAGCATGCTTGCTTCAATCTTAACATCTATTAATTATAAATTTTATAATAATTATGCTACAGATAAGATGTTCATAGTCTCGAACATAATCATTTATCCAGCCTACCAAACAAGATTTAATGAATTAGATAATTCATGATTGATTAACTGAAATCATTAAGAGGTGTATGATAGGAATCCTACTTGGGAGATATTGAGAGTAGGTATAGTCTGACATTACTAGTAGTCACACAGTTGACATTACTACAAAATGTTCAATTGAAGAGAGAGTGTAACCGCGCATGAGCAGATCTGGAGATTTTGGTGTAATATCATTTTTTCTAACCTACCGCTGGTGAGATGTAATAAGAGACAAATGGTGAGAACGAGACTGCTCTCATTCCAACTGCTGGCAGCATTGAACAGTTTCAATTTTAAGAAATGTTAACTGTGTACGATCATGATTCAATTGTCTAATATCAATCTGATTGCAGACGTCTTCCACGTACGAATCGATTTACGAGCCGATCAACCCACGTCCGCCGAGCGGCATGTCTTCCCGCTCCAACTACTCGCTTTACGCGCCCTATGTGAAGGGCACGAGCGGACAGGGAGGGCCGCGCACCAACGCACACATTCCGCAGGAGGCTGAAGTCGATGCATTGACCGACCTCCTTGTACAGAGCATGGACTCGTCCACTCAGGACTCGGAAGTGTTCGGTGAGTTTATGATCTATGCTGTAGTACTGTTACTAGCCGGCAGGCTCGCTTCGATCGCCTCATCCGTCTAGCCAGGGGGGCTCCGCCGGCAGTGTCAGAAGTATTTAAAAGACAAAACAGTTTCGATTCTGTCACCTGCAAATTCACAGAAATGTCATTGAGAGTCAATGAGAGGAAATTTAATTCAATCGGATTTACTTTACCCATAATATACTACAGGGTCTTGAGGGCTAAGTTTTGGATGATTTATTTGTTTGTTTATGAGGGCGAAGCCCACATGAGCTCATAGGCTTGTGCGTGGGTAATGAAATGGATTGAAGATGACGACTACTTTTTTGGTAGTCGGGACCGACGGCTTATCGTCTCCTTTAAGAATCCTTTGAATTAGTTCTTCTATTAAGTTAGCTCAACCTCGGTGTATTTAATTGTATTTAAATTGTAGTTAAATTGTATTTAATTGTCGGTGTGATTTGAAAGTATTTAGTTAACTAGTTTCTTTAAAATCTGCAAAAGTGCAAAGAGAACCTTGTGAAATCTGATTACTGGCGTAAGCTCAAAATAATTTCTTCAAATCTGAACCCAATTTTTAGACCTGATTTGAACCTGTCTACCAAATTTCAAAAACAATATCATTACAAAAATAATAATTCCTCAATTACATTCTTTATTAGACTAGGCCTGCATCGAGGAATGTTATCGTATTTCTAATGTAATTTGTAATTTCTCAATTTCCATCTAAGGAGATTTTCTCTGTATTTTATTCAGGTGATTGTGTGAAGTGCGGTAAGCGAGTGGTGGGAGAAGGCACAGGCTGCACCGCCATGGACCAGGTGTACCACATCAGCTGTTTCACGTGTGTCCATTGTCACATGCCACTCAAGGGCAAGCCATCCTACACGTTGGAGGGCCTGCCTTACTGTGAAGCCGGATACTTAGTAAGTTCTGCTCATATTTGTTTGTTAAGTCACGATCAAACTCTACTCAGATCGAATGGGTAACTGTTTGAAAATAACTAATATTGATTTCATGTGTTATTGTATCGACTCATTCAATTATCGTTACGTTTTTTCATATCTTTATTAACAGCTTCGATTTCTGTACAAGGTATCATCTCATATCTACTTTCATCTCATATCTACTTTCATCTCATAATATAATTCCCTCCATCCTTCTAATCCTTCCATCTTATAAACAGTTCCCTTGCTAAGGTATGCTAGACATACTAGACATCGGATATCTTAAAACCTCAAACAATTGTATGGATGTCATTCTTGATTATTTTTTGAATTCCTGCTATCTATTGAATGTAATTTGGGGAAGAATTCGATTGTAGACTCACTTTCTAAAAAGTTGATAAGTAATAGAGTAATCAAATTTGGGCTTTACCGTTCATTTTTTCATTAAAAAACCTAGGCATAACACTTAAAACCATCTTCTACTATTTACAATTGAATGACGGTAGTGATCATTGATTAGTTACATTGTAGCAATAAAAAGCACAGAAATTAAGAACATTAATCACATTCTCACCTTTAAGAATGTCTCTTAGGAGAACGAAATAGGTTGTGTTGAAATAAAAATACCAACAGGGGACTGTGATTTTGCTTTTTATATCAACATAATTATATTGATAGTAGCCCTAGACAAAAATGCAAGTAATTAACTGGAGCGTATTTCATACAATTGTAGATTGACCAACTTTTCTTACAGTCTTACTTTTTTATTCAATATATTATTTATTCAATATACGCTATTATTATTCAATATTTATTATTAATGTTATTTTATTCAATAATGATTATTGGAAATTCATTCAACTTTATGTCGAACTCTTTCAACTAATGACGAAGTTTGAATTTTTATAGTCTTGAAAAAACTCGGACAGACTTGAATGAACTTATTAAATGTGTATTCTTTGTAGGATACGCTGGAGAAGTGTTCGGTGTGCTTGAACCCAATTCTTGATAGGATACTGAGGGCAACTGGTAGGCCCTACCATCCTCACTGCTTCTGTTGCATCGTCTGCCACAAGTCACTGGACGGAATTCCGTTCACAGTCGATGCGACAAATCAAATCTACTGCATCGAAGACTTCCACAAGTGAGTTACAAACCAATTTTTTCTCTAATATGGTTTATTATCCACCTTTTCTTCTTAGTCGAAATCTCAAATTCATCCTGTTATAGGCAAAGTATGTGTAAGTTATTGGCAGTATAATGTATTATCAGCAAACCCGATCTGGAAGGCTTGGAGATCAACTGATATTACTCGATTCAAGCAAAGAACTGGTTGCTTCTATTGAACTTTCTAAAAATTAATTGAAAGTCAACGCAGTAGGCTATTGAAAAAAATGTCGATCCAAGTTTTCTCTGCAAATATTAACGACTAGAAGTTTTAGGAATGCATTAAAATTAGTCATCATTTGCATTAGAAGAATGAATAGATTTAATTTATTTTCATGAATTAAATATAAATTCAATTGGAATAATATCTCTACCATTTCTAATCAATTCTGTATGAATAGTTAATTCTTATTGGTTCACCCAATTCAAATATATTCCTCTATATTATTGTAGGATCAATTTTACTCTAATATTGTCAATGAAAAGGTAATGTTTCAAACATAACCTGAAAATTTGGACAATATTTTAATAAAAATTGTGGTAGAAATACTAAGGGCGATGCCCGTTCTTTCTCCCCATTATACTCTGTTCATCATTATATGAATAAATAAATGAATTAATGAATATTTTACAGTAAATAAACGATGTTCTTGTTTTTGTTAGGCAATTTGCACCAAGATGCTGTGTGTGCAATCTGCCCATAATGCCGGAACCAGGCCAAGACGAGACAGTTCGTGTAGTGGCTCTCGACAAGAGTTTTCATGTTCAATGCTACAAGTGCGAGGTGAGTTATTATTTCAAACTGTTTTGGATAAAATGCCAACATGAGCCTTAGTCTTACTAGTGCTTGGATGATGAGGTTATGATTTAGCTTCTCTGTGCTACAGTAGTAGGACATCGCTTGATATTAAATCATACAATCTATCCTCATCTAATATATTTATAGCAGTATCCTCAGCAATATCTTAGCTGGCAATAGAATCAGCATCCTTAGTGAATGCACCTTTAGATTCAATGTTTGTGAACAAAAAGTAACTGGATGTTATATTTTCTGAAGCTGAAATTCTGATACTTCAAATAAAATCTTCTCTTTTGGATTTGACAAATCTTTAAGCGTTACAATTTCGGTGAAAAAATTTTACTTCAATATTGAACTCATTTTTTTGTTACTTGTTCGTTTCTCAAATAATATCCCACAGATGAATCCAAAGGTGTCTTTTGGATGAATACCTTGATATCAATTTGATAACATGGTTCTATTCTGTATTTATCATTTTACTTGAGAAAATACAATACAATCTGTCCAAGCAAAGAAGAAGATGGGAAAATGACTCAAGCTCGTTCAATATTGGTTCAAGGATTATCAATTTGATTTCAAATTGTAGGAAACAATTTGATCTACTGATAAGACCACATTTATCATTCTTGAACAAATATTGACGAAGTTGGAGTCATTGTTCCATCTTGCCAGAGGTTCTTCTTTGCTTGGACAGTCTATACCGTTTGGATAAAACACAGACAAAAAGTCAAAAACATCTTATTTCCAAAATTTAATAGAAATATCCTAAACTAAGGTTGTGTATTCTTTGTAATGCAAATAAAAATCAATGTTTTTACTAAATTTCATCTTTTTTCTGTTTTAGGACTGTGGATTGGTGCTTTCAACAGAGGCAGAGGGAAGTTGCTATCCTTTGGATGACCACGTCCTTTGCAAAAGTTGCAATGCCAAACGAGTGCAGAAACTTTCAATGAGTATGACTACCGAACTGTAGAGTATGCAAATAATTTAAATGTTATAATTAGAGTAAAATGTGTCTCCGAGAAACGCCATAGAATACTAGAAATATTTACTATAATTTATCATGGTATTCTATTGTCTATCGAGAACAAAGACACTTTTTGGGCGTTAATATTATTGAAACTATAGGCTACTTTTCGGGACTTTCTATGTAATTTTTATCATATTCTACGTGAACTATAGTCATTCACCTATATCATATTATTGTATGATATTGTATTTATCATTTGTCTTTTATTACTTTGGTAAGAATGAACATGGGATTTATCAATTTTTGTTTGTAATATTTTTGTTGACCTGTTGATACTTTTCAACAAATTTTGACGATATTCAATTATAGTTATTAATCTAAAACTAGTTCACAATCGATTACATGGAGAAAAATGAATTCAACTGGCTCACTATTGCGCTAGTTTTGTAAAATGACGTAATTTTACTCAGGTTGAATTTAATTGACTTTCGTGAGCTCTAGAATCAGTGATTGATTCGAATAAGAATGCTTGAAAAGCTTATTGTAAAAAATAGATGCTAAATTTACCTTTCCTTCTATAAAATCGAGTATATATTTTCAAGGATGGTAGTCATTTAATGTGTATGTAGTATCCTGTTTCAATTTAATTCATTTCTAGTCTGGATCATGGTAAGTTAGTGTTAATAAAGCCCGATTTCTTTCAGTTTTTGAAATTACAGTATATCGTTGTTATGTTGATCGCGGTTATCAATTATTATTCAGTTCAATTACCATCATTATGATATGAAAAGAGAATAGTTTGTGCAAAAATAACATAGTGCGTTATAATTCTTTGAATTTTATTATAATTATTTTACCTCAACCTTCCAATCTTCCATTTTCTACTTTTCCTGTCCAATTGTACGCGTATGTTGATCGATTTCATTTATTTGAAAATGATTCCATGCTTTGAGCTATGTAGTTCCAGCCTTGAAAGGGGAAATGTTGTAAAACTGTCAATAATATTTGTTAATAATTTTTTATTGTCTTCCTTTTATCATTAATTTAGGGTTTGAATTTTAAAATACAGCAGCCTGCATTATTATTCTTTCACACAGTATCTCATATATTAATATTTGATTTTAATAATTTGACACAGGGCCTGTCTGATATTATTGTTTTAAACAAAATTATACTTGAAACCCTTCCCATTCTTATAAGAATTGATCATGTAAACGAAGTATCTGCTATCTAGGCTATATCTTACTCTATTTCCTAGTATATATGTACAATACATATTATCCTATTTACATTACTCTAGTTGTCAATTCCAGATGAATTACAGCGCTTTCTAAACAGTAGTACAGTATTTACAAAGCTTGAAGTATTATTTTGTGATGGATAGGCTAATCGCATAGTAAAACTAGCCGCAAAATGAGTGAGAACTAATATTTCCTTGTTAATTAGGAATTTAACATATATCAACCATTCCTTAATGTCATTCAAAGGATCCTTTAATAATTATTGATATTATAAAATATACTGAGACACATCCTGAATATTATTTGATATCCTCTCCATACATGTATGTTATTGTTATTTAGTTCTTAAGTAGGCATAGAAATGCTGTTCAGTCTCAAATAGTCTTCATTATCACTGTCTTTCCAATTGTTGCAAATCGAATATTATTGTTTTCATAAATAAAACGAGAATTCTATCTACTCGTTTGAAGTATTTCATCTTCAAATATTAATAAGATTTTTTAACTTGTTGATATTCTTATTATTCAGTCATTGAGTAGTGATTGATTTTATTATAATAAATATTGTTTCTCGTCATTCAATGTCGATTAATCATGTATCATTATCTTGTATTTGATGATCTTGACTTCAATAATTATTGCATTCAATTTTCACGCATAATCTTTGAATATAATGTAATAATTGAATTGTGTATGCTGCTGTCATTTATATTTTTATATTTTGCCATTATTTATAGAAATTTGAAACATGTATGCCATCTAATGTGATGTATGTATCTTGAAATGTATTTGTGATGAATTGTAAATGGTCTAGTGTTAATTCAAACCCAATCTTTTCTTTTGAGATGAGTTTTTAGTTTTCACGGGCCTCATGAAAATTCATGAAAGATTGAAAAGATGATTTTATACCATGCATGATTAGAACTGATCACGTGAAGTAAACTCATGGCCGCCTTTCTTTGTATTTAGTATTGAAGTTTATATAAAACTTAGTTAATTTGAAAGTTATTTAAAGTTAGTATAAAATTTCTCCTATACAAAACTTCTACGAGTATATTTCTATGAAAGGGACTGAATGAACAGATATAATTAAACAATTTTATAAATTCGACGACCTAGTATGATTGTTGGCTATTGATTCTAAAACAATTACAGGATTGAAATTAATATTATTGAATTTATCATCAACACTTGATATCGATATTCAATACTTTCTGTTATCCTTGCACACTTGATCAGTCCGTAGCCTTTATACGCTGACGCCATGAAGTTAGGCTGTTTCGTCTGCTCCTTGCGCGCTTCAACAGCTGATGTTGTCAATTAAAGCTGTCATTTAACTACTATACCTTGATAATGTTTTTGAAATCAAAAGAGACTAAATCAGCTTTTAATAGGTTACGTCACGTATAGACGAAAGAGACAAACTAAACCGCCTAACATTTTCAGGTCTTCTGTATTAATTGTATAATTTCAATTTGATTCAACCTCAAATGTTGAATTCAAAAAATCAACATTTTGTTGTGCTGAATAATTATTAAAATCAATTAGAAGGTATGGGCAAGATAACGGGAATAATAATGTATACACTTGAGAAATTTCCGCATTTATTCTCCTAACAACTATCCAATTGAATTGCTTTTATAGTATTTTACACGTTTTGAGGGGTCATTTTCGTACACGTCTTGTTCGCTCGGTAAAACCGTGGTGCATTGTGGGTAAAGCTGTCGGCAGTCCCGTCTTTCCGGTGATTTTGGATCAAAATCTCTGTATCTCGCTAGATTGCTCCTGGAAAATGAAAATTGTATTTGAATGGACAGGAACAATTTGACAAAATTTTAATTGATTTATTTTCTTCTTGAATTACAGAATACAATAAATATTAAATAGACTTATAAGAAAATATTAGTATTACATCATATTTTAGAAATATGTACTATCATTTATTTTGATAGATAAGTTATAACTAAGAAATGTTGATAAAAACTTTCAGTTCTTTGTCTTATCATGGCTGACTTCTTTGAATTACATGCTCCTTATGAAATAAATGGAAGGGAAAGATCATTCTACATGCTCATAAATTTTAATTGTAGGCCACCAAAAATTTATCGCATTTCATCTACTAGTTTGAAATATTCAATCTTTATTACCGTATCAAAACTTCAACATTTAAAATTGACCATTAATTTCTTCTGTATTATTCTTGGAGTGATTGAACATAAACCTAAATTCTTGTTTAATATGGTGGAAATTCCATTCTTCGACCAGTACATTCTGAATACCATTCATTAGATTGAGTAGGCTGTTTGGAACTGTTTTTTCAACTACAGATAACATCTTACCCTAATAGCTGCATTGCATATTCGAATATTCGATTGCCTTTCGCTTCATTGTCAGCCAAGCAGACAAATTTCTTTCGGCAAATTTCATCCTCGATCCCAAACATTCTAAAGCTCATGTCCATCACATCAATCCTGCAAAAATAGTAAGATTTTTGTCAACTCTTAGAAAGTTATTAAATTTCTCAATTGAAACTTCTACATAGGAGAAATATTATTAGGAAGACGTTCAGAATTAATAAGCCATCAGAGATCAGGCTATTTTATTTCTCGATGAATTTTAAAATTATTTTATTCCAATTGAGACGGTTGAGACTACAGTGCTGATAGTCAGCATACAGTCTCTATAGTTGAAAGACTCCAACTTAGTTCAAAAAGACTAAGACTTAAAAAGATTAAGTTCAAGCAGGGCCCTTGCGTGGGGTGTGCAAAGTGCGACCGCACAGGGCGCCACGGCCAAGGGGGCGCCGCGGCGGCTGATGCAAAACGGGAATTTTAAAATTTTCAATTGAGCTATTAGAATAATATTTCCACTATTAGATAAAAAACTTATTTTTCGCCACACTGGTATGAAATGATCTGTTTTACATGCATCATACGGAGGCCGAAAACGCTCGTTTTCAGGCGAGGTCGCCAGCAACTCGCCGGGAAAATGCCTTTTTCGGCCCTAGGGCGGTAAAATAACCTTGAATGTAAGCTGACTGAAGGTCGTTGTCGATTTAAGGGTTGGTCGATCAATAGGTAGCATCCCGGTTTGATTGCATCAAATGTCAGCTGTTTTGCGAGTCAATGTCGACTTATTGGTATTTCGATGTAAAGGTAGTCTCTCACTGTTATTTTGATTGGTGAGATCCCTTGTCAAGAGAACTGAACGTTGAAAGTTTTCACATCAATCAGTAGTTGAACAATAAAGGAAAACTGCTTCAATAACTGATACTTCAACTTTGATAAGATTAAAAATGTTTGTATTGATTAACTATTGAATAATGATGAACGTGAAATCCATGTTTGAACAAAATTATTGTTGTCAGACTTTATGCTACTTCGTCTAGCAGGTTAGCCAGCGCCATCTAGCGGGTGATAATGCAACTAGACTAAGCTTTTCTGTTAGCCAATATCAGTCGAAAATAATTAACAACTTTGAATTGATATTGTACAATTTAGGATGATCGTACAAAAATTATCTTGGGCTTAAACGTTTCTGGACTAAGAAAATCGAATACACTGATAGTTATAAAGTAATATTCAGTCAGTAAATCAATAAACTATTGACGCGAAGTTTCAATAGCAAGCAGATGGTACCTACTCCAAATTCAGTATAGGCGAAGATAGCATAATAAGGTTACTGGTCTAGCTGTTCTTGGAACTGATTAACTAATTTTTTATTTTGTTTTCTTTGCATTGATGTTGTGTGCCGAAAAATAAAGTTTGACACCACGGGTCAAAAATGTAATATTCCGTCTCTCAATCTTTTCTAGTCCTTGGCCTACGGCCTCGGACTTGAAAACCGATTTCGAGCCGGTAAACGCACATTTTCGGCCCTAGGTACGAAATATACTATTACCAGCATCTTAAATCCACTAGAAATTATTTCCTCTGCATAAATTCATTCAACATAATGGATTGATCAATTGAAAAACCATGATCATTGATCAATGTATGAAGCAAACCAAGAAACGTCCCTCTTAAATTCAATTCTATGGTTGGCTGATAACCACCTTACACTCCGTTGACCAATCACAAGCCAGTTTCCAATAGAAACTCCTCCATATAATAATCCTATAATACTAATATTTTTACGGAATTTTTGTAGTTTTTCAAACTTTTTTCTGGCTTTTAGATCATGTATAGTTTGAGTTCTATTTCATTATATTCATCGCACGAGAAATAGAATAATCATTAATGAGTAAGATGGGAGTGTGAAATCATATTTACATCTCATTTCATGCAGCATAAAACTATTGAAGTCTATTATCGGCCTAATTTACACAATAAAAGTAAAACTGAGTCTAAATTCTTCAAATACCAACTTGATAGAATCTTACCAGCCTGAATACATAAATAAATATTACATTAGGACAAGATCGTCAATAGTAAATCATACACCATGTATGATACACCATCCATCATTTCCTTGCTAGCAGCCATTTTCTAAGACAGAACTCACAAAATACTGTCAACCAATAAGAGCAGGCGGGGCATGAAGGCGTGTCCAAGTCAAATCTGAAACATCACCTGTCAACTGCTGCCATCTACTGGTTGAATTTGGAAACTTTTCTAACCGATGTTTTCAGCCATTTTGATCGTAGGCGGAGCTTGGAGGCGTGTCCAATGGATGTCAAACCAAGTCACTCTATTGCTACTGCCATCTGCTCGCTGAATTCGGAACTATTTCGAATGTTATTTAAGAAAGTTGAGTAGAGTAGTGAAAATGGCTGAAATCATTGACTGTGTATACAATTATATCCATAGTCAACGCTGAAATCTTTAATTTGTTTGTTATTGATTCTCCGAATTTTTGTTGAAATATTTTTTCCAGTGAAATAAAATATTTATGATGATGATACCCAATTTTACTGTATAAGCTTTACTTACTGCAAAAGCTTTACTGTAAAGGAGACATATTTGGGGGAACCTGTTGTCTCCATTGTGGAATAAATCAATAATATTTTTCTGTGAAAAATGTATTATTCCCTTACTCATGGGGTTTAAAGCAAATACTGAAAAATAAATTAACCAATAATTAAATTAATTTAATAAAAATTAATTAATAAATTAATTTAATATTTTAATGATAAAGTACGGTACAATGTGACAGTTTCGCTCAATGTAGCTATCATTCTATTAATTCCTGTAGGCTTTTGCTTATCACGTATCCAAGACACAAGAATACGAAACAATACGTTGGGATGCATAAAAATAAACAAGTCCCTATAGCCAATCATTTTTGCCTTCAAGTAATGATAATATTTTGAATGGGAAATATATTATAACTTGTAGACTAGGTAATGGTGATATGTAATGTAGACAGCCTACATTCAAACTCTCTTGCACAAAATTTAATTCTTAAGGAAATGTTAGTTTTTCAATTGAAGCTGTTCAAATAGGCTAATATGCTCTTGAGGTTGATGAAGAAATAAATTATTTACTCGTAATATTGGCGATTTATATAAATTCACCAAAAATATTATTTTCTCATTCATTTTTGATGAGATACGGTACCTGAATATTGGAAGTCATGCCTCAAAAACAGAGAAATAGAACATGTTTGAGTTCTTCCTGCAAGTTTTACCAACCTATTGCACAATATTGTAATTTGTGTTTGTGGAAAATTAACTGAAAATCTTCGTGACTCTCTCTCATAAGGAAGCTATAACTTTTCATGATATATTTCTAAGATTTCACGAGAAATCCCTATATTATATCATCAGATACAGTTCTACAGATCTACAGTTATACATTTATGCAGTACACACAGATCTGAAATTTGAAGGAAGCGAATAGAAAAATGTTTCTATTGGCCAAATGTAAGGAAGATTGAATGCTTTCAAAAAATGAATGTCTAAAAACAATGAAAAGAATGATCTCACCTTTTATAGAGGGAGTCAAGAATGCTCGGACTGTTAGATTTTCCCTTGTAAACTTCGAAACTACTGTAGTCAGGGTTGTAGGTGGAGTAAGCTGAAAAAGCCGCCACGCCGGGAGGACAAGCCACTCCCAAACTGCTGCAAGTTATTGTTCCAATGCCTCCCAGCAATTTCGAAATTAATGCCACTATGAAGAAGGCGGTGATCAACGATAGTACTATTTTGAATTTGATAATTCCAAGCGCAGCTAGTAGACTTGTAAGGCCGCTTAGTCCTCCTGGCACTGGAAAAAAGAAAATTGATGCTTGAATATTATTTACAGTATCATCAATAATAGCCCTAGGAATAAAATAAGAGCCCTAGGAACAATTCTATTTACTTTTTTATTCTTGAAAAACTATATCTGTATCATTAGCCTATATTATTTTCCTAGGGGGAAAATATATAAAATTCAATAAATTTTTAATTCACTCCTCCCATTCCAATAATATTTGCTGAATTCACGTAAAATAGTTGACTACAGCTAGAGGTTTAGGATCAATGTAAACTGCTGTCAAACTATTAATTATCTTCTATTATTTTTGGGATGCCAGTCTAGCTACTCATTCAGTCTTGGTTGCACTTATACTAATTGGTCTATCAGTTATGATCTTTAAGCAAAATTCAATTCACGTTCGATGGTTGAAATTGAACTCAAAACATTTACAACCTAACGTTTCCTACAAATAATTTTCTCTGGGATTAAAAGTATCTATGTTCCAGTGCAAGTGAAATCAACTCACAATTTTTTACTCTCAATCCAAATTAGAAAATTGGGAAGGAATAAAAAGGCCTAATTCTGTTTTTCTTTCTCATATTATGTGTTAATATTAATTGCGAATTGATAAATAATCGGTCATTCGCATTCTTTCCACCTGTTTGTACCATACTTTGGTTCTAGTATCCCACTACATAGGCTATTATTTATTGAAAGAAGTTCCTTATTCCTATAATCTTATCTAAAAATGAGCAATATAAAAAAATCACCACACCTCGAACAAAGACCTACTATCGCTGAACAAAGAATGGGTTTTAGTGACTACATCATTTTCATCCCTTGCGAAACGGTTATCTTTTGAGAATCAGTATAGCGTCGAAAAAGAGAGCGCTGGTCCGGTGTCAATGTCACAGATTGCTCCTGGACCGTTCATTCACTGTTAACGTTATCCGCCCTCATTAATCTCGTTTGACACGACTTACACATTAAATGGCACCACTCAGCAACTGCTATAGTCTGTCCAACCAGAGAAGACATTCTGGCGAGATGGGAAATAACTCCAGCTCGGTCAATATTGGTACAAAAACTAAAAATTCGGTCTCAAATTGTAGAAAACTTTCTGCTCTACAATTTTAGACCAAATTTTTAATTGTTGAAACAATATTCACCGTGCTGGAGTAATTTTTTAATCTTGCCAGAATGTCTTCTTTGCTTGGACAGACTATAGAATAGCGGCAGACGAATCCATATGTGCTGTGTTTCCCCACTTTTTTATGCTTTCAAGGCGTGGGAAATACCGTCTGAAATAAAAGTTCACTTTGAAAGTTGTAGTAAGTGATTTTTCCCTGTCTGTTGACCTTACGCTCCCGTTAATAATTTTTCTAGCGAAACAAGTAGTCTCTAAACTTCACCCTCTTTCCAGCTGGGGAACTTTTAATTCTTTCCTTGCTTGCTCACGATCATCATCTATATCCTTCCTTCTCTGTTAATACTTACTTTTACGAATATATTCGTACAGGCTATACTCAGTACCCAATACTGAATTTACTACGGTGTTAAAAGCAATTAGACTAATCTAGATCACTGACGGCTCGTGCCTACGAAATAGGTGAAGTGCTGTACAGTAAAAGATACGGGCACTTCACCTGTTTCGTGGGTACGAGCCGCCAGTGATCTAGATTATTTTTAACTCAATCTATTACTGTTTTATTTACGACTCTATTTCCTTGTTTTCCTACGAGTTCCAAAATCCTTAATTACGAGGTGATACCCACATGATCTTTTAGGTTCCTGATTAGAGCGTGGGTGATGGTGATGAGGTATGATGATGATAGACTATTTTTTGACTACTTATTTGACGACGGGACTGACGGCTTATCGTCTCCTCCAAAAGACGGGTTGACCGTATCTATGTGATTATTATGTATGTATGTCTGGCTCAACAGCCCATGAAGGGCCTAGGCCTACCAGCTGGTTGCCAGTTTCAAATTCACTCTACTATACAGCCCGTCCAAGCCATGAAGACACCCCGGCACGACGGGAAAACGACCCCATCCCGGCCAATACCGGCCCAAAAGCCATAAACTCTCAATCAAAACTCACAGTCCCCGAACCAACACTGGCCGAGCCGAAGCCGCCCCCTCCACCCCACCAGAATTATTCCTCCCCGGCCGGACAGACCATACAGCAAGCAAATAATCATCAACCAGGATAGAGGTAACGAGTGGCTAGCACGTTGATCCTCTCAACCATAAGCCAGTCTCCGCAACCAACTGGCGGCGCAGAACACCTCTGAATATCATGCAGTTAATCAGTTAGAGTTTAATGCAACAATTACTATTCCTCCTGAGACGGGAAACGACTGACTGTCTTTACTAACGACAGCCAATCTCCCCAAAGGAGGGTCCATGTGATTATTATGCTGCATCAAAACTGTGTTGAAACCTCTATTCTATTTTCCTGTGATCTATTACTATTTGGGTCCCTCTCTAATGTCATAAAATTCTATTGATAATAGCCTAGCTTCTCATATTTTTGTTATAGACGAGTAAATGTTTCTTTTTTTTCGTTCCTTGAGATTTTCAGAACTCAACTAATTCATTCCACATTTGTCACTATTGCTATTCATTTGGTTATGAACAGTGGTTAGTTGTGATGTATTGATTATTTACACAAGTGATTCATTTTACATTTATTACTATTGCTATTCATTTGGTTATGAACAGTGGTAATAGTTGTGAGTTGTTGATTATTCATGAATTTAATTTTATTTATAAATTTCTACTCCAGTGCTCGAGCAGTTAACTATAAAATAACAATAATATTGTAAGAGAATATTGAAAAGTGAAAAAAGTAATAAATTGGACTCAAAGACAATACTATAGCCTATCACCCATTTCTGTCTCTCAGCGGAAATGAAAGTTGAATCTTTCCATTTAACAGTTTTACTGTCTGCCAGTAAAAATAGATTGGGAAACGTAAAAATATTTTCCTCCACCCCCCCCCCCCACATGTGGGGAATCGAGAAATAATGATCTATGAACTATGAAAGTAGAAAATGATTCACGATTAGTTGCGTTGCGGTTCACGAGAGCAAATAAACCAGATACTGTGTTTCAGAAGTGTGCGAGTTTCCTTCTTATAGGGAGAGGGGTGGTTTCAAGGGGGTTGAAAGAGCTTCTATTAGTGAACTTCAGTAACACCTGCTCTGGATTGCCCTTGCAAGTGTTACCTCTTTAGGCATTTGCGGACTTCTCAGTGAGAGGGAGAAGAGAAAAAGGAGAGAGAGAGAGAGAGAGAGAGAGAGTGGATGAGAGAAAGTAAAGAGAGAAAAGAGATTGATTGACAGGGTGATTGAAAGTTTGGAACTGTATAAGGGTGAAAGACAGAGAGAGTGAGAGAAATGAGGTAAGAGAAGGATTCAGATGAATGGAGAGAAAATAAGTGAGAGAGAATTTGGAAGGAGATTGAGAGAAGAAGTTAAGCTAGTTCAAGACTAATCTATTTGACTTTGAACTTGGTTTTCTGACTATTCTCAATCTGATTCCCTACCCTTGTTCAAAGTAGAATGAAGGTAAAAGAAGAGGAATTTTCCCTCACTATTTTTTTGCCTGTGCTCAGTGGCATCACATATTTTAGAATTATTTTTATTACAAATATTATAACATATTGATTCTCATTACAGTGATCCAGTTATCATAGAACTATCGTGTTAAATAATGGACGATAGTTGTGTTGGATCCTATCAAAATGTATAACTCACTATTGAACTGTTGCTAAGCTATTCATACAGAGCTTGATGAAAAAATAAGAAAGCTTAAGAGAGAAGAAAATGGGAATGTGTACTACGATAGAAACAGAAAGTGTCTATATTTTACTAGGTATGTAATCCTTCTAATGATTGATTAATTTATTGATAATCGTTTAAAAGAGCCTAAAGAGGGTCATACCCTATCTTTCATACCCTCATTCTTTCTACTTCATTTACTCAGTATAATTTAGTTTTGGTATAATCGAAATAATTTTTATTGTGGTTCATTAAATTTTTTTCCCAGATTAGAAAAATACTTGAGTCTAGATTGACTTCGCATTGTCCTTTATCGCCTTTTTATAACAGTTTTTGTCGTAGAGAATTTAGTCAAAGGATATTGAAATTTTAATATAAAGGGACCGCAAATGGAGGGAGGATATTTGAATGGTTTTGTATTTTACACTAATACTAGCCGACATCTTATGTGGTTTAAGAATCAGTCAAATTCTATTTTATCCTTATATTTTGTTAAGATACAAGGTGGAAAATTGAACGTGTGAAAAAAGTATCTTGTAAGAACTATTTGTAATGAATCAGATTAATTTGAGTTACTGATTTTTGAAAGGAAAACCATCTAAAAATATTGAATAAATCGAGTTCTAGCGTTTATTATACTACTATGAGATCCACGCGGTTTTGACTACATTATCCAATACACTATAATAAAGTTTCTTACAAATGCATTTGAACAATTCTATAAATACTCAACAATATTCCAAAAACACCGAAGTATCATCTCACTCCTCAAAGAATATTCAATTTCCACTCACTCATATTCTCATCCGCACGTATAGTAAGAAGTTTTCCTTCATCCTTGAAATTTGCATCACTGCTCACTTCGGCTCTCACTATCACTGATAAATTTATTCCAAACACAAATAAACACAAAATGTTTTTAAAAGTAGAGTACCCGGCCATTTTCACATCACCAAAACTGTACACCAAATAACATGAGACTGAAACAGTCGACCAGGTTTATAGAGTCCCTCTCCACTGGACTGGCTCCACTTATGTAGGCCCCAGATATGTATTATGAATAGCTAATGAATGCGCGGCATTGTCTTGTTATGATGGCTGTTATTAGAGTATGTCGCATTTTTGTTTTTCTAACACTGGAAACCGAGAGAAAGAAAATACTTTTGACGTTTTCCGTTACTTATCATTCGGGCGGTGTCACGCGCTTGTCTAGTTCGTCATCATTATCATTATCATCATCATCATCATCATCATCAACAGTGCCATCATCATTCATTCATTCCTTCACTTACGCTACACATGGTTTTTGCTACCAGTCTTTGGTATTCGTCTCCCGGAGTATTTTCCAGTTCTTTCTGCTAGCATTTTGTGTTTATTCGTGTCAGGGCCCTCGCGTAGGGTGTGTGGAGTGTGCAACCACACAGGGCGCCGCGGCCAAGGGAGCGCCGCGGCGACCGAAGCAAAACAGGGAAAAAATCCAATTGGGCTGTTTGAATATTTTTTTCTATCATTTGAAAGAAAATTTTTCCATCAACAACTTGAAATTACAAGAGATTATTTTCTCTGCATCATCTCTCTGCATTCACTTATTCATCATTATGAATTGATCAATTGAAAAACCGCGATTAATGTAAGCTGAGAAACGCCCCTCTCAAGGTACGATTCCCAATGCCCAACTCTACACACACTTTTAAACTTAGTTTTCAATGAATTCCACCATTTATTGATTCAGTATACATTAGTAGCCTTAATAACAGAGTAGACATCTATAATATATAGTTATGTGGATAGAGTTGTGATGGCTAGAGCAGCGCAGCTAGAGCTGCATGGGCAGCTCTAGCAGCGAATTTAGAGCCAGGTAGCTTAAGCTGCGCGGCTCTAGTTGCCGCTTGGGAATCGTACATTTAAATTTAATACTATTGGTATACTGACCACCTCACACTACTCAATGTTAGCTGAGAAACGCCAAAAAATTGAATTTTTAAATTCAATTCTATTGGTGGCTGACAACTCCCTCCACTCTGTCGACCAATCACAAGCCAGTACAAGTCCACGCCCACAACGCCCTCTCATTGGCTGATACCATTACGTCATCATGGCCTAGCATAGGCGGAGCTTGAAGCATGTCTAATAGGAGTCGAAGCAAATCACCCTATTGCTATTGCCATCTGGTGGCTGAATTCAGAACTAACTTATTTCGAATGTTCTCTCAAGAAAAATCAAAAATCAAAATCAAATCAAAATCATTTATTCTTCAAAAACAAATTAAGAATACAACACTGTAACAAAATTTGTAACATAATCAATAAATTACATATTACAGAAACTATTATAAGAAGAAAAAATCCCTGCAGAGGTTAAACCTGAGCGCAGGAATTAAACCTGAGCGCAGGAATAGTTGGGAAAGTTGGGAACGGCAGTGAAAATGGCTACGATCTTCAATTTGCTTGTTATGTTTCCAATTTTTTGTTAGGACAGGTATATTTTCAGTGAAATTCAAGATTTATGATGATTCCCAATTTTTTTTCTATGAGGAATTTATGATCTTACTTATGTGCTTTCAAGCAAACAAATGGAAATAAATCAATTAATAATTGAAAATTGAATAATCAATAAGTCGCTGAAAAATTTTCCGTTCATTAGTATAGCACCTAGTACAGTATTTTCTTTTCCAACTTATCCCAACCAGAAATATCCAAGCATAATTTTCAAGTGCTCTCAATGATAAAGTACGGTTACAGTTTTTCTCAATGTGGGTAGCCTATAGGCCTACTTATTTTTTTATTCATTCCTGTTTTGTACATCACGTATCACATGTCTGAATACATGAGAATACATAAAAATACAAAACAATACATTAGAATGAGAATAATGTCCCGATAATCCTTTTTTGCCGCACAAAAAGCAACATTGCAATTACAAATGAGTGAACTATGAAAATGAAAGGCAGATTGATCCATGTTTGGCTTAGAATATATTGTTAAAATATGTTGGATTGCATCCGTCCGTTAATGGGAGTGGGGGAGGGGTTCTGCTCGCACAGGGCGCCAAAACACCACACGAGGGCCCAGATTTGTGTTTGGGGAAGAAAAACCCCTATTTTTGTTCTTTTTGATCAGTAACGTAATATTTGTATTCTTCTTCTTCTCCTCCTTCTCCTTTTTTTAGCCCCTTGAGCCATTTACCGTACTGACCACTACTGACAATTCCAATACTGTAAATTCATTGTAAATTCTAACTTTGTGACACATGATCTAAAAAGGTTGGTCACCGCACCCCTGCTGTAACATAACTTACTTCACGTCTCAACAAATGTATTAACCAAAGTCATTGCTACTATTCTACTCTTTGAAGAAGATAAATGCGTCTCATTTGTCACAACATTCATTCAAGCAATTCTCCTTAACAAACTTTAAAAACTCTTTGTTCCAGCATTATTCATAACTGCTCCAAACAAACAAGAATAATACCGCTTTGTACAACAATAAGACAAGTGTCGTTATCGTGCTATACTAGCTACTCAAAACATTGTTGAATGGTGCAACGAAACATTTCACTTTCGTATTCTGACAACATGGTCTCGTGGAGAAAACTCTTTCAATCGACGAATAGAGTGACAGCAACCACTATACAGAAGGCATTGCTTCAGTATATAGAAGGCAGTGGTTGCGTTTTCCCGCGTCTCTTATTGGCCGCACGCCAAAAGAAAGCGTTTCGTTTTCACTTTTTGAGTTAGCTTTTTCCACTTTCTTCTTCTTCATTTTTCTTTTCTTGTTCTCTTTTTTCATCTTCTATTTTCAAGGCGCGCTGACAGTGTGTCGTGACGATGACAGGCTTCTAGAAAAGAAACTTTTCACGATTCGCATTATTACCCAACAAAGAAAACATTCAGACATCCATGAACATGGAGTAAGTCCAATGGAGATCCATCATGTACGGTATTTCATGGAATAATACGTTTTAGTTAGTAAATGTATAGAAGTATTTGATAGATGTATAGTATGTTAGTTATGCATAGAATGTATTTAGTCAGTTCAAGTATAGAAAATGTTTGATCAGCCAATTAATTCTATCTTCGTTCAATCAATTTTCTTATTAGAACATGAATAGAGATTAGCTTATGTGAAATATATTTCAAATTTCAAATTTTGTCCAATCATTCACTGCCTCTTATTACTCTGAAACACCCTTGAAGACAATCTTTGTTCATATGAAAATCAAATGGGAAATTACTGAATTTTAGACATCTACTATCTACGTTTGAATCAAGTTGAACGGAATAAAAGTATGCGTTTGGTTATGTCCTAATAAAGTTCACAACAGTTCAAGTATTTTCTATTCGATTTTGATTTGAAAAAAATTGGTTATTATTATATTTTTAATTATTTTCGAACAAAGTATCAATATTAGTATTTGAAAAAGATCTATATTATATCAAAGACAATGTATTATAATACATTGTCTCTGATTATATTTAGAAACGTTGATTCGGCCTCGAGTTCGATAATAGTAGCATAGGAAGTCCTATTAATATAGTAGCCTATGGTACTAAAGACATAATCCAGTTATAATAATTCCTAATTATTTTTGTAATAGAATTTGGAAGATAGGCTTTGTTCAGAGAATACTAGCCTACATTCAATATGATCTTTCTAATTGGAGAAAAGAGAGGAGATGGAGTACGGTGGAAGACAAAAAGAAAACAAAGTGTAGAATATTGTGTAAATAAGCTATATTTCACGGTTAGTGGTCGGGCCTGCACTCAGGTTTTGAAAGTTTTTCAGATTGCCCCTCATTTTGCAAAGGAATGGATGATGGGGATGAGGGGAAGAAGGGGTAGTTGAGCGAGAAAAACGCTGAAGATGAAAACCCCGAGAAAAGCGGCGGGAAAAATGTTTTTTGCGGCAAACTTGGGGCCATAAAAAATTCATTCGTTTCGCTAAGAAACTGAAATTAGAATGCGCCGAGTGTTATGGGAGGCGGACCCAGTGGGCCACCTGGGCTGGGCTGGGCTATGACCGCTACATGACAAAAAATAGACTTTTCTCAACCCGCTATGGGTCTGTTGTACGCGAAATATTCTGCTTGAATCTCCCATCCATCCCTTGATAGGTGTGTATGCTTGTCTATTCAGGGCTACTAGTGTATGATAAATTAAATAATAAATCATAGTACGCTTGAAAATCGTGAGAATAATCATTAATCATGCACTAAAGAAGTTGAAAAATTATATACTAGAGAATATTTCAATCAATATTACAATCATCATGATATTTTATATACTTGCAATGGTTTTCGGCTGAAATTGAGTCCATTCTTCTATCACATTAAATTTTGATCCGGCTATCATGAGGATATGATTAGTGCACTACAGAAAATAAAATATACTAGAGGGTATTGCAATCAATATTACCATCATCATTGAAATACTTACAATGGTCTCCGGCTGAAATAAATATTTAAAATATTGAAAAATGTTACTAAAGTTTTCTCAAATCCCTTAATGGATTTAGAATTTTTTAGTAAACTATTTCTATTGCAATAATCGACTTTCTGGAATCAACTGTGAAATCTGGTAGACAGTTCCCAAAGGGGCAATACTGAAGTTATTGTATCAACACTTATAACTACAGTATAATAATGACGGCTGTGCTATACAGGCACTTGACTTACCAATTGTATCTATGCAGAGAATAAAGGAATTTTATTTTTGATAGTATGATAACCATAATATCATAGTGATAGATTTTTATTGAAAGAAGTAAAAGTCTTGCCAATATCAGTGCAATCCTAATATTATTCAATTATTTTTCAGTACATTTTATTATCCAGACTTTGAATGGATAACTTTCAAACAAGCAACGAACAAAATGAACTTTTCAACAAGCAATTCAGCTCAGACTATACGAAGATCGATTTTGTCAGAGACAAATTCGTCTTCTCCAGCATCAACCAACATGATTCCGACTTGAATTAAATTGTCCGCACGGCTCCTCCAGTCTAATGCCAGCAGCCAGTGCAGGATGTTGGCCAATCCAATTTGGTGGCTTGTCAGCGCCGGAACGGACCCGGCCCGGAAACAGGCAGGCCGATGTATTAAAGGGCTCACATTGTAGAGGCCTTGTTATGAGAAGGCCATAGTCTTGACGAAGACAAAACGAGACTTTTAATCAAGAGAGTCGAAGACAGAAAAACATATAGTGAGATATCTCGAAAGAGAGCGTGCGAGAGGAAGGAAAAGAGTGTGAGAGAGGGAGAGAAATAGAGTAGAGAGAGAGAGAGTGACTGATAGGGGAAGAGAAAGAGACATAGAGTGAGAGAGAGGCAGAGATAGAGAGAGAAGAAAAGAGATACAATGGAAGAGAAAGGGGAAGATGAAAAGAGTAAGAAAGAGACAGAGATAGTGAAAGAGAATTAGAGTAGGAAAGAGAAAGAGTAAGACAAAGAAGATATTTTCAGTATTTACATTCAACTGAGATGAGCGAAAACCACACACACTGTGCCTACAAACATTCATTCATCCTGGAAATATGTGAAGGAGAAACGGAGAAATAAGGACGTGGAAAAGGAAGAAGAAACAGAAAAAGGGAGAGAAGAGAGGAAGAGAATAGAGAGAGAAATAGTGGATGTAATGGAGGGGAAGAAGGATCAAATGATTGGGATGTAGGAGGAATGGGAGGATAAGAAGGAGTGGAGAAGTCAAGAAGATAAAGTAGTGGAGGATAGATTATGAGGGGAAATCTAAGGAAGTCGGTAGAAGAGGAAAAATGGAAAGAAGGAAGTAGGATGCTTGCAGAAGAGGCTTTTTCTTTAATTCTTCCTTTCTTGAAACTGTACTCTCTTCGAAGATGAGAAAATACGAATAAGCAGAATAAAAGACAATAAAAGAGGAGAATTAAGAAAAGGAGAAAGATAAAAAAGAAGTTGAACAGTATGAGGATGCAGAGGAAGAAGTCGGATCGAGATGATGGAATGAAAGTAGAGGAACAAAGTAGGGATGGATGTAGAAAATAAGGAAGAAGAAGATGACGATGGTGAGAAGGGGTAGAAGATGAAGATGGAGAAGTAAAGTTTGAGAAGAGCAAGAACTAGAAGATGTAGTATTTATATTTTTAATTTGCGCTCACACCCAAGGAAATCCTGTATATAACATATACATATGTCCACATATGTATTATTTGATAAGGTTCCATACTTTGAGAAAGGAGCCCTACGGCCAACTGTCCACTCGCCACAATTAAGTACAACGCCAAAGTGGGTCGTCGTTGTACCATTTCACATTTCCAGACATTACCCCGCAATGGATCACGCCACATCTCCGACACTACGACAAATTTGGCACAATCCATGCCTAATGGCTTAGAGTCCTCTAAGGATCCCCTTCCACTGACAGTTTGGACGGACAGATTGATCGTTCACAGTCCACAGTCCAACTATTGGACTGTTGGTTAACAACTGTTATTGACTGACGGTTTTCTCATTGACTTGCAGTTCATTACTGTCACAGTGGAAGTTGTCAGTGGATGGAAGCAGGGCCGGTCTGAGGAGGTTGAGGGCCCCCGGGGATTAAAAAACTGGATACATAAACTGAGGGGTCTGAGGGGTATGGAACAAGCCAAGAGGAGGGCCCAGAGGCCCTCTCCGGAATTTTTTGAAATCATTATTATATTTAGAAAACCCGTATTTTCACTTGCCATTTCAACAAAAAACCTGCAGTACTCCACACATCATTGAGTGTAATAATCATTAAAACAACATAATTTGTCATGCACTCGACTTTTTGTACTGACGCACTGTCATGCGTTGTTTAATTATGTTTGGGATTATTCAGCATTTTATTATTACTATTGGGATTATTATTTATTATGTACTTCTTTATTATCATTATTATTATTGAAGAACTATTAATAAGGCTTGATATACATCTTATTGGTATAGAAAAATGTGATTGTAGAGAAGTATGCATAAACTTTTTCATTATTAATATTGTAATATATCATCAAAGACCCTCATACTTAAATCATTACCCATGCACAAGCAAAAATGGATGCTTGTGTGGGCATCATCCGCAAAGAAAAAGATATAGGCTACCATCCATCATTTTCTTGCCAGCAGCCATTTTCTAAGGCAGAACTCACAAACCAACCAATCAAAAAAGAGCAGGCTAGGCATGAAGTCGTGTCCAAGTCAAATCTGAAAAACCACTCGACAACTGATGCCTTGTCGATACTTGTCGAATTCGGGAACTTTTTGAGCAGATGTCGTCGGCCAATCAGAGCGTAGGCGTAGCTTGGAGGCGTGTCCAATGGAAGTCGAAGCGAATCACCCTATTGCTCCTGCCATCTGCTGGCTGAATCTGAACTATTTCGAATGTTTTCTTCAAGAGAGTTTGGGAGTGCAATGCAAATGGCTGCAATCTTGAACTTGCTTATGATTTAGTTGTTAATACCCATATTTCTAGTAGAATGAAATATTTATTATTCTCAATGAAGAATTTTTCTCTGTGCAGAATTCTAAATTTCCTTTCTCATTATGTGCAATTGGTCTTTCAAACAAATACATGAAAAATAAATCAATCAACAACTAAGCATTGAACAATCAATAACTTGCTTAAAAATGCTCTGTCAATGGTACAGTATTTCCCTTCTCAAACTCAATGTAACACCATAAATGGAATATACAAGCATTTTTTCAAGTGCTCAACATAGATGATGAAATGTAAAATAGAATGTTTCATATCTCATTTTATAAAGCAGTTTCAGTCCGTCATCTATGTCGGCTGTCCGTTCACAGCATCGTCCGTCTTCTGCGATAGTTTTAAAATAGGTAAAATACCTCGATTTTCGCGCTGATTGCGGCTAGGAAAAATATCCTCATATCGTTTCAAGTAAATAAACATTATATATCCAAAGCAACGTTTATTTTAAAATACAAGTCGTGGGTTTGAATGAAAACATAAATACTAAATTATTCAACATGTAGTTTCAACACATAGTTTTTTCTCAAGTAGGCAGGTGTGCTCGTGTCTCTCCTGCTCAGTAGTCTGGTTGCACACAGTTGACATTCCTTCAAAATGGCAGTTGTTCAATGCTGCCTGCGGTCAAAATGTAAAGAATCCCTCTCTCACAATTTGTTTCTCATAAGATCTCACAAGATAAGCAGTAGGTTGGAAAAAGTGAGTTTACATTAGAATCTCTAGATCTGCGCATGCGTAGTTAAACTCTCGCTTCAAGTGGCCATTTGAAGGATTGTCTACTGTCTGCGACCATACTATAGAATGCCAATGTTGATTCAATAAAGACATTGATACTATTGTAACTGAAACAATGACGTATTTTGTTCACTTACTGTTAGCACAATTTACCTCAATGAAAGAGTATTTATTTCATTTTATTTATTATCTCGATGAATTACAATAAAGGGTTAAGACACAGATAACAAAGTCCAAAACGTATTTCCCAAATTTCGATAGGTGCATAATTATTCAAAAAGAGGTTATCTTTATAGTATTGAGACATTACATCATATATTCCAAATAAAAACTTTCCAATGCATATTATTCCATTCACTTTCTCATTCCAATTTCTCATTAACTTTCTCATTCTACCATAATATTAAGTAAGGTAAAACGTTATTGCATTGTATTAAATTTAGTGCAGTTTCTGTAAAAAAACTGCAAATGGACAATGCACAGCTTTATGGGAGTTAGAAGCAAATCAAGTTTGACTCGGAAAATATTCGGAAAGCAATTTTTTCTTGTCAGACGGCCCTTTTATTCGCGAAAAATAGAGATGGACCATGCATCCTGTGCATAGTGACGTTGCCAAGGAAACGTATGCTGGCAGATATAGTCTGTCCAAGCGAAGAAGACATTCTGGCAAGATGGGAAAATGATTGCAGATTGGTCAATATTGGTTCAAAAATCATAAATTTGGTCTCAAACTGTAGGAAACATCTTGATCTACAATTTAAGACGAAATTATCAATTTTTGAACCAATATTGACCTAGCTGGAGTCATTTTCCCATCTTGCCAGAATGTCTTCTCTGCTTGGACAGACTACCACACGTGGCGATGCGATTCATATCTGCCTAAGAAAATAATGCATTCGCCAATAAAATATGATCTATGGACTGGAAGCTGGTCGGTCACTTACTTTTTATAACTTTTTCGGATAAAGTGTCGCCTATCGTAGACTGCTCAGCTAGGGATTCATACAGTTATGACAGCTAGTAAATGCGTTTGCTACCCGGGATCGATCAGGCGTGAGTTATGGCTGCTCTGTAAGCAAATCTTCCTTTATCCGGGATGAACTTTTGGGATGTATCACTTGTGTTGACGGATGAGAAATCTTTGTCAATTGCAAGTTTTTCTTTGTCAATTTCTGGTGCTCCCAGAACAAATTTAAGTTGTCATAAGGCATATTGAGGATTCAAGGATATCATTGAAGGATATTGAGGTATGAAGTATCATGAATATTATCATAGCTTCCTTTAATAGAAGGCCATTCCCTAATAATATGGCAACGTCGCACCATAGTCACAGTCTTTTCATTTGAAAGCATTAAGTACAGATACAAATCGTGCATGTTGACTTGGTTTTTCTCTCTTTGAGCACAATTTCCATGAAAAACTTTCATGAAACTCTTCGTATAGAATTGCTTTTGTGTTCTTTTGTGATAGAGATTAGCAAGAAAGATTAAGAATAGACAGTTATTTATTAAAATACCTTATGATTTGTAGCAAGTCAAATGGGAGAACGCACACAAGAAATGCATCCATTAGAACAGCTGGTTGGAAAATGTTTTTAATACTTTTAAATGAACACAATTTCCTACTCTACATAGTTGTCAATTTTTAGGCCATGGCCTTCTATTAAAGGAAGCTATGATATTATGGATTATTTCTATAGGTGAGCAAAATGTGACCAAGGCAAATGTAACCTACTCTTATGGGTAGTTCCTCACCAAGGAATGTATAATGTGGTTCCACATATCTTCCTAGTTATCAAGATAGTCTAGAATTGATGTTTGGTTTCTGAAGCTAATAATTTGAATTGAAATTCATGTTATGAGGAAAAGATTCGAACATTCACATGCAATTAACGTTAACGTGGTTTAATGAAAAAAGAAGGATTTTGAAAAGAAAAATAAGGTCCTCGGTTCTTAGTATTAATTACAGAGGAAAAACGATTATAGAGGGAAAGTGAAGGAACGATTCCAATTATCAAAACACTGTTATCAACTAAAATTCAAACGGCACCATTTTTCCTAGAACTCAACGAACGAATTCAAATTTCATTCAAATTAATGATAATTGGATTGATTGAAACACAAGTACTGTTTGACAGTCCTGATGATTAATGGTTATAGCGTACCCGTACTAACATGTGAAAATTTCTCTATGAAGACCGATATCGGTGTTTTTCTTCTGTCTGCCTATTATCGTGGATTCTCCTTTGTTATTCGCTATTTTTCACTAGCAGCAGCTGCTGTTGCGACCTAATTAAAAGCAAGAGACACAAGATGGGCGTGGTAGCAGTGTGGGGGGGAAGGGTTGAGTACCGCCAGTTTTTTGTTACTTTTCTGTGTTTTATTTACATTTGAAAAGAAAAACTAACAGTCGTTGTCGGTGTTGTTTTCGTTTCGTAGCTAACAAGCTTTTCTCAACATCTAGGAGACACAATGGCTGTGATTTCTCTCTTTCATTTTGTCTAAAATGGAAATAAAACTGAACGTTTTTACTGAGATTACCATTGTTCTAGGTGTGGCGCTCTTCCGACGAAAGGAGAAAGTACTATCACATTTATTCACTTCCTTTCTCCAATCTCATAAGTCTCTTCGACAACTTTAAAATTCTTATTTTGATTTTTACAAGTAATTTTGACGTTTTATTTGATAAAAAATATAATTTATTGAATATTGCACAAGGCGTAACGTATTGTATGCGTACATGATCCAGACTATTCTACTAATAATTAAATATCAAACTACCAAGACAACTACCTTACAACGGATGCAAACAGGATCTTTAACCACTTGGACCATGGAATAGAAAGAGTAGCTCACTCTGTTTAAGAGTTACATCTACTAATACAGGGTTCGCCAATGAAGTTGGACGATTTAATTGAGCAACAGGTTGTTTAAGAAATTGTATTTTTGATTTTTGTTATTTTTTTCATCATAAATAGAAAGTAGAAATGTAACCATCCAGTGTACAATAAGTCAAAAATCCTTTTTTCTAAATATAACATCTTCCAAATGTCCTCCATTGGAATCCATGCATTTTTGCAGCTGGAACTGAAAGAAACGGGTAGGTTTGCTGTTACTTTTAACTTTGTGCTTTACATCGAAATGATTCATAACTTTCTTACAACAGAACAAGCCACACTGCGAGAATTGCCATGAATGCTGTGAATGCTTTGTTTCCAAGCCGCGTCATTTCTCAAAACGGGGATATCCCTGGCCACCTCGCTCTCCAGATTTATCAACCTATGACTTTTTTCTATGGGGCTACTTAAGAACGAGAGTTTTTCAAAGTGATCCACCCAGAACTATCCCAGCTCTAAAACAAAGGAATCGAGATGAGATTGGAGGAATACCACTCAATAAGCTGCGAAATGTCATGGAAAACTTCCAGGCCCGGCTGCAAAAGTGCATAGATTCCAATGGAGGATATTTGGAAGATGATAAATTAAAAAAATCATTTCTCATTTATTGTACACTAAATGGCTACATTTCTACTTTCTATAATTTATGATGAAAAAATTACAAAAGTAATATTTCTTAAACAAACTGTTGCTTATTCAAATCGTCTCACTTCATTGGCGAACCCTGTACTTGGGAATATTATTAAAATACTGCACTGAATAGTGGATACCTACCAATTCGACTTGAAATACGATTTGCAGTCATTCAATCAAATGAGCGCATCAATGAGATTTGACGTATTAAATAAGTTGTAAAGCACATTAAGTGATATATTTCTCGTAATTGACATGAGAAAAGAACTTCGAATAAAAATGATAAACTTGGAATTCCAGTCAAATATTGCTCAAAATGTTTTTCCAATATCTAGTATCAGGTTCAAAAGCCTTTCGAATTTTTCGCCAAGTAATGAACAAAGTACAGTAACATGAAGATTTTTATTTTTTCTTTGGATGGAAACTCAATCTCAATACAATGAACTTGACAAAAAATATAGATTTTATTTCAAAACAAATTCCACAAATAGGCAACAACAATAACATTTGAGTCATCTTTCTTTTATCATGCTCTTCAATATTTTCAACCAACAGATTCTGTGACAAAATACTTTGGTTGAGTGGTTGTTGAACTTTCACATGTTGCTCAAAATGCTCGCCAGGGGGTGTCTCTCAGTACTCACCCTTCCTCATCTGTCCCGTTTCTCAGTCATTTTTTATCACTTTATCTCCCTCTCAAACGTTATCATGCCTCTTTTTTCTCCTTATTTCCCCTCTTCTTTCCTTCTAACAATCGGGCCGGCGCCTGGAAAAGAAACACGGAAATAAACTTCGAGTGTGTTCTCATGTTCGAAATTGATGGACATTTCTGTCTCTCTTTCTCTCATTGTAATAATCATCCTTTTTCTCTGTCTTATGGTTTTCCACTTCACACCTACTTTCTCACTCCTGCTCTCTCATTCACACTTGCTAACAACTCACACTCTCTCTTATCTTCCTCACAGCTTTCCTCCTTTTTGTCTCCCCCTTTTATCTCACTCTCTCTTTCACTTTTTTCTTTCATTTCTTTTGCCTCTTTCTCTTTCACTCTGTCTCTTTCTTTCATCTCACTCTCTCTCTCTCTCTTTCTCTTTCTCTCTTTCTCCACATGATCCCTATTCCCGTCACAGCGGAAACTGGACAAAATATTGTCCTCTGAGGAAAATCGTATAGGCCTGCAAATGGGTGTATGACAGAACCGTAGTCTATTATGGATTGTTTCCAAATTGCCCACAGGTTTCCTACGGTTTGCTCATGAATCGCCTCGAGGCCATAATCATCATCTGGCGAGCAAAGTGGTTATCTCCCCTGAGTAACAAAGAGAATATCATCACATCGAATTTATAAAGCGTGAGACCTTTTGTACTTTTCACCCCACTGAATGTGCAGATTGATGCGTGATTGCAGTACAACTTCATTTTGACAAGAGAAAAATATTGTCATTTGACCACATACTAATTTTTGTTACTATTTCCCCACACACTACCAGTCGCATTCAAATTTTCTACTACCAGTTGAGTATTTTCCTTAAGGATAATACCCCCCCACCCCGCCAGAATGCCCTCCCAGCCCGGACAGAAAATACAGCATGCGAATAATCATCAACCAGGATAGAGGTAGCGTGTGGTTAGCACGTCGATCCTTTCAACCATAAGCCAGTCTTAACAACCAAGTGAAGATGCAGAACACCTCTGAATAACATGCAGTTGATCAGTTTGAGTGTAATGCAACAATTACTATTCCTCCAGAAACGGGAAACGACTGACTGTCTTTACTAACGACAGACAATCTCCCAAAAGAGGGGGAAAAGGTTTGATAATTGATCTAAATTACAATATTTGGTAGTTTAATCAGGTAGTAACCAATATCTCTCAAATCAAATTTTTCTTTGAAAGAGTAAAACGGTAATAGATTATCCGGATTGAATAAATACAATCTCACTACTGTCGTAGAACAGATACTATTAAAAGATGTAACTTTAGTATCGAAATATATCAATTACATCTTGCACACTAAAAAAGTAGAATCTATCAAAAGTTTTATAATATTAAATAATGCTAATATTAAGCTATAATGCTAATTATGTATTGTAATAAATCCTAATAAGGATGTATTGTTCTCCATTCTGTTGAATCAAAATCATTAACAGAGAGCATTCAAATCGGTTATGTTGGTAAAACTGTTAATACCATCCATCATCAAATAAACACAAACCTTCAAATCTCGTGATAATGAGGAGCTTTCATTAAAGAACTTGATGCAACCTCGATCATTTTCCATTTTACATTTAATGTACGGTAGTATCATAAAATCCAACAATTATTACTTTCGCTACCCTACCTGATTACATTGAGCCGATTATTATAAATTAATACTCTCAACCAATGGAATAATTAATATTTTGTTTGTTTCCAATCATATTCTCCGTATTAAGGATAATATCTTCTCTCTGAAATAAGCTGTAAATGATATTGGGTTTGTTAATAATATTATAGGCTACATCATTATAATAGCCCTTTAATTCAGTTGTGGTTAACGGAATCACATGAGAATCAAACAGTTGGTTGATTTGATGTGGCAAGACTAATCAATGTGTAAAAGGAATCAATCGTTTACATCAATCGCGTGAATTAGTCGGGCCCTGGCTTATAAAGATTTACAGCTTGTTTTTCTGATGAAAAACAAGTGATTGGGATTGTAGATTCACCAATAAAACTCTCGATTTACAATGTTCCAAATTTTGGGAAGAATCAGCTGTTGAATCAACGATCAGCCAAAACTCACTAGGAGACCCTAACATTTGAATCCAAAATGTCCACGATGGTTTGAGTAAAATAGGAAATCCCATGTATTCTTTATTCTTCTTTTACAATTGTGACTTGGTTTCCAAGTATTTTAAGCAAAGGATGATTGAGTGATGATGAATGATGAAGGTTTAAGATGTAGGTTATATGTCTATGTAAATTGGTTCAGACGAAAAATTCACGATATCGCTGTTCAAACTCAAATCATCGCGGCCATTTTAGATTACAAGGCTAGGGTCTTCTGACTTGGTTTGTTTACGATTTTCTTTGTAGGTTATGATGATATTTTAGCGACAAAAATGATTCCTGTTCAAATCTCACTATAAAAATAATGATTGATATTTATTATTAAATATATTCATAATAATAAATCAATTCATATATCAAAATCATTAAATTAGGAGCAACATTTTGGTTTTAAAGGAACAGCATTGGACTATTCCGATATTCTATTTACTTGAGGTAAATTCGTTTCATGTAATTTTTTTAATCAGCTGAAACTGTAGAATTTGCTTTTTATTGGAAACGTTTATGAAACAGAAACGCCAATAAAATCCACGAATTATGAGTAATGTGGATTGTGAAATGTTTATAAGCCAGGGCCCAGGCATAGGATAGGCGAAATGTGGTGGCTTTCCCAATGAAAGCAGCTAAGTTAAATTTTGGCACAAACCTCTATAATGCCATTCTAAAGTATAATACTGTATATCACGTTTGCAAACTTTTTTTCAAGGTCAAAGGTCACGAAAATCAGTTTTTTGATAAAATTATTATTTATTAATTGGAAAAAATTGATTTTGTCTCAATTTTGTTTTTAACAATTACCTATATATTTTTATCATAAAGTAATATTTATTCGTGATAATTTTCATAGAATTTTCTGGAATAGTTTGGGAGGGAACTGCATAAGATGGGAGTAAGAAATCATATTTTCATCTCATTTCATACAGCATAAAACTATTGAAGTCTAGTACTGGCCTAAGTTACTCGATAAAATACCAACTTGATTGAATCTAGCCAACCTGAATACATAAATCAATAGATCGCACAGGATTGTCAATAGTAAATCAGCGTAATTTTTTGAGTATGATTCCACCATCAATCATTTTCTCGCTAGCAGCCATTTTCCAAGACAGAACTCACGAAACACTGTCAACCAATAAGAAAAGAGCAGGCGGGGCATGAAGGCGTGTCCAAGTCAAATCTGAAACATCACCCGTCAACTGCTTCTATCTACTGGTTGAATTAGGAAACTTTCCTAACTGATGTTTTCGGCCATTTTGATCGTAGGCGAGCTTTGAGGCGTGTCCAACGGAAGTCGAAGCAAGTCACCCTATTGCTACTGCCATCTGCTGGCTGAATTAGGAATGAATGTTAATCAAGAAAATTGGGTAGAGCAATGAAAATGGCTGAAACCTTCAATTAGCTTGTTATCAAGTTTCCGATTTGTTGTTAAGACAAAGAAATGTGATATTTATGATGATTCTCAATATTTTTCAAAAATATCTTTCAAAAAATTAATTATAATTGAATTTGACACTGAGACAAAAGAAACAACACTGAGCATCGCAACATGCTCTCCCCTTGGCGTGCTGGTGTAGGGGAAGTTTCCATTATTACAGAAGTTGCATTGGCATATAGGTACGATAAGGTAGATTACTACATTACTACAAAACACGTGCACACATTCCAACGATGCAATAAGTAGATTTCCATTACTGCAGGAGTTGCACAAGGATGTAATAAACAAGATGTCATAAGGAGAAATCGTTAGTCATTATTTTATAGTGCAAACAATATAAATATTACATAACACACAGTTTCTAGGATGGAACGAGTGCCCGTGCGACCTCTGTAGTAATGGAAACCCACCTTATTGCATTCATGGAGCATGTGTCGTTGTTTTGTAGTATTGGGAACCTACCTTTTTGCTTCCTAGAAACAAGTGCCTTTGCGACTTCTGTAGTAATTCAAACCTACTTCATTGTAACCTAGGAGCATGTGCCTGTGTTCTGTAGTGATGGAAACCTACCTTTTTACATCCTTGAAACAAGTGCCCATGCGACTCCTGTAGTCATTGAAACCTACCCCTATATTTTAAGGATCATACTATTTACGAGCTCTATCAACATTATTATTAATTTAATAATAATTCTGTTTTGGAAATCCAAATCCATTTATACTCTTACTTCAAAACTCTCTCTTATAACACGATCGAATCATATTATACAATCATGATCATATCAATATGTCATAACAATTTTTATGAGTCTTGCATAATGAGTTTTGATCCGTGTATACGAAAACAAGAGATAGTAGTGAATATATTCATATATCATATTAATACATAAATTTATTCATACCGGGAACAAATGCATACAATCTTTTCTGGGCTGGAAAAGTTAATAAATTGGACATCTTGAAGGATTCCAAACAGCATCATCCTTACCACGAGAAAAATAAATCAGTCACCTACGAATTCATTCGCTCTATCACTCACATGAGACCAACCATTTTATTTCCACCTAACAGCAGAATCACTTCACCTACCCAACGCGTTACCTCTGATCAAAGTTTAATTTCCACCTCTATGAATTGGTCTGCAACGTGTGGATTATCAATTCCACTTGCAATGGTGGTTGCGAGAAATCCCTTCAAATATTAAACGCTGTGCGATGGGAATACAGAGTTCAGGTTGATATTGAAAAAAGTCTTGGAGGGTGGCTATGGCATGAACTGTTATATTAATGTTTCCAAGTGAAGATCGTTTAGAGTTTGTGGGTAATGAATTACAGGTAGGTTATGGCGGATCAGGAAAACCCAATTTAATTCAAAATCCGTTAAGTGATGTCATCTAACGTACCAATGGAGCCGATGAATAAATTTTAGGTCATTTTGTATTTTCATACAATTGGCTGTTTCAAATTCACATAAATTAGCAGCAAATACTTTCAATTTAGCAAGAGGTATTGGAAGTATCTAATGGTTCAAATTTAACTTGATATGCAGCTAATAGGCCTACTTTCAGTTCAGAAATAAGTTTTTAGGGGAAACTATTCAGTGATTGGTTGAATTTCTCGTTGGCAGTATGTGATTGACTGGATAGTGCGTTGAATAACAAAATGGTGGGAGAAACAAAATACATGAAATGGTGGATCAAAAATGGCGGATACGATAAGAGATGAAATGGCTGATCACAAATAGGATTAGAGCTATTTATTCAATGGTGGATAGAACGAGAAGCGTTGAATTATAGGAATCAATATATTATCAATAATCAATAATTATTTTTTCAAATGGAATTTTTAAAAGAACTATAACTCATATCTCCGTTTGGGGAAAATGAGGTTATCTGGCGAAGTGGAACAACCCTTGGGTCTTCCCACTATTAAAAGCCATACGCTAAATAAATAAATAAATAGGAATCAATTCAATAATGCATAAAGCAATATTAGAAATGTTGTAAAGAATCCTAGAAACGATTTTCTTTCAATTTATTCATTCATCATACATTGGGTAGTCACTTATCATGCTGAGAAAAAGGCAGAAGTGAAGGAGAGAAATAGAAGAAGATGAAGGGGGAAATGAGGAAAACGAGAGAAAGAAGATGAAGTGAAAGTAGAAGACGAACAATTTTTAGAAGAAAAAGATTGAGGAGAAGAGGAAAAACTAGAATAAGAAGATGAAGGGGAAGACTAAGAGTATTGAGAATTAGGAGATGAAGTGGAAGGCGAAAAAGAGGATGATAGAGGAGAAAAAGAGAGGAAAGAACAAAAAGAAGAATGAAGGTAGTTGAGTTGAGGTATGGTTCAGTCCTGCTTTGGCAATGAGGCTGAGGCTGAGAGACTCTTCTCGGCGAATAAATTTTTGAGTAGGCATCGTTTAGTAACGCCTCACTGAGATCTGCAGGTGGTGTCTCTGAGAAAGAAAGAGAGATAGAAGGAGAGAATAAGTGAGAGAGAAAGAGAAGGTTGACTAGGAAGAAAAGTAGGACAGAGGTTGGAAAAAGTGGAAGACCAGAAGAAAAAACTTAATATAAATTTACGACGGCTGCTGGAAAAGCAAGCGAGCGAGCGGACTGTAAGTAATGGTTGGCTAAATCATGGTCGGCAAGCAAAGCATGCGATGCGACGACCTTTCAGGGTGCAATTAATTGCATCTCTTTTGTAGTGAGTAATTCCTTTTTTGCAAGGCTGGCCGCATGCTAAACAATATCCAGCACTGTTCAATCCATCACCGCAACGCAACACAGCAACGCGTTTTCCACATCGACGCTGATATTTTGCGTCCAGTTGTAGGAAAACAAAGCACAATAAAATGTTATTGATATTTTGATGTAATATTTTAGAATTCCAGTGAAATGCAGTAATAAAAAAGATATTCGTACGACTCTTGATGGTGAGTAGACTTTTGCTGGTAGGTTCCACCATAGAGGATCCTAGGAATTCTATTATTAGGGTTCTATTATTCTATGGTTCCACCTAGCCAAAGTGTAGGGCTACGTGGCCTCATACTGGTCACCAATCCAAGAGGAGTCCATAGTGATAGTGACTTATCTTCACGATAACTACACAGCCACCCTCACCGAGAGGCGAATATTCATAGTTTCAGCCTACAGATTTTGAGCAGCTTATTGATATTTCACTGGAATAGTTTCGAATTAAGGGTATAATACAGGGTATTAGCACTGATCACACATTATTGTAAAGTCTGTCCAACCAAGAAGACATTTTGGCAAGATGAGAAAATGAATCCAGCTAGGTCAATTTTGGTTCAAAAATTATAAACTTAATTTCAAATTATAGATCACAATGTTCTCTAGAATCACTACCAAAATCATAATATTTTCAAACAATATTGACCGAGCTGAAGTCAATAAATGAATAAGTGTATGAATTAATATTGATAAGTTCAGCAGCTCAATATTTTTGGATTAGCCTATAACTGGATATAACTTGACCAACTCAATCTGATACGTGTTGAACTTGTTTTTTCACTGGAATCATAAAAAGCCGGACTCAAATGTAAAATATTAAAAATGTAGCCTAAATCTTATATTTTAAAATTTATATGAATGATATAATTTCATATGAATTCCAATAAAATATAATATAATTTTTTCATGAATAAATTCGTAGAGGCTAAAATTTAGGTTGCGCTGTAGAACAAATTAAAATCATGAAATTGTCCCAGCACAAAAGAGTCAATTGAATTTGCTCAGCTATTTGCATAGAGCGGTTCACTTTTGACGTTGGCTGGAAAGTTTTTAGCAAACGCAACACGCTCTGAGTGGAAGAACAAAAAGTTTGTTGTTGTCTTTTGACTGCCGGGCGCATGTAAACAAGATAGCTTATTTGAATTATGCAGATGAGGGCAGCCTGTCTCTCACTCATCGAAAGGGAAAAGTATTTCAAATTTCATGAGCGAAAAAAGCGCCATCCTTTCAGAACATTTTAAGTTTGTCTAACTTTGTTCCGATGTTTCGACTAGAACTATGAGATAGTCTGTCCAAGCAAAGAAGATATTCTGGCAAGATAGGAGAATGACTCCAGCTCGGTCAATATATTTTCAAAAATCATAAATCTAGTTTAAAATTGTAGATCAGTATGTTTCCAAAATTTGAGACCAAATTCATCATTTTGAAACCAATACTCACCGAGCTGGAATCATGTTTCCATCTTGCTAGAATGTCTTCTTTGCTTGGACAGACTATAGAGACTGTTTAATGATTCATTAATGGAGTGAAGAAACACAAGGGAATTCCTTCTAAAACTAAAAAATTCTTGAAGATAAGAAGGAAGTTTGAAAAGAGTGTGGGATATGATGTCTTATCAGTTTGTTACACTGTGTTGGAATTCTCTACCTGCTTTTCTGCTAACTTCCTCATTCCAGGATAATAAACTCATCCCCTCTGTGATTGGCTTATGGGGTGGTTCCTAGGGTATAAATAGGGTGCTGTGAACTATTTTGAGACAGATTGTGAATACCCAGTGTAGTATACTCATCATCCGAGACGTTCCAACTCCATAGTTATCAGGTATTTGACTCACAATATGAAATCTTATTTCATACATTTGATAATCAATATTTCTTATTTGAATTTGAAATACTATATTAATTTTCGTTTCTTTCAATACCATGAAAACGTTACTCTCTACTCCGTACAATGCGAAGTCATTATGTAGTGTAGGCTACTATATAGTCATTTTCACGACGATTATGTTACAATACAATATTTTGGAATGATCGAAGAAACATCCTACTTTCCATTGAAAACGTTAAGCATTTCATAATTTTCTTTCTGCTTCTTATGCGCTCCAACAGCTGATATTGTCAATTGGCTATGCCTGGATAGGGGTTTTGCAGTTAATTTTGAGACAATAGATGCTTTTACATCAGCTTTTGATATTTACATTAGCTTGGGAACCGCCCAATGTTTTGACGACAGTATCGAATCGCCAATTGCTATATCACATTGTTATTGAATATATTCAATAACAATATAGAATATATTGTAATATAGAATTGTAGATCAAGAGTTGACATTCTCATCCTGATAGCCTACATCTTAACAGTTGAAGAGGTACTCTAATAAGTTTGAAACATTTATAGATATCGTTTTTCAACACATTCTCTACAGACATAAAATGGCAAATGGATAATAATACAACTGGAAACAGAGATTTATCAAGCATTCATGTAGAATCGGAATTACACCATTATTCAATCATTATGTTAAACTTCAAATACAGTATACAGTGAAAATTGATTTTTATGAAAGTACAAACCACGGAAACTAGAATACAGTACTAGATCTAGATACTAGAATGTATTCTAGTATCCGTTCAAACTATTGCATTTTAAATCAGGAATAGAACGAGAAAAATATTCAAATGCTCCCTTGAATAGATTTTGAAAATAATATCTGAACACCATTCAGATTTCATATCAACGAACCTTCCATATTTTTACATTGAATATTCCAGTGCTCGAAAATTAATTGAGGGAAGATGAGAGCAATTGATTGAGAAAATAATCATTTTGTCAGAGTATGACATCATTATTCGAAATACAACTGTCAGAGGAGAAATCGTTGAAAATGAGTTCAATAGCTGGTACACGAGAGACAAAATTCGCGACTATCAATATTCACAAAACAAATGATTATGAATTCAGTATAAACAACATTAATATCCAGCTTTTTAATTGGTACTGGTCAGCCACTCAGGGAATAGGGAAATTTAGGACAACATATAGACTGGAAAGCTCTCAGTGATTATATCATAGCATTTTCAACAATTCAGAATAATTCAAATATTAAATCAGAAAACTACATGAGTTATTCTCTAAAAATATTGCAATTTTGGAATCTGTAAATGTTGAATAAGAACAACGCAGTTGAGTTAGTTTTAACATAATATTTTCAATCCACTGATAGATGAGTATTTGAATTATGAAATGAATACTATTCATAGAATTTAAATAAGATTCTCTCTCATAAATTAGTCAATTTAGTTTGTTTAGTTGACATTTTCATTCATAATTAGTTTGAGGTGAATCATAGTTTTGAGGAATAATAATAGAGCTCATTTTCCGTTATACGGTGATTATTTCAAACATCATGAGAATTTTCTGGCGTATTCAAGTGGATGAATAATATTATATGGATAATTGAATTATATGAATATTCTGTATTCTATAGTTTCCTATGATATTCAAATTTAAATAAGAATCAAACACAACGAAGTGTATAATTGGATGTTCAGATTCTCAAGATTTCTTGAATAAATTAATTTATTACAATACAAGTATTGTCATGATCACGTAATCATTTTGTAATGATCCAGGAAAGAAAAAACAGACTTAAACCCTTTCTATTTTTCTCAAATTTTGAGATGGAAAAATATACATAATATAATATTATTAATTAAATTTATTTCACTAAATATAATCCGATTATTATATCTTGTGCATATTCAACTACATATTGAGTACAATAATGTTTAGTACTGTAAGCCTAGTTGTACTAAACTAATGAGCAAACTATGAAGGATTATGATCTACAAAAGAATTTTTAACTTCATTGTATGATAATGATAAGAAGAGCATGGATACTACTTCATAATACTCGAAATACTTCATATCATATAATGTATATAATATAATAATTGAATAATACTGATTTATACTCGTAGCATCCATGATATCGATGGATACGAGTTGTTAAACAATATTTCATTCAACACGTAATTAATAAAAAGAATATTCAGCTTAAAAGAAATGTATATTATCAATAATCCAGAATGATTGAATGGAAATCAACTATAAAAGCTCATAGCCTATGAGGTTAATACAATTTTGAATTTAGAGTTGAATAGTCCTATAATATAATCACTCTATATCATCCAACAAAAATATTCGATTGAAATATATTTCAACAAATGAAAGAAAATTTTGGAGTGTAAATAACACAAATAAATATGTTACAGATATTTATAGACATCTTTAAATTTGATGAAATTAAGCAGAGTGATAACCTAATCATATGAGATCCCTAATAAAAATAAACACATATGATTGATTAACATACAGTAGGCCTACTTATAGAATTAATCTGTTCATTTGCATTTGAAAATATAATTAGTGACTATAAAATACACTAGGCTAATTTGACTATAATTAGTTGGAAAATGCATTGAAAAAATAATTAAAAAAAGGGTACTTTGGTAGTTATTTGAAATAAAAAAAACAGTGATAAAAGTAGCCCTGAGATTAAGGAAACACCAAGATGGCTAATCAACTAAACCATAGCTTCCTTTAATAGCTTCTATTAAAGGAAGCTATGACTAAACCTATGAAATATGAAAGAATGATTGGCTCTATTTCTTTCAAGTTATTTCGAGGAGTTTTTGTGGAAAAGAAGTGAGCGAAAAATCACAGAACAAACGTAGAACAGCCGGAGCATGGTGAATTATGATTATTTTTGCAGTGAAATATCACGGTTCGCTCCACTTATCTGCACATATCAGTGCAGCATGCACGCTTGCCTGCCATGACAGACACAACACGTCGCAACTTACGCCTCACTTGTCAAGATATCATGTCACCTTCTTTCCTCTATCTATTCCAAAAACGTCTTGCAACATTTTCCATCCTGGCTCTGCTCTGATACTGTCTATCTTGTATCTATTCTTATCATCACGACACGATATTCTTATCTATGACTGGAATCCATGAAGAATTGTGAATTATTAATACCATAGAGTAAGGATTGAAATTGATATTCTCAATCCTATTGTATGTTTATACCTAATTGAAATGTTCAAATATTGATATGCAATTTTTTCAAAAATAATCATTTCATATCTTCGAAAGAAGTTAAAGCAAAATGATAAATCGTAAATTTTCTGAAATAAATCACAGAATGTCGATGGATCTCGTTTCTAATTTGGAGGTGATAAGATTGTAAATCTCCAATACTACACGTGTTATGTTGGCAGTTTCCTGTTTTTCGCCGAATATGAATTAAATCGATAGATGGTCAGTAAATGAATGAATGAATGAACCACATAATATGGACATTTTTTACTATTATTAACTCTCCACAACCTATGCTTATACTAATATTGGGCTAAGAAAATGTCAAATAATATAAGGTGAGGCTGCGAGTGCTACATAGTATATACATAGTTCCACGTTTATATCATATATCAGATCATATGATTCGCATATTATAATATAGTAAAACTCAAGCCTTTGTTCATATATTTCAAACAGATTCACTATACACTTCTATTTCATTCACTAAAATTTAATTATTCAGATAAGAATAATATAAATTATACAACTTATGTATTCAGCAAGTATTCTCACTCCCTTTTATTCAGGAGGCCTACATCATATACCAGAGCACTTTAAAAAAACATTTTTTCCATTGATTCCTTTTTCAAAAATTTCTCAAGTACTCGATAAATAGCTGAACAAATATTTTCATATTATTCAAACTATTCTCCCTACCCTATACCATCACAATACATTAATAATATTACGAGTACAGTATTTATCAAAATCTGAATTTAAAAGATTAATGTTCTTGCAAGAACCCTATGTTGTCATTCACTTTACATTGATGAATTTATTTAAATACGATATTTTCTATTGTTTCAGAATGATTAGTGCAAGCATCTCGTCACCCCTCTGCCTGGCGGTCTTCTTCGTGGCTCTCATCTCCTTATCGGCCGCCTCTGACACATCATCTACGTCACCTACATCATCAACCGACACCACCAAAACCAGTATCGACCGTAATACAGTTGTGGCCGCGGCTCCCGTTCATCACAATGACGGTGTTTCTCTTATTCTACTCACTTTTCTAGAGTTGTTCTATTTGTTTCTAAGAATATCGATATTTGGCTTGCAGCTTTTAGAAACTAAGTTCGAGAGTATACGGAACTTTTTCTATTATTCACCGAATCGGTTTGTGGTTCTCAGAAACTCGATTGGGGAATAAACATTCGAAATAGTTATCAAAAATAGCTTACAACAGCTAAGAGAATGATTCTGGTATTTAGTTTTCACCTAATTTACTCTCCGCTAAATTGTTTTCAGCAATTCTCCCTCGATTTTTACAAAATTAAACAATAATATTATGCTGTAGATTCGTAAATTTTTGGAAATAATCTAGAATCAGAGTTCAACTTAGTTATGCGTCTCCCAAATTTCAATTCATTTTTGAATCTTTTGTTTCTTATAAATTTTATAGTTGTTGAGTATTGGGGATAAGCGACTATTAAGATAACTCTTTTTTAGTTTTGGTCACATTTTAAATCCAAATTTCTAGTTTCAACACTTCAAAAACTTCACATCTAAATATAAACGACCTAATAAAATAGATTCCTTGTGAATAATGGAAAATTAATAGGAATATCATACTATACTGAATGAATATACCTCGTAAATTCGTTGAATGTGTGTTGTGTTTCGGCTCATAATTCAAATATTTCAATCATAATCCTGTTGCACCTCATGTGTCTTTCTTCATAAAAAATTAAAAACTGGTAATCTTCAAATTTGAATTCCAAAGTGTTATTCTTTCAATCGCCAATATAATAATATTCGATAGTTCATATCCATTTGAAGAAGCTATGATACATTCAGATTCTCTATTGCAAATAATATTGCAACTCTACAAGAGTTTTCGTTTTAAAAGCTGAGAGCTATTCTCAACGGTTCCAAATTGCTCTTGTAAGATTAAGACAACCATTAACCCACCCATTGTCATAAATAGTCATCATCACGATTGCCTAATGAATGCTTATAGAATTGCAAAGGATTCAATCGAGTTAAATCATATTTTCAAGAAATAGATTTTAAAGTGTTGAAGTGTTCGATAATGGAGATTAGCGAAGAGCGTTGAGATACTAAAAGCTGATTTCCTGTAAACGAGAGCTTCTTCTCTTTTTATTATTCTTCTTCCTCTTATTTAAACTCTTCGTCTTCACCCTTGATTGGGTGTAATGCTGTGGATACCTTTTGTAGGAGAAATTGCGCTTCTACATCGAGGTTTTCCTTCTTTCTTTGTTCTTCTTTCCTCTAATTCTTTATCCTCATTTTTCAACCACTAATGCAATTTTCTCTTTCTTCTCCACTTCTTTCTAGTTGCAATTCTTGTGTTTCATGCTTCATTCACTATTTCAATTCTCGTTTATATTTTTCTTTATATCTCTTTTCTTTCAAGTTTCTCATCTAGATCTGATAATAATCACAGTATAATTATTATCACCATCTTCTTCTTACAATAATTCTATCTAGTATATTTTTTCTATTATTATAGGTTTATATTATTCTCCTTCTCTTCTAACTAATTTATCCGCTACTCGTACATAGTTCAATCTCTGTTTTCTCCTTTTCTTCATTTTATCATGCACCCTCCACAATTCTTTCATCGTTCGTAATACATCTTCTTCGAGAAGAGTTTCTTTCCCTTTTCTTGAAAAATCTCAGTTTATCTTATCAGTTTAGCTGAGCTACTCTTGATTATTCTCTCTCTCTTTCTTCCACAAACACAGTACTCTGTTCTCTACTCTCGGTTCCATACTTTCCACTCTTCAATTCAAATTTACACATTTCCCTCTTGCATATCTATTTCTCTCAATGTATATTTTCATCCGTTCATTCCTTTTCCAGCTTCTTCTATTTCCAACTCACTCCTTCTTTTTCTCCATCTCTCCCTGCTTATATCTCTTTCTCAATATATATTTCCAGCTGTTTATTCCTTCTCTCGCTTCTTCTTTTCCCCCTTAACACACTCTCTTTCTTTCTCCCCCTTTTAACTGGCTGCACCGTCAGTAGACGATCGTATCGCTCCCAATTGAATTATTTTGTAAAAAGCAGTACAAGCTCGAATGCAATAGGAAGCCTTGAAACCCTTCGCCAGTGATAACACTAAACACAGCAGCAATTCTCGAATTTCAAATTCGAACTAAGAGTAACTCCCCCGCTCTCTTACATCCTTATTCAAGACATGGGGGTGTGGGTGCAAAAGGCTTTTCTAACATTTATTGAAGCCCTTCATATGCTTACAGCTATGTAACAGATTAATTAGATTTGCTACATTGCAACTCAATCCAGATGCTAACTAAATACCATTCATTGCTAACTAAATACCAGTGTGTAGTATTGAAATACTATATACCTCTTTCAATTATTTCCACTTTTGAACTAGTTCTCTTTGATTCCTCTACGTTTTTTGACTTGATTATTATTTCCTTTCATAATTTTTTCGACTACATAATAATTATTGACTTACAATTTGATTAGAGGTTGCTGGAGTTTTTTGAATGCTCGTATTGGTGCTTGCTCAACAAAATACAAATGATAAAAGCTTATTCTGGATCGTTTGTTGCTGTAATGTTCATGGAACAAACAATCTTCTAGTTTAAGCACAAATCGAAATTTCTTCTAATATCGGTTTTATACGTAGTATTGTTGAGGTAGTTCATAATATGCGTTTTTCAAATAAACAAACTGCCAAAATTACTTAGTTCTGATGAGGAAGATGGGTTAGACTGTACTAATAGAATTATCAAATACTGTACTATCGATTACAGGTACTTGGGTTAGAAAAGGTATGGAGGTATTATGTTCAAACTTACGGGTACTATCGCCAATGAGCGAGATTTAATACATAGAACTACTACCAAGATGACGATACCAGACTTTGTGAACTATTTGAAAGTTTGCGAATTTAAAGCTTCGAACTCATCGCTGAGTTAGATTGCATTACGAAGTTTCGAAAACTATCACCAAGTCTGCGTTGTGGAATTTTCAAACCTTGAACTTATTTTAAGGTTCACTCATTGAACTCAAGGAAATATTGAAAACTATCTTATTTAAATAATCTCTTGGTTTTGCGGTATGATGATTATTGAAGAGAAAACATTGGATATTATGAAATAAGTTTGGTTTGTGAAATTACTCGAAGATGAAGATGCTGCCTTTTACTTTCGGCTGCAGTTGATAAGTGGAAGTAATAGGATGAAGGAGCGGAAGTAGGAATAGTAAGGAAGAAGGAAGAATTTATTAGACTAATTGAATTCAAATTTCCCGCGCTGTAGAAATAACGAGTGGATTATTTATGACAGGATATCCTCTACTAATCTAATTGCAGTTCGAATTTGGCGGGCTTTGTTTGAGAATTTCATTTGAAGTAGGTGGAAAGGGGTAGAGAGAAAAGTTCCATCGATTCTCTTTCTCTTTCCATCCCTTGTTTATTATCTCTCTCTCACTCTGTGAGACCTACTTACGTCCCATTCCTCGCGCTTAAAACTCAGCTCAAAGTTTCCGAAGCGCTCATGTAAATTTGGCGGAATTAAATATATATGAATGCCGCTGCTATGAACAGCTCCCTTAAACCGACTCGGAAATAGTTGGAGTTGAAGTAGTGAGCTCTTAAGAACGACTTGGCCTTTCTGTCCGTTAAAAAGGTGCTGCTGGCTAACTTGGAGCAATTCAAATCCCTATTACAAATAAAAAGTTTTAAGCTCCCACTTACTTTGTAAATTACTGGCTTGTGATGGTAAACAGAAAACAATGGTTATTCTTTATCGATGCAACCTTTTGAGACCAGCATTTTTACAACAAAAATGTCTCAATTTCTATTCTCAAGTACCATTACATGCTTTTCTGATAAAACATAGGCTACTAACCGATGTTCACCGAATCCCAGTTAACTTAGAGTACTCAGTATTGTACTACAATTTTTAAAACATAACAGTAAACTTGACTCTCTTCCTGAGGAAAAGAAACGTTTTTGAAGCTAATACAGACCAGTTTGATGTAGCGATGTTCATTAACTCTCAATCTGTGAATATTACATTCTGTGAGAGAACCCCATTCTCAGAAATTACCAGCAAACAATTCATATTATTAAATTTTCATACGTTTCTAATCTTTTCGCATATTCATTGTGTGTTTCCTGAAATGTATATAGACGTACACAGATGTCGGTATTATTCAATTCAAAAAAGTTGGTGACATCCTGCAAACTTTTAAACTAGCATCAACGTCACCTACCCTACATCCCGTCTCTTACTGGTTTTTTTTGTGAATATTGTAGCTCACCTACCTCATACCCTATTTCACCTTTGTAAAATTTTATCTAACCTACCTTACTGAATACAAATTGAATACAGTGAGACTCTCACTAGAATCTGCTACTGATTATTCTATAGTCTGTCCAAGGAAAGAAGACATGATGACTGGCAAGATGACTTCATCTCGGTGATATTAGTTCAAAGTTTATAAGTTCAGTCTCGAATTCTAGGAAACACAATTTGATACCAAATTTATAATTTTTGAATCAATATTGACTGGAGTCATTTTCTCATCTTCCCATAATGTCTTCTTTTCTTGGACAAAGTGTATCAATATGTACACCTATTATCCGCATTCATATGTTATATTAAAACTTATCAAACCAATATCATTGTTCCACAGATAGCAGCGACCTGACGTATTTTGGCAACATGCTATCAACTCTGACCCACAACGGCGGTATAGTTGCTGTCGGTGTTCTGGCACTCTCGGCAATCGCCGCCATGGTAATGCCCATGTTCGGCCTCAGACTCTGTTCGCTACTCGGCACATGCGACGGTATCTACCCGGCTGCCAGCAGCTATGCGTCGTCGGCATACTCCAATGACGCAGCTTATGCCAGCGGATATCCGCAGGCTATGTACTCGCCCTCGTCCTACCAGAAGAGGTGAGTGAAATCAATGCGGATTGTAATATAGAATACTGTAGTAGAGAGATCCATTATTCTATGGTGAATTTGGATATGAAGTTGAAACCATGTAGCTCATTTTCAGTCGAAGTTGAGAAAGTATAAATTCGATTTGAGAACATGTCAATTATATTTCAGTAGAATGAAAGTTCATTTCTCCAACCATAGAAAAATATAATAATATAATATTGATAACATTGAAGAATGATACAATAAAAATACTAACAAGGAAGCTAACTCTATTTACTACATATAGGTCTCTCTGTGTGAAAAGTAGGAATAGTCACTTGTATTTCATAAAATATCGGATGTAAATCAGAAGCGTCAATTCTATATGAAAATATATCAATTGCAGTTCAAATGAATGAATTGTTTTTTAAAAGTATAATTTTGAATTGCATAGATGAAAGAATTATAAAAAACAGATTTTGTTTATAAAAATAGTTTTTCATTTTCAATATGACATTTTGGAATTTTCAAGGGAAATTCAAGGAAAGTTGTCAATCAATAGAAATTTATAGCTTCAAATGATTTCTAAATTCTATCGTGTGAATTCTACTGCACCAAAATATAATTGTAGTGATACTACTTCTTTAGGCCGATATTACACGATAATATTTCTATTATCATAGTTGATTATATGAGAAGAGACAAAAATATGAATTAGTATTTACATCTCTTTTAATATGATTAACTATGATAATAGAAATAATATTATCGTGTAATTCCGGCCTAAGCTTGGTTTCTAGCAGCCTGATGAGTTATCATGAATGAGAGTTAAAGGCTCAATCAATCAATTGTTTCTGACAATCATCGCTAGGCTGTGCCTAGTTTTTCCTCCCGATTTCAGTATATAAAAATTTGAATAGTTTGAACATAGAGAAAGAATATGGTTTGGTACATCTCTGAGGAAGGAGAAGTGTGAATTTAGAAGGTGAGATACTTATACTTCTGTTGGTTATTGAATGATATTGTCTCAATTTGTTAAATGAAAGTTCAATTGTTACGAACTGTAAAGTGACTTAACAACTCTATTAGATAGTGCTGGAGTGTCAGAATTTCACAAGGTTTAAGTTTTGCAGCAATCCATCCACATGAAACACAATTAAGCCAGGTTGATATTGAATCGTGGATAAATTATTTCATAGTCCTATACACGGGACTATTATCACTGTTTCTCTACTGAAACATTAATATCTAGCCTATTTGAAAAGATACAATTTGTGAGAATCCAGTAAAACAATATAATAATAGTCTCGTTACTATGTTTGAGTCTCACTGTGATTTCAAATACACACAGTTCATGAATGTTTTTCATGTTGTTTGAAAACAGCATTCAGAAGCAATGTTAATTTAATAACATGATGCAATCCGTTCATACAATTTCCACAACATTACACTCTCATTATCTCGTTATTATGATTGTCAACAGCGAAATTTCCATAAGTGGATCCAATCGTGACTGTGTCTGTTTTGCACCAGATTTGAATTTTGCGGTTGGTCAAATACTATAGTCTGTCCAAGCAAAGAAGACCCTCTGGCAAGATTGGAAAATGACTGCGGATTTGCCAATATTTGTTCAAGAATGAAAAAATTAGTCTCGAAGTGTAGGAAACATTCTCATCTACAATTTGAGACCAGATTTATCATTCTTGAACCTATATTGACCGAGCTGGAGTCATTTTCTCATCTCGCCAGAATGTCTTCTTTGCTTGGACAGACTACTGTAGTCTAATAAATAATAATTGTTACCACAACGTTAGAGATAGCATCAGTTGATCCACATCCAACCACAGCATCATAATCAAATTTGGACAACATGTTTCGAAACTTCCCATCAAACGTCCGTCTGTTGTCCAAATCTAATAAAGTTTCTCTAAAACACATCGCTCGAATTTCAAAATAATGTTTCCCCCTTCCTACTTGTCTTTGACAGCATATAGGACTGAACAATTAGGGAGCTTTGAGGATTTTCTGAAACTTGAATCTAATTCATGGTTCTAGTAAAGTGATCTAGCCTATCTAATCATATTGTTTACAATTTATCATGAATTGAATGATTTATAGAACTTGTTGATCGTTATGTCCTTGTTCAGAGCTCAATAATTATATCATAATAATATACTTGATTATCTATCATATTCAATATCCTAATCAATAAGCCTATTGTAGAAGAATTAGGATAATCATATTGCGAGGACATAAAAATTCAATTGCTCAGTTATAGCTTTGAAAAATAAACTATTGATTTGATATTTGTAATGTTATTGTAAATGATAAAATATAACTCATAGCTTATATTATGTCACCGAAAATCTTTTTCTGAATAAAAAAATTACTCGTACTTAAGTAACTCGGAGTAAGTTATTATTTACTACTAATTAAATCAATTTAATTTACTGCTGTACAGTGAAAGATACGTGTTTCGTGCGCACGAGCCGCTAGTGACTCAATAATATTATACTGTATTAACTTTTCTCTTCCGACAAAAATAATTCTTTATAAAAAAATATTCAAACCTATCATTTACTATTTCCAGCACCAAAACAAATTCTTATTTCTATCAGGCTTGTATTGAACTTATACTCAATAATAATATCAATAAAACAACACTTGGAAGTTATTGAAACTTGAAAGCGCTACATAAATCAATTCAGCGGCATCAGCTTATCAATAAATAGCATGTCTGGTGATGCAGAATAATGTTCGATCCCAAGATTCAGTTTCGCCGGCTTCAAGTTCATCTCTGGAGAAAGGAGTCGCTTATGAATATTAATGTACTTTGCTAGTTATTCACTGAACAAACTTTGAATTCGCAAAAGCATGATTTATGTTATTTTATAAGAGTGGAGCTTACAGCTCTTGTTGGCGCGTAAATCGGAGAGAGAAAGAGAAAGTAATGGAGTGTGAGTGATAGAGAAAGATAGAGAGTGTTATAAATTTCTCAACTTTACAAAAAACCTGTGACACGAGCTGAAATTCACCGGGTGAACTCCAGTTACGAATGAATATTTATTACTTTCGAATGTGAATATGTGAAGAGCTCAATGACAGGTGTCAATTATCAGTTATGGATGTTTTTGTACGAAAGAATGTTTTGTTCAGTTTTTTATTTGACTTATTTGTCATGATTTTTTCCATGTGAGTTTTAAGCCAGCAGCTATCACAGAGGAAAACTGTCATTCGACAGATTATCAATGCTGTAAAGTTTCAGTTTTTTCACAAATTCAAACGTATATCAATCGTATCTTGATACGAGATTATGAGAGATGGATCATGATAAATATTGAAAGATAGTAATATGTTTAATAGTGCTCGGCACTGGCGGCTCGTGCTCACGGAACAGGTGAAGTGCTGTACAGTAAAAGATACAAGCACTCCGCCTGCTTCGTGGGCACGAGCCGCCAGTGGAGCTTCGTGCTCCTCATGAAAAGCAACAATACTTATTGAGAATCATTCTCAATATTTGTTTCATTGTCTTCTTTAACTGTACAATGTACATCATGAATTAAAAAAATGTATGAGAAATGGATTCTCTTCAAAATACCTTTAAATAATAGGAGTATGGATGAGTTTACCTTGAATTATTCTTCTAAGTTTCTCGTGAAGTTAAATTGTAATATAATACTATTACAATGTTCAAATAAGTATATGTTTAATAGATTCAATCATTTGAGAGAGCCAAGCTGGGCTTAGCCTGTACTATTTCTCTTCCCAATTTTGATGAGTAATGATGTCCAAAAAGATATTACTCTTCAATAGTGAAGTTAATTATTTGTATTTCTCAATGTGGTTTATAATATTTAATCACAACTGAAAAAATTTAATGTTTATGTTCCAACTTAATAATGAATATTTGAAGCTATAACAATCCTTCCTCTCTTTCAAAATTGTAGCTGTAACTGTTGTTGTTGTTACAATTGTAACTGTTTTTCTATTTTCAGATCAATTGAATACATTGGACCCATACTGAAAGCCCTCAGCTCAGCCTACGACAAATACGGAAAGGCAAGCGCAGTGGCTTCAACCAAGAAATCAACGTAAACATTCACATCCAACACTAATATTTGCCACTCTGAATAAGGAATGGATTCCTGATTAGCTGAGCTAAATTATTGACTCATTTTGAAACTAGAATTTCTATCACTAGAATTATTAAAGTCTGAGTAGAATATAGATTGTACAGGTATGTAGTTATTCAGTTGAAATATTTCGATTTTGTACAAAGTCCTGGCTCACAAGGAATTGGTCTCTTTGCCTCCTTGATCTTGATTATTTAATTAATGGTTGTTCATAGTTCACAATTAATTCAACAATGTTCAATATTTATACTGCTTTTAACAGGCTCACATCCAAAATAATACTGTATTTTTTCGAATTCATAACCACAAGGAAACCTGAGTTGAACAACTAGTAAGCTAATTATTTTGATTGATTTGTTGAAGTATTGGGGTATCAGCTTCCAAGGATTGTTTGTGATTCACGTAATTAATAAGAGAAAATGGTTATCGAGTAGCTTCTATTAGAAATATTAGTCAACTATGAGATGTGAGAAGTCAATTCTCATCATCATCAGCCCATATTACTATTATATTACTGTATTACTATTTAACAAGAGATGATTTCCAGACAATGGAAATTGGTAATTTCCTATTGATTTATACAAAAATTGATTACAAACTCAGCGAATTAATGATATTATCATCTTAGTGACAGTACTGTAGTATTGTTTTCGGTGAATACGATAAGGTTGAATGTATACTATTAGTCTTTAAGGTGTGGGAATTGGGGAATGAAATACTATAGGTATATTTTGTTACTTGATGTAAGTTGTGAATAAATAAACATGCAATGATCATTTGAAACAAAACTCATTTATTTTGTGACTTCATCTTTAAAACTCTTACTCATTAACAACTGATGTACAGGTAAACACCAATTATTATTCGGAAGAATTCATCGATAGGTCCATAGCAAAGTCATTAAGTATTATACCATTTATCCCTTGTATCACAGGACACAAATCTCAGGAACTGGTTGAAAATAATCAGGGACAGAATAACCCATTCCAGCTAGTCCACGTTCAATAGAACTATGGAGTAAAGATTAAAGGATAGAGAGGTGCAGAGGTCCTCGATCCGTACTCTATGATAAAACATAGAGAATATAAAGAATATCCTATCACCATTTGTCTTGTTTTATTAACATTCCAACTTTTTTAAACTTCTCTAATACACAGTTCTAACTCAGTGGTAGAGGTAATCCATCAAATGAAAACATTTTCAACAAAAAATTGAACGAATTCAGTCTTTTCTAGAGTTGCAATGCCTGACAGAGTCGAAATCCGATCTGAGTATTGGCGGCAAAAATGAAGCCGTGAAACAGTACATTCTATAAATCTGGAATTAGAAGGTGATGGGTGGCTGGAGAAATATCATACGAGCGAAAGAGAGAGGAAGTAAGTGAAAAGAGAGAGAGAGAGTGAGAGTGCGAGAGATTAGAAATGAGGGATTGCGGCGAGGTACAACCACCGGAATCCTCTTAAAACCGACTCGGCGGCTGGATTTGTCTTGACACGAGTTCTTCGTTCGGCCACCGCAGGGAGCTCTTCCGGGGTACTTCCGGCCCCCCTACTTCCACTAACCCCCCCCATTCTCCTTCAGATAGCCCCCCACTTTCCCTAGAACACCCCATACCTCGATCTTTTGATTTATGCCGGCTAGTTAGTCCGTAGCTGTGGAGCGACCATGTAGAAGTGCACTGCTTCGATTATCCGATATTTTATTTGAGGGAGATAAAGTTATTGGAAGTTCTCCACCGTTATACTCCTCCATACATCCTCTCTCACATCCTTTTCTCCGTACATCATTCATTCTTTTTCTTCTTCACTTCTTCACTTTATCGCTGATTATGTCTCTCAAACTTCTCTACTTATTTCTCACCCCTCCCACTCTCTTATCCTTTTCCCACCATTTTTTAATAATAATTCTGTTCCTTTTTCTCACTTTCCTCAATTATTCTGAATCTATCTTTAAAAATTTTACCTCTTTCAGATTCTAATCTTTTCCATTCCCGCTACTATCTCTCTATTTTTCAGTAAAATGTAAGGAAGGACCTAAACTTCATCCTCAAAACATTAGTAAAACTCTACAAAGAGTGTTAAATTAAGTCTTTACTTATCTATCTCTCAATTTCACTTCAATTCTCTCATGTTCAATCTCTATCCTGCAAAATTTCTAATACTCACTTTTTATCTCTCACTCTACAATACTCACTCAGTAGTTACCCTGCACAATGATTGTTAACAATAAGATAAATTATCTCTCTTACCTCCCTCTACTCACTTACTCTTCACTTCTTTCTCTTCCTATCTCCATACTTATATCTTTTTCCTTCTTATTCACTCTCTACCCTGAACGCTATACTTCATTCTAAATCTCTATATTTCACCGATCTTCGTTCCCCTTTACACCTTCCCATAATCCTCTATTGGGAATGGATTTTTTTCTCCTTTTTAATCTCCATTCACTCGGCACCATTGGTGACTGAGTGCTTCATAACTCAGCTTTATTACAGGTAACAGGATCGATGAGAAATAGGAATTTAATAAACCAAATAGGATTCAAAATAATGTATAGGCCTATTCCACTATTGGAATAAATTCGGTGTTTAGAAGATAGATGAGTGTCGTACATTAGACCTGAGCGAGTTCTGCAGAATTATCTTAATTCAACAGATTTTCAATTTGAAATCAATAGACTAAAAGTTAAAACTTTTCGATCCATCTTTATGGATTTTATATGTTTATTGAGAATTCTCTACCTTGAATCATCAACTCACAATTTTTATTCTTAGTGTTATTATCTACTGGCATTAGAGTTGAACATAAAAATAGTCCAATAGAAACTGGAACAGAAGAGCCACTCCTCACCCCCCATCGCGTAGGCCTACCCATAGACGTTGCCAATTTGTCAGGTGTAACTGTAACATGAAAATATGAAATAATTTTTATTAATAATCAGCTGGATTGTCAGAGTTGCATAATGACTCACTGGACTATTTTCATGCGTTCAACTCTGAAATACATGTTCAATTTCTAAACAAGGGTTGTACTGTAAAATACTTTTACATGGCTCTCCAAATTGTTAGTACCCTTCTGATCTAGCGAAAATAGTTTTAAATTGGACAATACTCAGTCATAGATATATAGAGTAAACTACATATCTACAGTATCCAGTTACTCCTTGTAGGCCTACGCTGAAGATGTGGCTCAGTGCTACGAAACGCGTTCGACAAGCAACAAAATCGTGAGTACTGTTGTAAAAGTGGAAGTCTTGAGTATGTACTAAGTTATAAACTTATTAAACTTCATAGTACAATTTGCACCGCATAGAGTAACAGAATAAGTAAGTAATAGACACTGGCGGCCCGTACCCACGAAACAGGTGAAGTGCTCGTATTTTTTACTGTACAGCACTTCACCTGTTTCGTGGGCACGAGCCGCCAGTGGTAATAGAGTACTCAGTCGTAGAGTAATAAACTACATAGTAAAATAATGCAAATGTTAAAAGTGTGGTAATATAATTGATGCAATTTGAATCATCAATCTATTCCACGTTTCGAGGGTCTACATCCACTGCCAGTTCGGACTGTGACAGTAAAAAACTGAGAGTGGATTTAGAAACCGGCAGTCCAAAATAGCTGTTAACCGGCAGGCCGGTCGTTCATCGATCAGCTGTGAACGATAGAACTGTCAGTCCGATCTGTGGATGTGGACCCTGAGTAATCAAGAAGATCGAGATAGAAATTGGTTTGAATAATATTGATCGAGGAGCTCAAGACAGATGTTCAAATTATCGATTTGGCATCAGTTTGAAATGCGTTTCTGAATGCCAGGCCCAAGCCCCGGGCTCAGAACGTGATGGAACGAGATTGGGCCAATATCTTAGTAAGGAAGTTTCCATTACTTCATGGACTTTGAAATGCAGAAGTCAGGTCACGTGATGGGTGAGGGGTGGGGGGGGGGGGTTTGTGAAAAGGTAGGGGAGCGAGTGGTAGAAGAAAACAAGGAGAGAAAAAAGAGAAAAAAAACGATGAAAAAGAAGAAATATTTTGCTTTTGAAGAATGAATACGGCAGCTCCCAATTACAACTCACTTCACAAGAGAGCCAGACCTTGTTGAAAGGTGTTCTAATTACCTCCATCCACATCAGTCTGTCCAAGCAACGAAGACATTCCGGCAAAATAGGAAAATTACTCCAGCTCGGTCAATATTGGTTAAAAAATTATACATTTGGTCTCAAAATATAGAGCAGAATGTTTAATACAATTTCAGAGTGAATTTATAATCTTTGAACGAATATTGACCGAGCTGGAGTAATTTTCTCATCTTGTCAGAATCTCTTCGTTTCTTGGACAGGCTACATCATAGCTGCGAATTTGTTCTAGTCCACAGCAGCCTTGAGTTTTTACCAACAAGCTTGGAAAAAGACGAAGTTTCTTGGAGATTTCTTGCTCGAGTTCAGAAAGAAAACAAAGCCAGGTGAGTCCAGCTGATTTTTGCTATCGATAGACATGCTGACCTCAGCAGTCAGCCCTGCTGAGGATACCACAGAAAATCTTGATAACATTCATCCAAGTCTTTTAATTATTTCTCTCAATTAATTTGAAAACATCTTCATCATGATCTTGGAATAGAATATGATGAAATAGCTTAGAAGTTCAACCATTTGAATGAGACTAGCTGGCTTGCTTTAACAGTCTAGCTGTATGAGGCTTCACCCCTCCCGTACACCCAGCGAAATCAAACGAGATAAAAAAACAACAGGATCGCTTTGCTTGCCTGCATACTTTGTTCGAAAATCCCAATTATTTGAGTTCTAGATTTACAATAGTCATTTTCAAAAAGTTGGGAAAATGCAAAAAGTTGGAACAAGCTTGAATTATAAGCTTCAACCAAGTTGGAAATAAACTTTTGAACTAATTCATAAACAATTCAGTATTTTTCATCCGTAATTACTGTTTGACTGACACTTCTCTATAAAAAGTCTGACATGTTTAGTAACCTGTTTCATAAGTTAACCGTGATCACTAAATACCCAGTTTGACTGTCATGTCTAAAAAAAGAAAACATTTTTAGTTCCTTAATTGGAATTTGGAGGTGGGAATAACATTATCCCTGCAGTTTTTATCATGTAGATTGAAATAGTTTTTATCTTGATTAGTTCAAATAGAACCACTCGTCTCCCCCGAATTGAGTCAGTACACCTACCAATCTTGCCCTCAATTAAAACATCTAGGTAATCTAGTCAGGGTGTATGTCGGTAGGCATGTTCATGATGATTGCGCCGCTGTTCTGTGACAAGCACCCTGCAAAGGGCATCCTGCCAGAAGGTAAATCTTGCCCCAACCAGCACACAAGTAAAACACAAGGCATTCACAATTGCAGCCCCCTCTACGCCACATTCGCACACTCACACATGTTTTCTAATGACATTTGCAATTCAGATCTGTAAGCCATGCTCTCTAATGTGTTTTATTCATGATGTGGCTTGATAAAAATGCGCCGCATCTATTTGAATTGCCGCTGACAATGAGACATACCGCAGAATAACGTAGACCGCCATCTGTCGCTTCTTGTTCTTCCGCCAAGCCACACCTATCCGTATTGAATTTCACCAAAAAATTTACATTTTTGTCTCAATAGTGAATGTGATATGGGAAAGAGAAAGTGTGTTTCATTGCAGTTCTCGCAAACTTGGATTTTGTTAGCGGGGCTTTTGTCAACAATACATCTCAAGTTACCGTATACGTTACTTATTAGGAAGATTATTATGCTGTCTAAAAATCTTGAATTAGTACGTTGAAGTGTTCAAACATAAGAGATTTGATATCTCTCAAATGGAATGGAATTTGATATGATCCATTATCATTTATTTATTGTTACAGTTGCGACTTGATAGCAAGCAGTTTAAGCAAAGGCGATAATGAATGTTGATTTTTACATATGGTGAATGTAAGATGATGAAAGTTTACATTACGACTTTAACTTTGAAAAACAATTATTGACTTTGAAAATTTTGAATTTCGATGGAAGTTCACTATTCTCAATAAAGATTTACAAAAAAAATAAAAATTTTGAATTAACTGGAAAAATTTCAGAGCAAAATAGAACCATCAAGCTATCAAATAAATGCTCTATTTGCAGTTCTATTGTTATCAATCCACATTTCATGTGTAGGCTAATAAGAGTCAATTGGATGTTACATGAGTAAATGTCTTATGTTGTAACTGTCTGTAAATCATGACTTTTATCAATCATGTTAAATTCAAGTTTGGAAGTAGAACAACACTGGATTCCAAATTTATTCTCTAGGTATTTGATTTCTTGTTATTCCATTTAGGAGTTTGTCACCAACTGTTGTACAAGTCTTTGTTCTATAACAGAATGTTACAATTGGACCTCTTTTCACAGACAAACCATTGATTAATCCTTATAACTCCAAAAAAATTTTCAACTGAATATTTCTTGGATGGTAAATGTGATGAGAAGTATCTAATTTTCCATTTTTGTCACTAAAGTATGAACTATAAGGGTGAGTTAGGTTAATCACAATTAATAAAACGACCTGATAATTGTCTTATCACAGATCGACACATCAGAAAATATGAATATTATCAATATTCATAGTACACAACACAACAGAGGGAAGAATTAGGTTATATGAAAATTCAACTAACGAAGCACTCGACTTACGATCCAAAGATACTATATTTTACGATTCAGAGATCGATCTATAAAATGAATTGAGAATAACGATAGCTAAATGTAGTGATGAGTAATTAGGAATAATTTGAATTTAAATCATCCTATATTAAAACGTCCAGCTTATTACGTCTATGAGAGCTGGCAATAGCTCAAGGCTTGCAGTGATAACTTTCAGCTGAAACTCCCATCTCAACTGGCCAGGTTTCAATACGATATGAATAAATCAAGAAAGTAGTTAATCAGTGCTAAATGTAGGCCTCTACGTGGAGTGAACTTCATCGTGAATTTTCGTCCGCTCGCAAATGAATAATCCGAAGCTCTGATAATTTCATCCGATGATTCCTTGAAGAAATTCTCACTCCTTTCCTTGAAGGAGAAAATTAAGAAGTGAAACTTGGAGCAATCGAAAGTTTTAATAGCAGTCGACTTTCCTATCTCATCATTCTTAGTATAGTCTGTCCAAGCAAGAAGACATTCCGGCAAGATGGAAAATCGACTCCAGCTCGGTCAATATTGGTTGAAAAATTATGAATTTGAACTCAAAATGTAGAAAACGTTCTACTCTACAATTCAAGAACAAATTTATATGTTTTGAACCGATATTGACCGAGCCGGAGTAATCTTCCCATCTTGCCAGAATTTCTTCTTTGCTTGCACGGACTATATCTGTATTGAAATTAAAAATTGTCTCTTCCGCCGGCACTGTTAATGGAGAAAGACTTTCGTTCACTCCGCAATCAAATCTTTTGTACTTTTTCCCCCCGGGGGGCAAAATTCAAAAGTGTATTTCCTTCATAAATAATGCAGTTTCTCTACCGTTATTCTTCACATTTCACGGCTCTTCTACTCTTTCAATACTCCATGAATATTCATTAACAATACACAGAGTGTTATTTGAACGATAGCTGAGAAATTTTTCGGCTGATTCAATCGTGCGTATTATTTGAGAAATGATGTTTGTTCTTATTGAGATGCTGATAAAAAAAGGGTTAGACGATCTAGTTCATGAAATCGAGACGAATAGAATTGGCGGATATGGAATTTTTCGATTTCACGATTGAATTCAATTTTATCGTGGTAGGATTTCAAGATTATTGTTAAATATTTCAAACATATTTCAATAACGTAGACCTATTGATGAGATCATGAACATAATCATTATTATCCCGCCATTCCTGCACTACTTTCATGCCACACAGAATTTTTTAAATATTTGTAAAAATGTGTATTCTACTTCCAAGAATCTCACTTGATGGAATCATGATTTAATGTGATCACTCAAAAATTCATCTAATGACTCCAAATCTAATCTACCTTACAATAAAATTAGATCACAGTAAGTCATAGTCATGTTTGCTGTAATTTACCTAGACTCATGTATTCTTGAGGCTGTATTCTTGTACTCATGTAGTCTTGAGGCATGTATTATCAAAATAGGATGAAACTACGCAGTAATGTTTGCAGTAATATATCTATTAAAGTACTGTGGCATGAATTATTCTTAAATAATAATGAATCCTATTTCCCAATCATATTATTATCTATTTAAAATTTTCGATGGATGTATTTTATTCCATCACAATTAGCTGGTTAATTCCCGCAATAAGTTATTCTACTTTATATTCTACGATTTTTTTTGTCTCGACCGGTATACCATGCAGAGTACTGTACAATTTCCTCAGAGTAATAATAATTAAAGATTGATTAGGTGTTGATGAATGAGGTGGTGTTTGGAAGGTGAGCCGAGCTGTAGTCTGTGGGGAACGCCTGAATGACACCTGCACGATGGATGACATCCCTTGAGCTCTCTCTGTCACCGAATTGCTAACCGTAAAGATTTCTCTCATTTTGCCTCTTTCTCACCCTTCCCCTCACTTTTTTTCCAACTCGTTTTCTCTTTTTCACTCTTTCCCATCCTCATTTTTACTCTTTCCTTTCCTCATTTCTCATCCTCTCTTTTTTCAACTCATTCTTTCTCTTTTTCCCCACCCTTTCCTCATTTCTCAGTCACCCTTTTTCTACCTCTTTCTCTCTTTCTTCTCACTCTCTCACTCTCTCTCTCCCTCTCTCCTTCACTCTCTCTCAGTTTCTCTCTCTCACCCATGAGACCTGTTCGCCTCGTGCCGTACAAAATTAGAGCGCAGAGCAATCCGAGGTTTTAATCGAAAAATTATACGGGTAACGCTGATAAAAGCAGTTTCCCCTTATTTTATTCAAGCAATTTAAGTTATTGCTGGCAGTTCAGACAAAATGAAATCAAGCGCAAAAACCTCAGAAGTTTGCTTGGGAATTCATGGCCGCTGACACTCGCATGTGCCATTCATTATCGTGGTGTTTCGACTTGATTACCCTGGTGATTTCCAAGTCGATCATTTGAGGAGAGCCGCTTTATATCCTAATAATGTTTGGGGATCGATAATATTATTCATGATCAAGACATTTATCCCTGATCAAACTTATCAGATGGTCTTTTTCAGATTTGAAGAAATGAATGAATGGACAATTTCTTGGAATAATTTGTTATGTTGAATGGAATTGTTTAATTGTTTTCTTGTAATAATTTGTTTGGTTAGGTGTTCTGTATGAGAAAAATTGTGGATTCATTAGTTATTCCAATGACAAATATACATAGTGGGAGGAAGAACAGACCCTTATTATTTTTAATATAAATTCGATAAGAATATAGTCCAAATTTTCAAGTTATAACTTACCTGGAATTGGTGTTATAATTACTAAAATTTCATCACGGAATAGGCTATTTCTATGTATGAGTACTCACTCTGTCCATAAAAACAGTTTTTGAAAGGAATAATGAACTGCCTCATTCTATTATTTTTAAAGTAACTCCTCCTGTAAATAATTTTTGTGATTGTACTATCTTTAGTCAGAATTCAGAACCATTGTTTGGAAGAAGTGAAAGTAAAACTATCTAGAAATAAAATGAATCAGCATAAGTTCGAATAATGTTTCTAAAGAATAAATGTTTTTATTTTGTATTCATAAATACATTATCCTTTCTTACTGTCATCTATTCAATTCAACAAATTCTGATATCTCTATGATGAACTCGATGAAAGTCACCTATTGATAATTTTTTCGATCCCACTATGAATAATGAATGATAAGATGAAATTGAATTATCTACCGTTATTTGTGAATTGTCACAATTTCATTCTCTGAAATTGGAGTTGCAGTCGTTGAAATGAAAATGACAATTTCCTCTTGAAATTCAAGTTTATTCCGTGTGACTTGAATATTTCATGAATTTGGATCTATTCCTCATAAATGGGAGCAATTCTTCCAGAAGAGAAAATCAAATAATGCTCAACTAGATTAGATTCAAACTAAATGCAGGTCACTGCGGAGTGCATCTTTCCATTCCACTCAACAATCACGGAGAAGTAGGAATAATAGGCTACCTTAATTTCTAGGAAAAAAACATCTAGAAATCTTCTAGAAATTTTAAGAATACTTTTTCTCTCTTAGATACTTCACTTTGATTAAAAAAATATTAAAATAAACAATCTTAGATGGAGAAGGAACAGAAGGTTTCAAATAACAAATGATAGACCACAATTTAAAGCTTTCCAATTTGATAGTTATTTATACTTACTACCCAAATTCATTCACACTTTGGCATCTTTATCATTCATGTCCACGTTTATTTTTTGTTCTACTTTTCTGTCTGGTGGCTTTCAAACAATTCAATAGGACGGAAGAAATATCGTATTGTTTAATTTTAGAAATATTGTCCAAATAGATGGTATCGCTAATTATTTTAGTCTGTCATAGAGTTGAAATAAAAATACCCACAACTCCTTTTTATCAAAATGTTATACTATAATAACTATAACTAATCAACTATACTAATCAATACATCTTCGATTGTGATATATTTTCATATTCAATAATACTATATGCAACACGCCGATATCAGTACCGTTTATCTAGTCAAATGCATACTGTACAGCTAAATTCCGAACTCCAAGCTCATGATGGACATGTGCGGAGTTTACCACTTGGAGGCAGGTTAGCTGCATTAGGTTGAAAAACGGTCACTAGAAAAATAGCTCCAACTTTTCTAGCTTATCTCAGAGAGTTCCAAACTCATGTGTGATAATCAAATGCAGCAGCCGCCTTTCCAGGTCACAGCTTTCAAGGTAATTGATTCGAGGGTACTTATCACTACGTAGTGCGGGGTTCGCGCTTGAATGCAGATGACGATTAATCGTCAGCAATATTTCTGTGTTGTTTCCACACGCTGCAATGTTTTTTAATTGAACGAGTAATCACCAGAGTCGCCTTCTGCCAGGCATTAATTTATTTGATGTGGCAATTGCCGGCAAAAAAGTGACGACGAGTGTCAGACGCACTAACAGGTTAATTTTGAAAAATTGACGAATATCGGACCGGTAATAGGCTGTCACTTTCAATTTTGGCAACGCTCGAAATGTGCGCGCGCTTCTATCCAATTGGGCACTCCAATCCGCCAAATGGGGTTCATCGAATTTTGGTTGACTCTGCGATATTTTCCAGTTCAAATATAGATTTGAAATATTTTTGAATAGCGTGGTGTGATGAAATTCTTAGCACTGAAATATTCTCTATGAGATTGATCGGAAGATTCAGTAAAGAAAAAGTGAAAACCCGATATTTCCAAGTGAAGGTTCATCAAATCTCGAATTTACAGCGAAATTCTCAAGAAGGGAAATTCTAATTTCCTAAGAAGGCGAATAAGTAAAATGAAATGGCGAAAGGAGACTTAGGCTAGTAGCAAAATGGTACTGAGGTAAAGAAGTTAATTTTGCAGTAAATCTCTTAATTTTGATCTAATAATCTTGTTTTTCCTTCTATTTAATTTTGTACAAGCACGAAGCCAACCACGTGAAAAATACTACGATGATATGGTCAAAGTTCAGTTGATGCAGTAACGCTCTATTCAGAGTGTTTGAGGAGGAATGTGCAATGCTTCTCAGGCTGATTCCTTACAACAAGTAGACAAAAACGTTCCCTGGGACCAAACCCCAAAAACGCTTTGTTACTGAGATAACAATGGCGGAAAATAGAGATTTTTCAGAACATATTAATTTTTCTAATTTTTTAGAGGCTTTACTCGGGTTCTAAAATAATCAATTCTTATGTAAAATCACCTGAGGAATTCGATGAAACCAGTTCTAAGTTTGTAACTTCAACGGTTATTGAGATAATTGGAAAAATATGCTAGGAAACGCCATTTTTCAACAATAAGGGTTAAAACTGAATAAGAAATCATAAAATTGTATTTTTTATTAATTGAAGTTGAAGAGAGTCGGATTCTGAAGAAAAAGTCAAATGGCGGCGATTGTGTAAATCTTACCCAAATCTCAGAAATAGCGATCAAAAATCGCAAAATCACTACTAAGCACAAATTCATCACTTGTGCTATGTTTTGTCAATTTTTCGATTTTCGATCGCTATTTTTGAGATTTGAGTAAGGTTTACACAATCGCCGCCATTTGACTTTTTCTTCAGAATCCGACTCTCTTCAACTTCAATTAAAAAAAATTCAATTTTATGATTTCTTATTCAGTTTTAACCCTTATTGTGAAAAAATGGCGTTTTCTAGCATATTTTTCCAATTATCTCAATAACCGTTGAAGTTACAAACTTAGAACTGGTTTCATCGAATTCCTAAGGTGATTTTACATAGGAATTGATAATTTTAAAACCTTAGTAAAGCCTCTAAAAAATTAGAAAAATTAATATTTTTTGAAAAATCTCAATTTTCCGCCATTGTTATCTCAGTAACAAAGCGTTTTTGGGGGTTGGTCCCATGGAACTTTTTTGTCTACTTGGTGTAAGGAATCAGCCTGAGAAGTATTGCACATTCCTCCTGAAACACCCTGTATATTATTACAATGCACTATCATAGTTTGTACTAGATCTAATTCTCTTTGGTACTAAGTAGTATGAACTATTGATAATAGTTATATTAATATATCGTATTATATTATATTGTCAATATTGCAAATATTAATATTGAGAAGATTTATCATGATGTAATATACAATAATTTATAATGATTATATCATTATTGATTATTCAGGAACTTGCTGTTTTGAATTAAGCCTGCTAAAATTTTTTATGAATCTCAATCTTCATGAGCCTCCCAACACAGACAATACCACTAAAGAATCATAATAATTCATTTGGGTTCCATGAAGCTGCCAACCCCTAACAAGGAGAGCCTTCTGCGGCGTACGGCATTTTAAAATTCATACAGAAAAGCAGTAATATTTAATGGTCGTATCTGATTTTCGGCTGTTATTAAAGACTAATATTAGCTCTGCGCAGAGTGTAGTAGGCGTACGTTATTAATTTGGAGTCGCTGGCATTGGGAGAGCTGCTATGATTTCCCTCTTATCATTGAGTTAGGCATCTCCCGAGGGGTCAGGGGCAGCTTCCCGTTCATTGAGCTTTTTGATGAGGTAATGAGAGATCACCAGTCCCAAGGAATATGGGGGAATCTTTGTTGTCTTTGCTGATTGGTGGAGAAAGAGCGAATCACTCCGGCTGAGATTTGATGAGAGAAGGAGTGCTGAGTCAGTGAAACATCTTGCTTTTGATATAGACGTTTTCAAGAGATCTATTCAAACAATGATTTACTAACCAGGATGAGAAAAGAAGAATGTTCTAATATTCAACTATGTTGATTCTGCTTTAAAAGTTGTAGACAATTGAAAAGAATACTTCGAAATGTTGTGACTATTTTAAGGTTCTATTCAGGTTTTCCATTTTGACTATTTTAAGGTTTTCCATTTAAAATTTATTTCACTTGATTCTCATAACACTTCTTATGCTTGATTGACTAATATACTTAATCATGAGAATTGTTTAAAAAACTACATAATTATCATTGAATTATGAATACTTATTATGCTTGATCAACAGCACAATTATTATAATAATTTATAAAAACTTCATTTATAATTACGGTACCATAAAATAATTAATCATTCAGGGTTTGCGTTTCAAGTGTTCCAGGATTTTGATTCCCTCGTGCCTTTTTTTTTGAAAATTAAGAAGCTTGAACATAAAACTATTCGCATATATCTATTCTATAGTGTGCTGTATGATGTGCTGTAATTGTTAGGTTGATTATGATTTTTCCTGAGTTATTGACTTGCTACTTGCATTTTCATCATACAAAAATACATGTATAACCGAACACAGCTTTGAAGGTTTCTCAAAGTGACATGATTATATTATTACTTGAAAATTATTTAGAAATCGACAAATTAGATGTAATAGTGGAGAGTTCAATGAGATTTTCCTTCAACAAGAAATCATCTTTACCAATAATACCAGTGAAGTAAAGATAATGTATGACAGTGAATCTATATCTATAAAAGAGAAATGGCACTGACTGACTGATTCATTCATTCATTCATCACCAGAGCTAAAAATCCACTGAACCGAATGCGTTCAAATTTGGCAGGCATGTTCAGTTGGACGTTTAGACGCGCGCTAAGAACGGATTTAAGGAACTTTTCAAGGATAGCTACGCCAAATATTTAAATTTTTTTAGAGTTTTTCGGCGTTTTATCAGTTTTTTTCGAGAACCAATCGGTATAAAATGTTGATATTTAGGTCAACGTAGATCGGTATGTAGGTTCAGATAAGGTCTAGAAATGTTGTGTTAAGATATTTTTGAATTCCGTTCAAGATTTCTCCAGTAATCAGGTTTTCAAAATTGTAGATGTATTGCGGGTTGCATATCTTCCGCCTTGATACGACCAATCCTTACTGTAAATTCAATGGTTCAGCGAGATTATAGATAAACTAATTTGGAAGATATTGAATCAAGTTTCAAACTATGTCCGATATAGTTCCCAAGGTTACGCTCAATATTAGCGTTTTACTATTTTTCGGAATTTTCAGCGTTTTTCTTGGATTTTTCGAGAATAAATTGGTAGAAAATGTCAAAATTTGGTGAACAGGTCCAGATTAGGTCTAGAAATGATGTGTTCAATAAGTTTTGAATCCCTTCTGAACGGAATTTGCAGGCGAGCGAAGCGAGCCTGTTTGTCTTAGCTTACACTGACAGAGGTTATGCAGGCGAGCGAAGCGAGCCTGTTTGACACTGCTGATACTGCCGGGGGTCCAGGTTAGGCGGAGAAGGCGAGCAAAGCGAGCCTGCCGCCTAGTCATGTCATATAAGTCCCTTAGTAGTATATCGAAAAGTGTGTTGATCAGATTATTTCTAGCATAGTATTTTTCAATGGAATGTGTAAGGGGTTTAAATTGTAGTATCAATAGAACACAATACTGCAACTGGATTGTGACGTTGTATGTGAATGAATAGATCTCCGGGTATTAGTTCGAGCAGCTATTGTGAGATTATGAATGGAAATGGAGATTACTTTCACATTCGAAAAACCGAGGAAATTATAGAACAATAGTGATTGAAGATTGGAAAGTATCGGGAAGAGAAAGAAAAATGGAGATGCGTTGTGAGAGAGAAATGAGAGGAAGAAAGATATCATTAGAAGGATAATATAGAGAGATATTCAATGAGAAAGAGAGTGTGAAGAGTGGAAGGAGTTTAGTTCTCTCCAACACTAAAGGGAGAATGAGATACAGGGGAAGAGATAGATAGAATGGTAGATAGATAGATAGATAAAATGTCTTCATTTTCCACTTTGTACAATACATAAGTGATGTGGGCGAAGTTGAGGCACAAGAGCCCCCTCTTCCACTTAACCCACAAGGGTGGGAGGGGGGGGGGTTGGAGAGAGAGGAGTAGAAAATAGGAACAAATTATTGAGAGAAAAAATAATGCGAGAATAGAAGAGTTAAATCGAAAATGAGGGAAAGAGCAGAAAATTGGCGTAAGAGTAATCATGTAAGACTTTTAAGAAGAGAGTGGAACAATGAAAGAGACAAAAAATAAGTAGGAATTATTGGGAGAGATATAGAAAAATAATATAATGCGAGATAGGCTACAAGAGTAGAAAAGATTGAAATTATTTGTAGAGATTCGTGATAGAGGAATGATAGGAAAAGAGACATAGTGAGAAATATGAAGAATCATATAGATCAAAATAATTATAGGGACGAAGTGAGAGAAAAATATACGAAGAGTGAATGTCGGAAAAAGAGAGAAAGATAGTCTATGTAAAAAGAGGGAAAAATTGAGGAGGGGAGGAAAGAAATGAAAGTAGAGAGAAAGGAAATAGAAAAGAGTGAAATGAGTGAGAGAGGGAATATATGAGAGAAAGATGGAGATTAGCCGATTATTAATTCGGCTGCTGCAGTCGAGTTGAGACGCGATTATTTTTTATTTGTCACCAATGTGTGTCGAAGCAGCGATGCGAAATAATGCCTGGCCATGTGACGTCACACCCATCACAGCCCACTGAACACAATCACGTCACCAGCATCCATTTCTAACATTTATTTCAACGCCAGTCGTATACTGGTATATCTATATCAAATTTATTGAATCCGTCGCGTATTATAATACATTTTATGGTTTCGCTTTGGGTTTGCATGCCTTTGGTAGTTTTGTACTATTTTTTCTCTGTCATGTAACCCGAATCCAGAGGTATTTACCAAACATATTAAACTATTATTACAATACTAGATGTTCTACTACTATACTTATACTACTTTTCTAAACTATCATGTAGCATCCCACTATAGAGTCCATGTGTCGGGATGCATAAGATGCAGTGAACTATGAATATTGTTTGGTGCAATTGTTTTGGTATTACATTAATTGTTTGTTCATTGTATAATGGCTGAGGTGATGGGAGCTTATTTGCTTCACATCAACTGTCAGTTCAACTAACACTTCGATCGTTCACAGGCGATCATCAAACAACTAGCCGGCAGGCTCGCTTCGCTCGCCTTCTCCGCCTAGCCAGGAGTCTCCGCCCCCTGGACCCCCGACAGTATCGGCAGTATAAGTGAAACAAACAGGCTCGCTTCGCTCGCCTGCAAGACCTCTGTCAGTGTCAGCTGAGACAAACAGGCTCGCTTCGCTCGCCTGAAAATTCTGTTCAGGAGGGATTCGAAATTCATTGAACACAGCATTTCTAGACCTAATCTGGACCGGTTTATCAAATTTCAACATTTTCTGCCAATAGGTTCTCGAAAAATCTAAGAAAAACTCCAAAAATAGTAAAAAGCTAATATTGATCGCAACCTTAGGAAGTGTATTGGACATAGTTTGAAACTTGATTCAATATCTTCCCAATTAGTTCATCTATAATCTCGCTGAACCATTGAATTTACAGTTAGGATTGGTCGAATCAAGGCGGAAGGTATGCAACCCGCAATACATATACAATTTTCAAAACCTGGTAACTGGCGTAATCTTGAACGGATTTAAAAAATATTTCAACACAACATTTCTAGACCTCATCTGAACCTGCCTACCAAATATCAACATTTTCTACCGATTAGTTCTCGAAAAAATGAAGAAAACGTAGAAAAACTATAGAAAAACTCAAATATGTGGCATATCCTAGAAAAGTTTTTATAACCCGTTCTTAGCGCGCGTCTAAACGTCCAATAGAACATGCCTGCCAAATTTGAACGTATTCGGTTCAGTGGATTTTCAGTTCTGGTGATGAATGAATGAATGAATCAGTGTCATTTCGCTTTTATATATAGAGATTGGAATGTCAGTTCACACCAATTTTTAACTGCGGTTTCTCCATCCACTTACAGTTTTGACTGTCACAGACTAAACTGTCAGTCCGAGGTGACAGTGGATGTGGGTTCTTACGGATCGCTTCCATCAAATAAAGCCAGATACATATATTTTTATATTCTATTGAAGCAGTTTTATAAGCAGTAATAGTATAGTTCCAATTTGAGGCCCCCCTGAAAACTAGAATTTTGACGAGAATTATGAATGCCTAATATAATAGACAGAAGAGAGGAGGTAGAACTGAAAAGATAAGTGACAAAGGATAATACGAGAAGATGATGTTGATGTTGATGATGATGACGATTGTGAGGATGCAATGTGATCTCCAGCCTACGAAATTGAAATGCAACCGGCCGAGAGAAAAGTTATTAAATCATTAATTGATAATGACACGGCTTACAAGAATTGTGTTTGTAATAGAGCAGGGAGACATGCCAAATACAGGAGGGGGGAAGGGTTGAACACTTCATTAACATTTCCGCATTCTTGTAGGCTTCAAGGGGGATTTAAGATCGGGGACTGCCGCTGCTGAGCTTCCTCAGCGAAGGTGAGGGAGAAGGAAAAAAAAGAAGAAGAAGAAGAAGATGAAGAAGAAGAAGACGAAGAAGAAGAAAAGAAGGAAGAAGAAGAAGAAGAAGAAGAAGAAGAAGAAGAAGAAGAAGAAGAAGAAGAAGAAGAAGAAGAAGAAGAAGAAGAAGAAGAAGAAGAAGAAGAAGAAGAAGAAGAAGAAGAAGAAGAAGAAGAAGAAGAAGAAGAAGAAGAAGAAGAGGAGGAAGAAGAGATTAAGATGAAAATTTGGGTGAATGGGGAGAAGAGTGAAAGGAAGAATGATTCAGCCCAGCTTCCAGAAGAAATAAAGCCAAATTCTAATAACCGGTACTCATTAACGTTAACTGGATTGTGGGGTCCTCAATAGTAGAGAGAAATGGAGACTATTTTCATCAACTGATTATATCAGCCTAGTATTTCACATTTTGATGGTGAACTGATGGTAAGCAAAATGCCATCGGTATAAACAGCAATAGCAGTGTCATTTTGATTACAGAATAAGATTCTTGAATTATTATGATGCTCTATACTCCGATTGACCGATTCTATTTCTCCCTGTTTTCTCCTGTTCTGTCACTTGGTGCAGTTCCTGATTGCGACCACAGATTTCACTGAATCTATAAACCACAAAAATGCATATGGATTGGTTTCAAGGTGAATAATATCCATAATTTTTCTACTGAATCCAAATTAGGGTTTACTATATATTATTTTATATAGATATGTTATTCTATATACATTCCACGATTTCATCGTGGAACATTTGAAATCGACTTTAAGGATGTTTTACGAAGTATTCACATCAATAGATTTATTGCATTCTAGAACTGCTTCGTGAGTAGGAGTAGGCCTATTTGTTTTGAAAAAAGAGAAGGTGGCTATGAATGAAATAGGACGGCATCTTAATCCATTACACATGCGAGATAGTAATCATAGAATAAGGATGATGAGAAAAGATCTGTTAGAGAGGAGAGTTGAGAGGATAGAAAGAAAACTATCAGAAAAGAATAGAGATACAGTAATAATTACTATAATAATTACTACTTCATTATAATTATTATAATATTCCTTTAGAAGTTTGATAGGGAAAACTATTTAATCGAACAATAGGAGAAAGATAAGAGTTGGATTAAGTGGAAATGCGGGGTGAAGTTATACAGATACTGATAAACAGAAAGAAAAGAGTGACAGTTAGAGATAGAAAGAGTGATGAGAATGAGTGAGAGAGTGACTGAGAGAGAGCTTGATTGGTGGGTAGCTGAGACAATAGCTGCAGGCAGATGAGTGCTCAACTGCTTCTGCTGCTGCTGCTGTTAATACTGCAGTGTCTCTTTGCAGCCGAGCTGCTGCGATAAGGTCTTCCTCTCTCACCCACACTAATTTCAACTCCCAGCGTCATCTCGCAACAGATAAAACCAACTGAGCAAATTTTAATTTCGTCAAAGCTACAACCGTTGTCACTGCTCTATTTGTTCATCTTCACTCTTTTATTATTCTATTTCCGAGCTGCACTGTGTGGATACGGTTTAAAATTGTTTGTGAAGAAATATATTTGGAAGTGAGAAATTGTAATATTGAGTTTGATGATTTATCATAACCTTGTTTTGGACTGTTGTAAAAATTGGTAGAGGAGCAGTTTTGGGCATCTGCCTGTTGCACTCACCTATATGTATAAATATTATTGAATAAATAAATGAATATCTGTAGGATTTGTACTTCTACTACTACATTATACTATTAATAGATAGGCTACCCTATCAATCCTATTATGAATAGATTGTATTAAAAAAAATGATAATTTTAACTATTGAGTGATTGGATGTTTAATTACTGAAAAACTCAAATAATTATCGTGAATCTGATGAACTAATACTAGGTTATTAATATGAGCTAGCTGAAGCCTAATAGTTCGGACAGGCGGTTTCGTTTATCTCTTGTCGTAATGTAACCTAGTGAACTAACCGCTTATGTAAAGCATCTATCATCTCTTTTTATTTTGAAATAATTATCTAGGCATAGCTAAATGACAACACCATTATTGACTAAATCAGCTGTTGGAGCGCTCAAGGAGCAGTCGAAAGCGCCCAACTTTTGGCGTCTGCTATTTATCATTATCAATTATATTGTATATATATATATATATATATCTATATTATCTCTTACCTTTAACATGTGGAAATATGTGTATGTTAGCAGGATTTCTATGATCAACAACTTATGTCTGCTTTCTAAAACTTTCCTCTAGCTAGATGTAGATGGATATAATGTGTAATGTGTTACATTAACAGATATCAATGAATAATTGGATACATTTGAATTATTAGGATATACTGGTTGAATATACTTGTTCAAATGGTGTTTATCATTTTTGCATCAACTTTCAATAGAAATTGCCCAGAATCCAAGAATAATTATTGAATATTGACTTTTATCATAAAAAAAATTGATTGAACCTTCCTATTCTTCAGGTTACTGTACATTATAGTGTTTGAGATGATTCTTGGGGTAGTTAAATGATTTTATTTACAGATGAAAGCGGAATTATAAGTCTCATAGCCTAATCATTGATTCCCTTTCATTCGATCACCGTAGTAATCATTATGATCAGAGTTATAAAATTCATTATAATAATTATAACTTATACTTGCATCCATTAAATTACCCTGATCACAAACTTCATAGTCCTCGCACAACCATTCGGAATCATAACTTTTGCAGGTCCGTTAAATATTTTTGGACATTGCATCATTCCAGTACTTTGCGTTGCACACAAGGATGACTCTATGAGCAGAAAATGTAGAGCAACAAAATATCAAAATATGTCTTGTACAACAGCGAATGTTGTGACAAGTGTTGTTGTGGGGGGAGGGAGGCTCATCAAAGTGGAGTGTATTTCTGTGAGGACAAATTTATTCCCCCTTTTTCACAGCCCCCCTCACCATTGGGCACCCTTTTCATTTGCAGCTGTAGGCAGTGTATTTTACAACTTGCATTATCAGTGTACGATGAGCTCTGTTGCGAGCCTCGCCTAATAGACTCAGCTACCATCACAATACCTACTCCCGCTTCTATAGTTTGTCCAAGCAAAGAAGACATTCTGGCAAGATGGTAAAATGGCTTCAGCTTGCTCAATATTGCTTCAAATATCTTAAATTAGGTCCACAATTGTAAGAAACATCATGATCTACAATTTGGGAACAAATTCATAATTCTCAAACCAATATTGACCGAGGTGGAGTCATTTCCCCTTCTTGCTAGAATGTCTTCTTTGCTTGGACAGACTATATCTTCGTTCGCCGAAGAGCTTAAAATATAATAAAATTATCACTCCACTGAGGATATAATCAACATTTATCACACAACTTCTTACTCAGTGTGCTGTACAGAAATTTCCATTTCAAAAGAGAGCAACATTGTTACCAAAGCAGACCCAGCGTGAAATGAGATAACTTTCAGCATCAGCTGTTTATCTTGTCGAATATTTTTGCTCCATGTCATCAACTCTAAATTTATATTCCTCTCTGAATTATTATACTATTTCATACATTCCACTTAATATCATCTGGGAATGAAATTATCTATATTTATGAATGTTATTATAATATCATCTCTGAATAAGGATATTTCTTTCACACATTGTATAGTATTGTCGCAATTTGTTTGGTTGGCGTGTTTTAAAAGCGGATGTACAGTGTTAAGGGATTGGATACTTAGATTTTAATGCGTTTTGTGAGAGTAAGACGTTCAATTTGTTTGATAAGAGATGAAGTATTTGATAAGTTTCCATAAATTCATTTAACTATTCTTATTCTGACTTTTTTGAATGGAGAATATTGATGAGCACGAGAAAAACCTGGGAAAATATGAGGCTTCTACCAATACGGTGGTATAGAGAATTAGGCCTATAGAATACGAAATATCAGACTGTAAGTGAAGTTATCACTAGATATCTATTGTATTCAGTCCAAACATTAATATTTGGCTGCGAAAGATATTTTTGATCAATATATTTGATGTAATACAATATTTAGGAATGAAAAAAGTAATTTTACTATTTATTTCTAGAGCATTTTCCATTTACATCTTTTATTGCATGATAAATCACATTCACAGCAATAAATCACTTTCTATAGGTACTAGGTAATACTGAGTAATTTATACAGTATTAACATTGTCAAAATAAGAAAATACAAACATTACAGCGTTAATATTATCACCAACTTCCAATCAATCATCACTGTAACGTGATTTTTCAAGTGTTCAAAAGTAGGCAAAATCAAGGCAACATTTGTTTCTAATTTCAATTGTAAAGCTGTTGATTGCTGAACTAGGGTTAACAAGCACATAGTATGATAGGCTATCAATTTGAAATTTTAATTACGAATTGGAGTTACAGTAACCATTTGAAATCAAACCATTTGTTCATCTTCTACAAACCATTAATCGATATCCACCCATACATGATTATAGTTCCTTGTCTTCTTGAAAGAGACCAAAATAATTACCTACCTTGTCTCTATGATAGGCTTTATAGCATATGGACTAATCATAGTGAGGATTCACTGTTCACTAATAATCACTTAAATTTCCTTTTTGATGGAGCGACAAAGACGTTATCTGATTTTAAATTAATAATTTTAAGCGGTAATCAGCTGACTTTTCAGCAACCTCGCCGGTCTCAATCGAGCGCTCGACTCACAATCCGCCTCTCGCACATACCTAGCCCACGTTCTATTAACATTATCCACAGTTTCCTTGCGAGCCGGTTTCCTAAACTGAATGTCCTTACTGATCGGAGACGTTTTCGAATCGAAATTACACAGTAGTCCCTTCTTCTTCTTCCTTCCACCGGTAGAAATCGCTTCCGGATCGGTGGTTGAACCAATCAAAACTCCCAGATCACCTTTCACTGTAACTGCCCACTCCCACATGTCTGCTATGTGACAGCTACATTTCCATGGATTACCTACCAATTTCAAAGCACTCAATAATGTGTTATTTTCAAAAACACTGGGAGTGATATCGGTTAGCTCGTTTCTACTCAAATCCAGAAAATCCAACTGCGGAAACTTTCTCAAGAACTCCAACGAATTCTCCCTAGAATTGTTCAACTTGTTACCCGCTAATTGAAGGCGAGTAATATTCACGAAAGATTTCAGTGTATCTGGAGGAATGTATGTGAGATTACAGTCGGAAAGATCGAGAGTTTTCAAACGTTTTATTTGAACAGGAAGCAGCATTCCTTCTTCGGATATCTCTAGAGGATTACCAGCCAACCTCAACTCCTCCAAATCGGGGTAAGTGAAGTTTACGGGGAAAACTGTTGAGCTCAGCGATTTCAAACCACAATTATTGAGCTCCAACGTTTCCAAGTGTGTTAGTCTTTCAAACAGTCCTGATTCAAGGCTAGTCAACTTATTACCTGATAGAATTAAAGTTTTAAGTGCGTTCATGTTGTAGAAAGTTGTCTGAGAAATATGTCCCAAATTACTGTAACTCATATCCAACCGCTCCAGAGTAGTAAGCGGGGAAAGGAGTTCGGTGAATGCGTTATTTAGTGGGTTCCTGGATAAGTCCAGTTCTTGGAGGTTTTCAAGATTGTGAAAAGTGTTTGCTGGAAGGCGTGTGAGGTTACAGTTTTTCAACCCTAGTTTTTGTAGTTTGTTTAATGGAGGTAAGGCTTCAGCTAGATCGGCCGCTGATAGAAGATTTCCAGATAATATGAGAGTTTTCAGTTTGGTACAATTGGTGAAAGCATTTGCCGTTAGACGACCACTGAAATGACAGTTGGATAAATCTAGATATTCGAGGTGTTTAGGGTTGTTGCCAAGGATGGAGGAAATTTCCAACTGCATGAGATCATTTCCAGCCAGAATGAGACTTCTAAGCCATGTGTTGTTGTTGAATGCGTCCTCGGGAAGGTTCGATATAGCTGATTGACGAAGATCAAGATACTCCAGACGTTCCAAGTTCCCTAAAACAGCTATCCAATCAGTTGGTACCATTAGATTGTTCTCAGCAATCTCCAAGTATTTTAGATGTCCATTGTATTTGAAAGCGTCGTCGGAGATGTAAGTTAGGTTGCATCTGTTCAGATTTAAAACTTCTAGACTGAGAAGAGGATCCAAGATGGAGGATTGTAGCTCCCTTAGTGGATTTCCCGATAGGTCCAGCTTGTTGAGAGTGGTCAAGTTCTGGAAGAATTGCGGTGTCAGCTTTTCCAGCTTACAGTCGCTGAGATCCAGGTAGAGTAGAGAGCGAGATATGAGGAAAGGCCCTTCAATGGGGTGGAGAGGATTCATCTGCATTTCCAAGGTTATCAGACCGGGACTGTCCCTGCAACATCAGATACATGTTTTTTTAAACATCATGGAATGATTAATTGGAAATACTTCTCTGCAAACATATAAACCTAGTGACAAAAAAGTAAAATTAACAAACATGCCTATATTATATGTATAAATATACCATAACGTTTATAGGATATTTCATAACATCCTCAATTTATAGTTACAAAGCTCCTAATGGAGAAATCATACTTTCTGCTTATTTAAAAAAGTATTGATGAATACATACAATGTGCAATAACTTGAGAACTGTTTTAAATTTTAATTCTCTTCAATGGAGGAATAGACTAAAAATGTAAAAGAGACACTTTTTTAACATTGTCACAGCATATCAATACTATGCATTACTATGCAGCATAGCATTACTATGAAGAGAAAAAATCAGAAAATTATCAAGTTTCGAACTGTAATTGTGAATAAAACGAACGAATAATTGAAACAAAATCAATAATGATTGAGTTTTATTCTAATCATCAATTATCTAGATTCTAAAATAGAAAGTGCAGAAGTAGATAATAAAAGTAAGAACAGTAATTGTGTAGAAGTAAATAATTTAGGTCTAAGGTACTACTCTCCATTTGATTTATTGTTTTTAAAATTTGTCAATTTATAGACTATTCATAATAAACTTTTAATATTAATTTATCAAACCTACAAGACTATTGGCCTATTAACTCTCATTTCAGTCAATTCTCTAAAGCTCTTATCAATAATACTGCATTCTGAACGCTCTTTTCCAAAATTCTAATTTTTTCAACAATTTGCGGCCCAATACAGAACAATAATCAATTTTGAACTATGTTTACATCCGGCCTACATAGTTAACTCATCTACATACTTAACGGAAGGAAACTAATACAAACTCGAGCTAATCGAACAGCCTCTCATATAATCGAAACGTGAATCGCAAAAAGGTCATGCTCAACGATTTGCAGCGAAAAAGTTGGCTGTTGTTAGCAAACGAAGCGTTACTAACGTCTGTTACAAATGTTATGATAGTGCGACGATCGCCTTTCTTCCATTACAGCAAATCAATGACACAAGTTTTCTCAGATCCCTGGAGACTTCCTAGCTACTCTTGCTCTAGAAATGGTAACATAGATTAGAAATATATTCATAACAAATAGTTATAATAACATTTCATTTTTGAACTACTTACGAGATTGCAGTCAATTTTTAAATGTTAGTACATGAAAATCTATCACTGTAATCACCTGTGGAGCGCTTTCATTTTCATCACTTTTAACAATGAGTGTTGTTCAAAAGCGCTCCGCACGTGAGTGATAGTTTTTCATAGACTGATATTCGAGAATTGATGCATTGTTGTAAGTAATAGATCGGAAATGGAATATTCACTAGCAGTTCGTTATGGAAAGCAAAATAGATGAGTATCTTAGTAATGATCTATGATAATAGTAAAAAATCCCTCACTGCTTCCGTTATACTATAGAATAATTGTTAATTAATTATTGAAACCATGATAATGAATCATTATTATATTCAATGATTGTTATACATGATATTTATGTTCAACTTATTGCTTCTTTAGACCATTGCCAATTTGATTTGGAGAAATCAAGATACTAAAATAATATATGCCACTCCTATTACAGCGGTACTCCATAACACCTACATTATAACGAAGAGAAAATTATTATCATAGGCTGAATATGTTCAAGCTTTTATATGAGTTCTCATGACAATTATAATTTTTTGTATAATTTGTAACAATCCTGAAACTGGTTGAAATTATAGGCTAAATGGCGTGATTCCATGATGACTGTAATATATTTCTGGAATATTAAATTGTACATGAGCTGCAACATTTTCTGATACTTGTCGCAATGTTAACAGGAGCCTTGGCCAGTGGCCCTCCACCGTTGGTCAAACGGGTCAGCAAGCTTTTCAAACTTTGTGCGCAAAAACAACTCAGCTCATAATGTTGACAGGTGCTGGTCCAAACTTCAACTTTGGATATTTTGTAGCTGCAAGCTGACTTCAAATTTGCTGCCACATGTTAGTGGGAGTATCACGCTTGAAAGAACAAGTAATCTAAGCTTCTGCCATGATTGAATCGAACGATTTTTCTTTTAGAGATATATTGACTTTGTTCTAACTATTTCGTTATCAATTGAACAATATTTGGAGCCTAGAGTCTCAAGTGGGCATCACTCCATGTCTCATTACTTAGAAAATAGTATATTACATAATGAGTGTGGAAAAGGCGTTTTTACATACGAATAATATTATGTTCTCCAAACGAGCCGTAGGCGAGTTTGGAAAATAATTATGAGTTTGTAAAATTTTCCACACGAATTATGTACTTTTTTCGTCATACTAGACTGAGAAGGATTTATTAAAACCTCAAACAACTGAAAACATTGACTAAAGCCAACATAACCTCAACACAACACTAGCACCAAAGACAATGTACTATTAGTACATTGTACAATAATAGTACATTGTCTTTGGTAGCACAAACGCACACAGTGAACTGTTATGGCGGCTTGTTTGACTCGTTTATTCATACTTCGGAGTTCGGAAAAAACAGCTGGGTTAGATTTTCAGTGCTGTAATTATCATCGTGATGATGACTAGTGCTGTAATAATCATCAAAATGATTATTCCCGCATTCAGAACAGCTGATCTTTGATTCTCCTGTAAACGGCAATTTTGTAAACGAAAATCTGGCTTGGAAAGTTTTGTATTATATACGAGTATGGCTAAAATAATTTGATCTTTATAATATTTATTAATCAGATCCTCAACACGGAGAGCACTCGCACAAGCCTAGAGAGTATAAGTTCAACTGGAAGTTGCTATAACTCTCAGAAACAATAATTGGACCAGCTTAGTCAGTAGTCAGGTTCAATAGCAATTCAAAATTATACTATTGTAGTTAAGTACAATATTATGCAATTTGATTTAGATCCATGAATATGAGCTTCGGAATCGCAATAATAATCTGTATGAAACCAGGGATTTCTATCTAGAAAATGAGGTTTGGGATGATCAGGAACTCTCAAAATACATAGAATATGACATAATTATTATTGTATTTATGTATTCTGCAGTCAACACGCCACCGTGCATAAGCTTCGTGTCTCTTCTTTCTTTTTTGAAAAACTGTTTTTATTGTATCAAATTTGAAGTTTTGCCAGAAGGTGACAGCAGAGATGTTTTATTCTTGTCATCATGATTATATATGAGGCAATTGAACTATGTAACGGCAAGGTCCCATTGAAAAATTGGGTAGTAAAAGAAGTCTTATTATACAGTTTTAGTCATAACATGTATGAAATGACCTACAGTATTTTCAAGTTGAGGAGTAGGCTAAGTTACATTACTTGAATTGAGAATAGTTTTAGCACTGCAACCGAAACTCAATTTTTTCACAACAGAAGTGAGACCAGAAATGTGTTCCAAGATTTAAGGCATATCCTTGAAAAATATTACCTCTCTTCATAATAACATCTCCCATGTTTTACGATAGCTGTAAAGCCATTTTAATTCTCGACTTGCGAGATAATTTTCAAGTTGGTATCATCTGTAATCTATCATGCGCCGGGAACATTCGCTTGAAACGCATAATTTTTCCATTAACTTGGTCGTAAAATTGAAATTACAACAAGTGGCGGAGGCACAATATTAATGGTTTAATCTTGGTGGAGAGCGTGTGATGCCAGTCTAATAATGTGTTTTCAGAGCAATAATTGGGAAGCATTCAAAAATGCAGGAAGCTGCCGGTCCAGCTATCTTCCAACAAAGAGCAATAATTTCCGCAATAGTACATCGCGCCCGTTCTGGAGAGCATTAATCTGTTATCACAATACGCCACTAGTGTAATTAGAGTCACACGGCCGCAAAAATACGTCAGCATTGACTGAAAACGTTCGCGTCAGCGAAATTTATTCTCCGCACAAGCTTTATTTCCAACTCTATTATTTGTCTGGGTCTATTCTGATGAGAAATTACTAATTTTGATGGGTTCCAGTTGGTATTCATTTTTTGAGCTATTAAGCAATGAAATAGGAGGACTCATCTGGTTTTCTACGAACAGTTCAGGAATTTCGATAACTTTCCTCAATTGGTGAAATTGGATAATGAACTTGAGAGCACACAATCCAACACACTTGTCATTGCATGAGATGAGAAATATAATTACTGAGATACTGGCCTATCATAGATAATTAATTGCGTTGAAGAATAATTTCAAGATATTATCTTTGACTTCCCTAAATTTTTGAAAAATATTCATCGTTTTTCTTAGTCAAACTGGAATTGGCATTACATAGCCTAAAATAGCAAAAGGAATTAACAGGCATTCGTTCAATTCTAATAAGAACTTCATTTCATTTCAAATTGATAATAATGGACAATAAATCTCTAGAACTGGAACAGAAAAAGATATGACTTGAAAGTTGAAGTTTCCCATCTTTTCTGATCTGAAACAAAACAAAGCAATGCTAAAATGGTTTTATCACACTTCCGCTATCGCCTCCGTTTGATATTTTCTCTCATATTCTGCTCCTTTCCCGCTTGTTAGATTGGTATCCCTCGCTTCTATAAGGATAGAAAAGGCTGAGACAATCACAAACTAACTACTATTAATACGAATATTGGAAATACAGATTGTAAAAACAACAGAATCAATTATTGACAATACGAGTTAGTCTGATGAAAGAATCATGTCAAGTATCATCTCTGATTCGTTGATATCGGACAATTTCATGAAATGCACTGAAGCGACAAAGCTTGATTGAACGAAAAATGCAATCGAGACAATTGAACTGATGTCACCGACCCTCGACTAACAACAATTATCGGACAAACCCCCAACAACACCCTCCCCCCAACAAGCCAGCCCCCTTGCCACCTATTGGTCAATTCCAATTAAGCCACGATAACAGTCACAGCTCACAGAATAAACAGTTCGACGGTATTTGCACAAAAAGCAAAAAAAACCCTGATGGCCTCAATCGATGTATCGCAGATCGATAGATATAGGGTATCGATCTGCAGTTTTTCATCGTCCACTGCAATAAGCTGGTAGTTTCAGCACTTGAAAGCTTTATTACGTTTTTAGAGAGCAAGTACCGTATGATCGGTTGAGGTCAGCAAATGATGATGATGATGTTGTTGATGATGATGATGATCCTATTTCGCAGTGTACGGTGGAAAACCAGAGAAAGTGTATTCGTCAGGGTAGAATGGAAATAAAATTTACTTTTTTTGAAAAAATTACGTATGAATGATTCTAACAATGAGAAAGGTGATTGCTGCTTATTTTATTCAATATAAATGTATTATGATTGTTTTCGATCCAGAGAGACACAATTTGTTTCAGAGTTACTCATCACTCCTCTTAATACATGTAATCAATAATATTAGAATCATATTCATTCAAGTATTTCCAACTTTTCACTGAACTTCTTTCATTTGATTATTCTACTCGAACAATCACGCGAATAAGTAATAATTGAAGCTGTATTTGCTGTACAAAGAATGAGTTTTAATGAAGTTCTATAATTTCCTTACCCATGCATAAGGAAAAAGCACTCAATCCCAACTCATTTATTGTGCATCGGATTTGATTCCCTTCTCTACTTTTTCAATTTTCCGAGATGATAGAATTTTTAATCAAGTTACTCAGCTCTCTTCAATCAACCACTGTGTAGAATAGCTTTTTTATTTGATTACAGTGACCATAGATGATGACAATTAATATATTATTTATTCACTTATTATCGCAATAAAATCCTAATTCTGGAAATTCTGAAAATGAGAAGCTTTGTATTCAATCGTTTCCAGTCGAAAGCTATTTTACTTGACTTTCAGGGAATAGGCTACTGCATTCACGATTCACGTGCTTGCAGTAGTTGTAACTCGAATTCAAGAAATGTTATTTTCCAATGTTATTCACGTTTACTGCTCAGAATTAACAATGATTTAAAGTTAGAGTGGTAGCTAGAGTGTAAAGTGGTTGCTAGTGAAATCTAAGTTGATCAGACTCTACATATTTAAAAAATGAATAATATGTCTTTCTTATTTCCTAATTTTGATATCACATTCTCAAAGTCAAACGAAATCAATCAATCAACCAATCAATCTTTATCAATCAATCAATCAACCAAAGTCAATCGAACCCAGTGGCCAGCACTTCTTCAAATTCCTTAATTGCCGGTCAAGCGCTTAGTTAAGTGCGACCGTATAGACCAAACAAAGTTGATGAAACAGGAAGAAGATTCGTATAATGTACTTTACCCTATTCACGATGACTAGAGACGAAATAAACAAACTTTTTGCGTGTATGTGCGCGTGTAAAAGCCCATATCGACAGTGCGAGGCATGTGCCGCGAATGCCTCAAGGTACAAGGTTCAAGCAAAGAAGAGTCTTACTCCAGTCTCCAGCTTGGTCAATATTGGTTCAAAAATTATTAATTTTGTCTTAAATTGGAGATCGAAATGTTTCCTATAATTCAGACCAGATCAATAATGTTTGAATCAATATTGACCAAGCTGGAGACTGGAGTAAGACTCTTCTTTGCTTGAAAAGACTATACCTTGAGGCATTCGCGGCACATGCCTCGCACTGTCGATACGGGCCTTAATGGTATGTCTTCTTATATGCGAAACGGTCTGACGGTCGATCGCAGTCTAACTACATACAGCTGTTCGACCGTCTGACCGTTTTGCATAGAAGAAGGCCGTATACCATTACACGCTCATACACGCAAAACTTTTGTTTATTTTGTCCCAAGTGATCGTGAATAGGGTATAATAGATTAGTTAGAGCATAGAATTATAATAGATTTCTCTATAATACTCTTTGGTTCGAGTTACTACTAAACTACCATCTCTCCCAATTCATTCACTCCTCCTCCACCATACCTTCATTCCATATCCCTTCCCCCAAACATCACCCTCCTCAAAATTCATCACTGAGAGGAGCACTTGGCATCGCAAAGACCGTCGATGCGAATATTAGCAAACAAGCGTCAAATAATGCTGATTTTCAATTGGCGGGTGGGCCAGCAGTCGCAGCTTTAAAGGTATAATAGCAGAACCCAATCAAACTGGCGGTTGGCGAATGATTTTTATTAATGCTCAGCTCTATTAGGACAGTCGACGAGCGGTTTTCGAGAACACATCAAGTGGAGAACGATGTTAGCTGAACAGTTTCGCTTTTGTAGAACGCTTGAAGACTGTCCTGTCACAGTTATCAGGAATGAAAGACATTTGTTAACCTCCAGGTCCGTTGGATTCTACTCTGTGCAACAGACGTGCCCCACACGGATCGCTTGTTGTTCAGCAATTGGGGGGAGTGGGGGAGGGGTGAAATACAGTGGTGGGGGAGGTATAGTCTGTCCAAGCAAAGGAGACATTCTGGCAAGATGGGAAAATGACTCCAGCTCGGTCAATATTGTATCAAAAATTCTAAATTTGGCCTCGAATTGTAGATTAGAATGTTTTCTACAATTTAAAACGAAATTTACAATTTTTTAACCAATATTGACTAGGCTGGATTAATCTTTCCATCTTGCCAGAATGTCTTCTCCGCTTGGACAGGCTATAGCTGTGCTGAACAAACGCTGACAATCAGCAGAGCAGCTGTATTCCTTATGCATTCGGCGTGATCCTGAATTAGCAGGTACAACAGCATAACGAGGCACCCTGTATATGCCTGTCTGGCACCAGCTGTCGTTTTAATTATAAAGCAACCAATGCGGATCTGACGCCCATCCCCTCCCCTCATCCACTAGTATCTTTCGGTTGAGCGCTGATATTAGCCTATATTGAATGAGGGACGCTGTGTGACTGAAGTTGATGCAATTTCTCTAAAAACATTCTCTAAAAAGATTTATTCTAATGATTTTTTCAGTGAGTTATAATGTGATTGTTATTCCTTCAAATATATAACTTTTTTAGGCGTAGCATTGAACGCTGTTGGATTAATAGAAAAATATTTATATGGCTTTTATTGAAATTCGTCTGGAATTGAAAGTTCTTAATTCAAATTCAATCGATGTGATTTTACATCGTGACAAAGTCTTCAGTGTATAAAGGTTTTATTATTATTGAGTTTGAGGGTATTGGTTGTAATACATTCAAACAGGATACATTTTACGCCCATGAAACAGGTGAAGTGCTGTACAGCAAAAGATACGGGCACTTCCCTGTTTTGTGGGAACGAGCCGCCATAACAGAAAAGTATAAGGAAAAATAGAGCATATTTAAGCGTAGTATTCATCTCATATTAGCTGTTGGTATAAGCCTATAGGATTCCTATCTTAAGATCTTATTTTTGAACTACCTGTCTTATTTTCTTATCTCACCTGAAAGCATCAGGATGAACAGCCGTAATCTGATTTTCGGACAGATCAATTTCGAGCAGAAAACCCAAACCGGCAAAGTCGTCTTTGGTGATTTCGGTCAACTTGTTGTCGGCCAACTGCAGCCTCCTCAGCTTGATGTCGGCGGGAAACGGCGACCCGATCTCTTTCAACTCATTGGCGTTCATGTTGAGAATGTAGACGTTGAGACTCAGACCATCCTCGGGAGTGGGGATTTCGGTGAGATTGCTTTCGGAACAATCGGTCACCCAGTTGATGCGAAAGTAGTGACAGTCGCAGTCGTCGGGACATTCCAAGTCGGGTAGTTCTGCTCGGGTCACTGCTGCCAGGAAAGCGACGAGGATGACAGTCGACTTCGGAATCATATCGATCGATGTCTTGAACGATCTCGTAGCTAGATGTCCTACGCTCAATCTGGATTTCTTTCGGGTGGTTTACTCTCGTTTCTTTTGGGCCTGTAAGAGTTGTAAAATGAAATTTATTAGTAAAGAGATATGATAATAATTTATGAACTCTGATTCAAATAAATGTATTCGCCGAATGGTAATACCGTGAATATAGTAGACCTAGTTATGAGTATTTATATATAATTAGTCTATAATAATACAGTTCGATAATACATGCAATATAAAATTAAAGGAATCCCTCTACGAGACTATAGACGTCTTCCAGACTTTATAATTTTTTTGTCAAAAGTTACCTCATAATACTTTCATGAATTTCGGAGACCTTCCTTTTTCACATTCATTTGTAATTTCAGAGAATTAAAGGCTATTATACCTGTTAAAAGAATAAGTAGGCTATAGACAAAAAGGCTATATACATGAAGAATAACTATCATTAGAATTATTAGTTTCCGATGGAGTTCAAACCATCAGTAATAGGCTATCAATTAAGTTTCATCCTCTCTGATTGGTTGCAATAAAATTTACATTTAAACCAATTTACATCAAATCCATCCCAATATCGAACCTATCATAAGAGGAATGGGACCTCCCATTATCGACCAACCCCAAGGTAGCAAGACAATTTTTGAGTGGAAGCAGCAGTTTTATGACGTACTAGACAAAGTTACCTCACACACCAGATGAACGCAGAGCGTCAAATCAGAAAGTTATCCGTGCAGTTTACATTGTTCGACTTGGCTGCAAGAATGTTTCGTTCCAGCCAATGTAACAGAGCAGTAGAGTGGCCTCAACTTTTGATGAGTTGAACGGTGTCTTATGAGGCAAGTAGCAAGGAGAAGTTTATTTTTGCCCCAGCAGATAAGCTGCCGGGTCGCAGCTTTCCCGGAACGTGAGTCTTTTCCAGTACATATTCAATAGCTGGAGACGGGGCGCGTTTATTATTCAGTGTGAACGTGAACCTATTCTTCCTCCATTTGTTCGGTTCCTCTCTTCTTCCTAATCCGATTTTTTCTCCCTTGCTCACATTGTTATCATCCTACATAACTTATTGTTAGTGAAGGACAAAAAGTTTCAATTATTGTTAGTTTGTTACATTCATTCCAATTATTATCACATAGCTCATTGGTGATGTGGGACAAATAGTTTCAAGGATTGATAGTTTGTTCAATCCTTTTGCATGTCTTCCATTTCCACTTCCTTCGTCAATTTTTTCTCTCTTCCTCAATTTGTTACATTTCTACATATTTCATTTGTGAGGGACAAATAATCCAATGCATGATAACGTTACTTTAATCAATCTATCAAAGGATATAGGTAAAATTGCTCTCTCATCCAGCGTGAAGATCTTTAATTATTTAAACTTTTTTATGAATACAATAACTTCTATAGATCGTTGTTTAGTAGTTGAATCTATGAATTAAGCCTCACTTAATGTATTAATGATATATGATATACACTTTCCCAGTCTACTTATCTTAAAACAGTGAAGCTTCTATGATTAAAATCAAATCAATACATTTGATCGAAATAGGATACTTCAATTCAATATTCACTCTTTAGTTGAGTGCTACTCTTGATCTATAATAGAAATTGAAACTCAATCACCCTTTTAATGTGATATTTATTATTCCAGCATTACATAAATTGGCTATTTATTCATTCTCGAGTGTGAAAAAAAACAAAACTCCTAAGAGCCAAAACACTTGGGAGTCACGATTCTTTTATGAAGTCTATGAAAAAAGAGACCAATTTTGTGATAAGCATATGAAAACTTCTACAGTAAAACAATCGAAATGGGTGTGTGAGTTACAAAAGGTAAAAATGATTGGAGAAGAAAGTGAAGTAGAGGTTGGGAAAGTTGAGAAGAACGATAGATAAAAGTGGAGTAGAAAAGAAGTGAGTGGAAAACTGTGAAGTAGGTTATCACGTCGGGAGCGTCACGGAGCGAACGGAAGCACATAATTCGAGACTGCGACGCCATACTCAAATATTGGCACTGTCCTCAGTTCCGGGTTTAGCGAGAAGTTCCCACTTCCCGCCGCGAGATAGCGCTGAACTGCTAGACAAAGAACAACGTCGCCGCAAAGAAATAACATTAACATTGAACTTCACTCTTCGAGTCCTCACTGTATTTGCATAATCCCCGCCACTCGATGTATGGAGGAAATTACTTCTTGGCTCGCTTCCACATGCTGAGGCATGTGTGCTGTGTGAACAATGAGTGCCCCTCATGATAACTACTGTTCAACTTGAATGGCTCGAAATGAAAGTTCGAATCCTGAACACCTTGGCAACTTTCTTTTCAACTTTATATTAGCTTTTACGTATCTGTTCTGTTGTGAAATCTTTCCACGTAGCTCTACTAGATAATAGTTTGAATATGCTGTAAAGTTCAAAATCTGGTAATTTTAAAATTCAATATTCAAATGGTTCAAAACTGTAAACAATTATATTGAACTCATAGTATTCAAAATATTAAATAAAATATTAAGTTATCAATGATATTAACCAAAATATTTCTGTTAAAATCAACAGCTATGACTTAAAGGACTTTCAAAAATTCAACATTAAATTGGGACTGTTGAAATCTCGAGTTTCAAGGGGAGTAATAATTATTTTGAACTAGCTAATACCATAGAGTAAGATTTAGTACCTAGATCTCTAAAAAATCACGAATAAACCTAATCTTCTTTGCTAATAACTAACAAATAGAGACCTCTATAGCCTTTTAAACTCTCTAGAATTATAAAACTTCAACCCACTGTGAAATTCATACAATCATGAAGTTCCATACATTGTTATTGACTGAGAGTTACACCTTGAATTCAAGTGAAAATTACTTAATAGTGTATAGAAATTCTGAAGACAATGTCTTCTACTGTCAAAGCATTAAAAAGATAGTGCCAACATCACAAACGTAATACAATGACAGGAAAGCAATGTATGACATAAAAGCAATGCAATCAAGATGTCACGGCTTCAGAATATGTCAGGCGATTGTGTGGCAGACAACACTGTAGGATTCAATTCATTAATTAATTAATGCATTGCATACATTGCCAAAATTATGTTCAGTAGGCCTACGCGACTGTCAAAAACTAGGCTGTCTTGTCCGAATTTTATCATTTATAGACTGACGTGAAATATTGAATACCTGACTAATAATGCGCCATGAGACTGGCAAAGTTATGGATTGAGCGCAAATCCACTCGTATAGTCTCTCCAAGCAAAGAAGACATTATGGCAAGTTGAGGAAATGACTCCAGTCCGATCAATTGGTTGAAAAATTATGAATTTGATGTCAAATCGTAGAAAAAATTATGATCTACAATTTATTAGAGATCAAATTATGTTTTTGGACCAATATCGATCTAAATGGATTTATTTTCCCATCTTTCAGAATGTCTTCTTTGCTTGGACAGACTATATTATCAAATCTCTTCGTTTGGTATTCTAGCAGACGTGAGACGTGCATGAGTCTGATTCAAGTATTCATGACGAAGTACATGAAATTTTCAGTTCGATCCTGTTTCGGCCGGAATGCTGTTCAATCAAATAAATGGAGGAGTTGATTCTCTTTATCCTGATTCATGGAAATATCGAAAATGCAGCAGAATGAGAAATCGTACTAGTTTTCAAGATTCTATTGATCAGTTAAGTTACATTTATAACTCGAAGCAGATCACTTTTCGCAGAATTTGGATTTCATGGAGTATTCTACTACAATATGTTTTTGCCATCAACCGAAATAGAATTTTTTAAACCAAATAATTGATTAGAATTCTTCCAGTTGACTGTGATGGCAATTCTATTGTCTATGATATAAAATTTTTCTGTATATGATAGTTAATTGATTGATTGAATGTTGATGTGATTGAATTTTTCCATAATGGAAAAACTTTGATGTCACAAATCTACTTTATTTCTAATTCAATTATTATAATTGTTAAAATATTATTATATGGAAAAAATCAATCAAATCAACATTAAATCGAATCCACTTTATTTCTAATGCAATAACAATTTATGAAGAGGATTTTGTGACATAATCAAAAATTTTCAAAATATTTAATAGCTCATTATTCGGTAGTTTATTGGTTTTGAAGAAAATGAAGTTTAATTTAGTACAGGACAGGATTTTAAATTTATGTCACACGAACTATAATCTATTTGTCTACTTGTTGCAAGCCTTCTTGCCACAGCTTTTATCATGATTAACTGATTATTAATTATTACCACAAAAAGGTAGGATTCACCTTCTCTGTGATACATATGACCAATACTAGTGAAATCATTGAAATTTTATAGTATCATCCACCTTCAGAGCGACATTCTGATAATTAAACTCCAAGATCAAACTATTCAAGAGGAACTATTCATAGACCTACCTCACAAATGGAAGGACGAATAAGATGTTTGTGTCATTGATGATGTCAATGATGATGTTTCACCACTGAGGTTGATAGAAGTTTTTTAATTCAAACTTGATTCTTCGAACAATTTTATTTTTTCCAATCATTGTTTCTCTATCAAATTCCATCTATCCTTCTATTTTCTTCGTCTCACTATCTCGTCCCAGGCAGCCTCTTGGACAAAACTGCAAGTCAGCTGATGTGTGTGCACTTTACTAAAAGCAACAGAAGCGATCTTGATAGTTGCAAACTTTAATAAACCTATTAGTCGGATCTGGCTCGAGGCCCGGCCAATTTCGAAAAGAAGCAATCTTATTTCCGACCTTATCTTTCAAAGACGTCCGAAACTTATTTGCCGCACACGACTCGGATCCCGAAAAGTTTCGCTCAGACTTTGAAATGTTTCTGTTTGATGGAAAGGTAGGATGGCTTTTTTTACAAGAAGGAGGGGTTGAGAGAGAGAAGGGAGGAAATCTTCAGTTGTGGTGGGGGAAGGGTCACAATTTAATTGACCTTGTCGAGTATAGCCTAGAAACGGCAGAAAGAGGAGGAGAAATCTCCCCAGAGACATTTTTGTGAAACAATACCGGACAATATGGGTTTTCATTCTTTTCTTTCATAGAAATTACTTGTAGATAGTAGGGAGTGATATGGGGCCTACTGTGGATACAGTTACTGTGGATATGTGGACTGTTTTATTCTTCATACTCTTCTTGTAGATAGTACAGTATGCTACTGTATTCTTAGTGAAATAGTATTCCTCTTGTTACACTATCGTGAAAATAATAACGTCCCCCAGTAGAAATAATGGAACGAAAATAATATTCTATTGATATTTGATGAGTTACTTAATTTTACTGCGTTTTTAATGATTATTTCCTTTTGAACTAAACCTGATTCTCTTTAAACAGAAACTTGACAAGATATTATTATGCTTCTCAAGAGAGGCATAATGCGATTAGCATTATTATAAGAAACTATTGGTTTCTCTCCTTGACGTAGAGTTCATTTGAACTCTACAATAAAAGCTGAATTTCATATTCAATTAAGATTAATAGGATACAAAATGAAGAATAATTTGTGGAAGAAAGTTCTATCAGAGTTTTAAATCTAGGACTTCGACCAATCAGAATGGAGCATCCAGTGAAATAAAATCAAGTAAAAGCACCCTGTACACGATGATTGTATTGTCGGCCAGTTGAATATATGTAGCCAATCACATCTGTTGTTGTTTGACTCAATGACAAGTCAAGCGCTTTTGGACTCGTGTTTTGGACTCTCTTGATTTGGAAGAACTTTTGAAAATTCAAATCTCAGTGTATAACATCAAGAAATACCATGATTTCCCATTGACGGAAATCAAGGTTATGGTGCCGGTGGAACTTCCTTTTGGAACTCCCCACCGAATACGGCATAAGAATGAATGAAACAAGTCAAGCGCTGTGATTGGCTGCTGATATTCAACTGGCCGACATACAATCCCCGTGTACAGGGCGCTTAAGTGATTACAGACCCTATTAGGTCTAGAATTAGAGCTACAGTATAATAATGGCAAAGAAGGTGACTGCGTTTTGGAGGTTTGTAAAATATCTTAAATGTCATACATATTAAATTTTTCTCATTAAATTAGCAGAATCACCTGGCTTTAGGAACTGTATTATTCAGGTTCTAGTATTTGTATAGTTGAACTGAATGCTCTTTTGCAAGTGCATGAAGCAACTGCAAACAATTTGTCGGCGAACAACTTGACCTTCCTAGTTAGGCAAGCAAAGATGACTCGACCAACAACTAGCTGAGTCTTCTCTTTGAAAGCCTAAAGTTCAAACCAACTCGAACTCTCTAATGGCCGCTCGACTGGATAAACTGACAGATGGAATAATGTACGGCAGAAAGTACAATCAACTGAGGCAGTAATCATGAAATATAATTGGTGTGTAGGTTTATACTAGTTTGGTTCTAATTGAATGTCGCTTGTGCTGTAGAATCTAAATTTGTTCAAGGTGAAAACAGTACTAAACTTGGACTGCTTCCTTTGTCAATGGACTTGAAGATTGAAGAGCAAAGAACAATATTGTCAACAAACTTATCTGGTTTACGTAGATTTGAATGTGTCTATAATTATATATTTTTCAGTTTCTCAGACTAAATTAATAAGTCTATAAACAACGTTTAATAAACTCATCCAGAGTATGAGGAATTTAATGTTTTAATAGCTAATAATAGTTTTTTTTTTAGTTTTCCAGACCATATACTCTCTTGTTCATATAGGCCTACACATTGTGAAAAAGTCGATACATTATCTACTACAGCTTTTAATTATTTGATATTAATATTATTAAGGCTAATACCTTTGCAGGTTTATTCCTGTAATAATTGTTTGTCCCAGTGATAGAGAGCGTCTAATCGGTGAGATTAGATAAGCGACGTGCCTCCACCACCACTGTTGTAATGGTGACCGGTTCCTATGAATTCAATCTATGAGCCTCAAAAATCGCTTCCCGGTGGTTCGGGACCAACCTAAAGCAGTAGGTCCATTCATGTCTCATCATCATCCTTCCCTTCCCACGCACAGGGTCAAGAGCCCATGTGGGCATCACCCTCACAAAAAAATCTATTCGTATATGATATATGATATTCTATAAGATGAATGTCTATCATTCAATGTTATTATTTTGTGAATGGTAATAGATTCAATCTATTTTTTTAAAATAAGTTTATTTAAGAAAATCATAGTTTTCTCTCGTATCGACTCTTCAGTTACTGATCGATCTGTCTTAAAATCATCGATAGAGAAAAATCTAGATGGCGAGACAAGAAATAAATTTAAATTCCTCTTACTCATTACTTCAAGAACTTTCAACTTTTCTCAAAAATGAAAAAAAGTAAAGCTTCCATAGAGAACCCTGTTAATATAGGCTACGTCAATAAAGGAGTTCACGTCAATGAACAACAATCCCTGTGATTCACACAATTTATCCATAAATTTCGCTCCCATTTATCGAGCGACATACAGTGGAGACAGTAGGCCTGCATCGTTTACAGCTCAATCCTCTCTTATGTGTGTGCAAGAACATTTCAATCTGGAGAGATAATGTCCCAAACTCAATTAGGTAGGCTTCCATTCGCTATAGCCAATAAACATGAGTGTATGCGGATGCCTATGCGTTGTCTAGATTTATGCTCGTTCAAATAGGGACAGAGAGGGAGAATAGGCAGAGATAGGGATTAAGAGAGGAAAAGATGTAGGGTGTTTGTGAGAGAGAGAGAGAGAGAGAGAGAGAGAGAGAGAGAGAATGTGTAGAGAGTGAGAGAATGAGAGTAAGAGAGTGGTTGATTTAATGGTGTCGAATGAACATGAATAGATCACTGTTAAATCACGCCCTACCTACACCACCCAGTGCTAACAAAAACGTTCATCTCACATTGGAACATTATCATAAGCTTTTGTTGGTTGCGATTGTTGTTATTGTTGATTTTGGATAATTTGATTTTTTATAATGAAGAGAGTAATTCACATGTGAAGAATTAATTGTAAATGATTCGAACCCAATAAAATATTGTAGGCTGGAAGTTTGTTGTGCTAACAAAAAGTTCAGCTGACATTGAAACATTATCATTAGCTTTTGTTGTTATTGTTGATTTTGGATCATCTAATTTTTATCCTTTAGAAAGTAATTCACATGTGAAAGATTAATTATTGTAAATGATTCGAATCCAATAAATTAATATTGTGGGGTGAAAGTTTGTTCGATTAAATTTTAATGCTACATTGCTAAAATATTATGAGTTCAACAGAGAGTTTAATCTCGAAGAATGTCATTCAGTGTTTTAGTGGTTCAGATATTGTGAGGTTGTTGATGGAATGAAACTTTGAAATCTCTCCTCTGATACTAATACTCTGAATACTGAGAATATTATGATTTATTGTTATTGATTACAGTTTCCATTGGAAACGATTTGAAGGGTTGAAAACCTATGCACCCTATGCAGGTCATGTTAAAATCCAATCAAGAATAGAACGACTCATCTACAATAATAATATTTACATAGTGCATATGCAGTTTAATGGAGTTCTAACAAACAATTCAGTTTTTCTAGTTTTGAAGACTATTGTAGGATTCTTGATGTATTAGTATTGGTATAATACTATACTCATAAATTAGATGATATTTTGCATATCAAAATTTCCTACTTGCACCACTAGCGGCTCGTGCCCACGAAACAGGTGAAGTGCTGTACAGTAAAATATACAGGCATTTCACCTAATTCGTGGGTACGAGCCGCCAGTGACTCGCACTGAATCTTCTATCATCTCTTTCAATTACAACCCTCTCCTTGTCAAGAGCAGACTTTCGAAAAGGGACATTAAACAATTTATAGACCGGCTCCTACTTATAGTTCGGTAGTTCTACCGAAGCAAGATTTGCCTATTTATGGTTGTTTGTTTAGACATAACACGACAAAATCTTGGTATAGTCTGTCCAATTAAAGAAGACATTCTGGCCTGATGGGAAAATGACTTCAGCTCGTTCAATATTGGTTCAAAACAAATTACTTTGGTCTCAAATTGTAGACCAGAATGTTCCCTACAATTTGAGACTGAATTCATAACTTTTGAAACTATATTGACCAAACTGGCGAAATTTTCCCATCTTACCATAATGTCTTCTCTGCTTGGACAGACTATTTATAAGAGATGATCTTCGGCGGCCTATTAAATGTTTTATGACGTTGTGATTGTTGACGGGTCGTAACTTGTTGTGCTAACTTTTTACTGCTGACATCGTCAATTTGGAGACGGAGGGAGGTTTTATATTTTGCCATTGATTTTACAACTGGCAAAGTGATTAAATTGAATAGTTAAGAGGAGCTCCATTCAAAGTTCATCATCATTTCGGCTCCCCCACTCTAAAACAACATAACAAGTTCAACACAAGAATTTTGCGGTGTTGGGTGTCAGCTTTGGAGGATTTGTTTGTGTTTTCTAATCATTCTCCTCTTTAAACACTCATTCGATCCTTGTTTCCCTTCACTCTTTCGTTCTTCTCTTCTATCTTCATCTTCTCGTTCTGCTACTACACAACATTCTTACTTCCACCCTTCTATCCACTTCTATCCTTCTACCACTTTCTATCATTCGCTTCATTCACCGCTTCCTCCTATTTCTCATCTTCTCTTCCTCATCTTCTTTTCCTCTTCCTCATCCTCTTCTCCTTTCCTTCCTCATCCTATTTTTCATCTATTTTCCTTCTCTCATTAAAGTCGTTCTTCAACAAATCTTAGTCTTTCTCTGCTTCCTACTTTTCCTCTTTGTAGCCTTGTTCCTCTATTACAAATCTCTATTTATCTCTCTCATTCTTCGTAGTTTCCTTCTGACCTCCTCCTTCTTGAAACAATCCTCCTTCATCTGGTTTTCACATATTTCTTCTGTCACACGATTTTCCTCATAATCTCTTTCCTACTTCTCCTTCATCTGCTGATAGTGTTTTAATCTTCATCTCAATCATTTTCATTTTTACCCCTCCTCTTTTCTCCCCTCCTTATTCTCTTTCTTCAAGTTCTCTTTCTGGATCTTTTCATCGTTATAATTCGACAATCAATGAGCTCATTCTCTACCTCTTCCTGTTGTAATAATGATTATGGTATAATATAAGTAATAATGATATAATTATAATGTAATATCACCAAAATAATATAGTAATTGAAATGATATAGTAATTAAATTGATATTACTATAATATAGTGTTAATAAGATAAGTTGATGAGCTGCAATATCTAATAATTCTTCCATCTTCCTGTTGTTCCCAATGATAGCCTTAACCCTCTCAACTTATACTACCCTCCAGATTTTTAAACTTTGCATAATTATTTTCTAGTCGTTAGTATTTTTTTGTCTTCCCCTCTCTTTTTTCCTCTTATTTTCCTACAGTTTTTTCTATCTTATTCTTCAGTCTTCTTCTCTTTTATCTCTTTCTCCCTTCTACTTCCCTTTTCCTCTATTGAGCTTACTTATTCTTTACCTTTTCATGTCTTGGCATCATCCGTTTGCTTAGAAAAATGTCTGTACTAAGCCACCATTCCGAGGTTAGGCGAGAAGAGTCTTTATCGCTCATAGGGACGAGCTCGTTTGCCCATTTTATCGCACTTTCTTCTCAGTTTTACGTCAATATTTTACGACTTCATCCTCAAACTATTTGTTTTTTATTCAACTTAGCAGCGCGTACCTTGGCTGCTCTTGTCCGTTATAAATTTCAGCAGTTTACGGTGTAATATTCTGTCCAAGCATAGAAGACATTCTGGCAAGATTGGAGAATGACTCCAGCTCGGTAAATATGAATACAAAATTCACCAATTTGGTCTCAAATTGTAGGAAACGTTATTATCTACAATTTGAAACCAAATTTATAACTTTTCGATCAATATTTACCGAGCTGGAGCCAATTTTCAATCTTGCTAGAATATCTTCTCAGCTTGGACAGACTATAGGCCTATCAACAACTTTTCCATTGGCCACCTATAATCTTATGATTAGCACCGTAAACCTGGATGTACTTTGAGATGGGCGATTAAACTGGTTTATCACTTTGTTATCTAGCAATTAGACATGATTAGAAGTGGCAAGTACCAGTGGAAATGTTCTTCTCCAGTGACTTATCAGAGTTTCTGCAGTTTTTAAATGAATTAGGAGCATTGTTTATTGCTTGCAGTTACTGATCGAAACTATTATTGTCATAAATTGGAAGTTTTGTATAGGCTATCATTCAGAAGTTATTGATTCGAAATTAAACTTACGTTAAAACTTTTTTTATGAAACGAGATATCTGTAAATCACATAGAAGTGATTATTAATGCGCTGCAGCTGTGGCTGCTGCCTCATGCTGGTCTTGTACTTTATTGTAATTAATAAAATTGTTAACATTGTTAACAATTTTTAATTTCAAAGTACTCAGGGGTTCAGAGCAGTAATCAATGTTCCATTTGATTTCAAAATATATAAAATATATAGAGGGAGGAACATAAATCATAATTATTTAGGAAAGGAGGAAATGAAAGAGATTGATGAGAAAAATAGAAAAAAGAACGGTATATGAAAACAGTATGAAGGAAAATAAGAAGAGGAGGGGGACTGGAATTGGAGTCTTGAAAAATAGAAGAATGAGAAGAAAAAGAAAGATAGAAGAACTATTTGGTGCAGGAAGAAGAGGTTAAGGAGTTCGATGAGGATGAGAATGATGAAAAGGTGGGGATGGGATAGGAGAAGATGAGGCATGATGAAGAGAAAAATAAAAATTGGAATGGAGGAAGAAGTAGGAGGAAAATAACTAGATGGAGCAGGAAGAAGTGGTTGAGGAGCTCGAGAAGAACGATGAGAACAGAAGGTGAAGGAGGGAGATGATGAAAAGAAGAGAGAGAGAAACAAAGGGAAGGAAGAGGAACTCTGAAGAAATTGTGATGGAGGATGGAGAAAGAGGACAATTTGTAGAATAAAATGAATAGCGAAGGAAGAAGAAAAATATCAAGTGAGGACAAAATTGCAGTAAAAGAATAATAAGAGTGGGAGCAGAAATATAAATAGAAGACTGTGAAAACCAAGTGATGCTGTTCAACAAAGCATCGATAAAAGAAGAAAAGTTGGAACAGTGTTATCATTTGCCTGGCCATGCATGAGGGAAAGAGCACTCAAGCCCAATTCATTTATTCAGCATCTGATCTGACTCCATTCTTAACTTCGCACGTATTTCAATTTTCCCAGATAATAGAATTTTTAATCAAGTTGCTCCAGCTTTCATCAACCAGCAAGCGTGCAGAATGGCTTTCCTATTTGATTACATGTCCATAGCTCACTAATCGCACTTTCCAATATGGCTGTCGGCACAGCAAAGTTTTCCAACTTCAATTAACGATTCTCGCAATCTGTTAGAAACAAGTACAGGAACTCATCGATGAAAAGTGCTGTATAACCGAAGGAATCTGTCCATTCATGCATCTCCCTAGCTTCAATTCAGATATTTCTCAATTCAATAAATTAGTACACCTTTCGGGTGAGGTTACTTGTAGACATGAATAAATTGAATATCATATCTACAACTTACCGCGCTCCAATCTGCGTAGATCGTGCATCTATTCTTGGAGAGCTCTTGATAAAATAGGTTAAGGGAAGCCTGAAGCTTTCAACAATATTGTTTAGACTGCTGTCAATTTGTCAAGATAAATATGCACAGATATACAATAGTTAAATCGTTGATATTCACCACACAAATCTATACAATAAGAAATAAATTGGAATTTGGTGTCTCAGAAATTTGTGACACAATTCATTATCATAAGAAATGAGAATAAGAACAGTTTATTGCTGATTATGAAGCTTTCTTCAAATAATCAATGAGCTTTATTATTACAAGAAACAATGAAACTTGTAAAAATTAGATATAGATCAATAGTACCTTGAAGAATAGTCATAGTAGCCTACATTGCACAATATGTTCCTCAACTCTAAAATAATTGCGTGACAATAAATCTGTTTATGAGGTCTATACATTAATAGAGCTGAATGGATGAATGAATGAATTTTATTTGCCAAAATAAATATATTTTACATAAGATAAAACAATTTATAAGATAACTTGAAACTATATAGCAATAAACAGAACATACAATTGTTATTTACTAAGATAAAAACAATTTATAAGATAATTTGTAACTATATCAATAAAACAGGACTTGAAATTGTTATTTATTTAATAATAATTATATGAGTCATTTTTGGCTCTGCCAACATAAGATAAACTTGTGTGTTGGCAGTGATCTGTATTTATATTTTCATATCTCATCAAGTGCAGAAAATATTTCTGATAGTACGGCAGTTAATAATAATGAGATTTTAAATTCAACATAATATACATTTTCTTATTCAGCAGGAGTTTATGAAATGGAAAAGAAAGATGAAATTTGTGATAAAAGGCGAAAAAGACGTGATGCTAAACGGCTCTCACGATTTTGCTATGAAATCACTCCAAAAGAAAAAAAATGCAACAGTGATGCTCAATAATATGTGGTGCTTTGATTGTGTGTTTGGATTTTAAAGGTTGTCCTATTAATCTTGTAAATTTAGCTTGAAGAAGATGTTTTGATCAATCCAATTTTCTATATCAATGTGTAATCTACTTGTATTTTTTTTTTTTTGGTTATAAAATCATTTGGAATTTTGTTGACAATATAATATTGCTGTAGTATGAGAAGTGATGCCTGCATGTAGTGAGTTTGATTTGTATTGATTTGTGAGATTTGTATTGTATCTATTGATTGGACATGTATTATAGAACGTTGGGCATAAAACATATTGAGACCTATTTTTATTTATTTGGAGGATGACTTTTTTACATAATTTTGTCGTTATGAAATTATTCTACAAGATTATTATGAAAAGTAACTTTTAGTGAAAAAACCTCTAATTGAAGTTGTACTCTAACGAAATGCATTTAAAGTTTTGAATAAGGTAGGAAAAAGCTTGAAATATCTATAGAAGACGTGTACAACTCCCCACAATTACAAAACATCCAGTTATTTCGATTGATGCAACAAGTCCTCTATAAATATGATAGGAATAATTTTATTAGAAAGTCCTTGAAAAGATCATGGTGTTCTCACTTTGACAATATGTACTGGAATTGGAACGATAAAACGTCTTCTCAACTCGAAAAGTTATATTAACAAAGCATCATCAAATTTCTCGCTCAAGACTAAACATGGACGATCAACAGCTTCCCGGCAAACTTGCCTAAATATTCGGCTAACAGAATTCTCACGCAGCTTATTATTTTATTTTCGACGAACAGCCGCCACAACAGGCGAACTTTTGTCGTCGGCAGACTTTAGCAGCGCACGTTCAAGTTCATTAGTAAGTTCTCGTGGGGTAGGCGCTCGGCTCCTTTTCATCTATCTGCCTTCGCTCTCTGGTGGCAGGAAATAGAACTAGGCTTAATTAAGAAGCGCCTCTGTTGTATTATATAGGTCTGAAGACGAACTTATAACGAGTGAGGCGAGCGCCAGCCTTTGTTATCGCCAACTATTATTATCGTAAGATATTATCTTGTGGACACCGGCTTCCGAACGACCTCTCCTCTGCACATCCTACCGGACTTCAACTTCGTCCACGTATCGATAACTTGGCCCCAACTTCGTTCCAACTTCGCCGAAAGTGATCCGGCAGAGCGAACGCTTAGCTGACGAAATTCAACACAGCAAATTGAACCCATATCGTTTGAATAATGACGATCTGCACATGTATAGTCTGTCCAAGCGATGAAGACATTCTGGCAAGTTGGGAAAATGACTCTTACTCAATCAATAATGTTTCAAAACTTTCAAATTTGATCCCAAATTGTAGATTAGAAAGTATCCTACAATTTAAGACTAAATTTTCAATTTTTGAACAAATTTCAACCGAGCTGAAGTCATTTTCCCATATTGCCAGAATGTCTTCTTTGCTTGGACAGACTACAGTATAGAGGAAGACTATTCAGCTAAGTTCAAAGTTTGAACTTAGGTCGAACTTCGATCCGGTTCAAAGATCTCGTGAATGACTAACTAATGGATATCTCGTCTACTTTGCTCGGTGGAGTACTGGAGAGGAAATTCGTTTAATGGGAAGGAGAGATTTTGAGAATCGGGTTCACTCGCATCGCTCGCCTCGACCGAATAGACAGAATTAGAATAAATTATAATCATGGTATCAGACCTCTGGAAACTCAAGGGAATAATCGAATGGAGAAAACACTACAAGAACTTTATTCACAAAATATTCCACATTTCAAAGAGTTTTCTAGCGTTTTCGGGAAATCTAGTACTTTTCATTTCATTTCATTTCATAATTTCTTTATTCACAAAATTTTAGAATATTTACAATGAATAGTGTCACTTTCATTCATTATAGTTGTGATGATTAAACTATTAGAGTTATTCTTGTTTGATGACAGTTCATATCTATACTATGAAATCAATAGTTTATGGATTCAAGTTGCCTGAAAGCATTATTATTTCCTATCTTAATACAAACTGATTTCGTAGAACTATATTCATTAGATGAGCGAGCAGGTTCTCAGTTCAATTCTTGGAAGCATTCATAGAACATCAACGTAGTTCAATCACATTGGCTACATGTTAAATAATTAAATATCTCAAGGCCAGCTGGATGTTTCGTAACTCTCTTCAATAATCATTTTTCACCTATCAATTCCATTGAAAGCCATTTTCAAATTCAGTCGAGAAATGCTACTTTGTTTAAATAGAAATGAATTTTCAAGAAAGCAATTTGTGGAGCTTCCAGGAACTTTTCAATATTAAATCGATTCAATTTTTTTCATCTTCGTAGGTATACCTAGTAGCTGAATACCGAGAAAAAATAATACAATAATGGATCATGTTCCTCGTAATGAGAAAAGAAACAAAATTATTACTTATATGACAATAATATACAGTATAATTATATAAGTGGGATGAAAACTAGGAGAAAAATCCAGTATCGAGAATAGAATAAACAGCGAAAATAGAATTATTTCAATTGAATTAATTAGAATTAATTTAATATGAAAATCTCTGGTTTTAACCTAGTTTCAATTTGATATTGGGAAACAATTATCTTGATTCATGTTTCATGATAAATGACAGATAGATATTATATTAACATCTATCAATGTTATCTTGATTTCATTGTATCCTATATGATACATCTATTTTTTAATTCTTGTGAAAAATATCTTGATGTTTATAATATAATCATAAACAGCTCCAAATAATGAAAATCAGAGACAGCTACTCGTTTTTACTCTTCCCCAGTTTCAATTTTAGCGGAGAAAAATCAAATTCAAACAAAAAAACAACAAGATCAATGAACCTGAAGCACGTATATCTGGATCTCAGAATCTTTAGTGAACTCAAAGCATTCATTTTTGTCAAAAAAATCGTTGTCAAGCTCTCAGTCGGATACAATACTTGGATACTGAGAAGAGTGTAAAATTAATTTGTTGATTATATTATGCATTTATTGAGTCGTAGTTGCATGAAAACACTACTCCAACGCACACACACCTGACTTGATACAAAACAACAACAATAATAATAACACAAGTACAACCCACTTGGAGCAAAAGTATAATCTTGTTCGATGTTGTTCAGTTAATCCGCTTGTCCTTTCGGCCTTCTCAACTGAACAGAGAAACAGCATTTGCATTGCAATTTCCATTATTACAACGTGGAACGGGGTCACACTCAGCGTTCGTTCGCTGCTTGTAGTGTTGTAGGTGCTCTTTAAATCAAATACTAATCTCATTAGAGTGCGCTTTCATCCGAACACATCGCAATCTCCTCCAGTTTCATATTGCGTGCCAACTGGATTCCTGATCCTAATGCCAAACAACTACCACTACCATTACCCAGGATGCTGTGATTTTGTTGTTCTAAATGTAATAACGTTGTGATTTGATTGTTATTCTTTTTCGCTCAGTTATTTTTTTCATATTCAAATTCAAAGTCATGAACAATGTGTAAACAGGAGTGAAAATGAATCACACAATTGCAATGCAAAATTTTTGTCGTAGTCTTTTTTTGTCACGAATTGTTAAAACCTCTGAATAATTTGATTCTTCATTTTTGTTATAGCCCAAGTGTAAGACCTACACAACAATCGCTTAGAAAACTAGAACTAAAGCTTCTTATTGAAGCTTTAAATAACTTAAAAGCTTCAGATCTCTTTATGAATAATTCACACTTGTTCTCAAGAAAATTTATATTTTTATATGTTCAGATAAGGATATGTGACGGTCGTAACTTTCGTTATTAGGCAATGACTAGTGAATAAGTGATGAAAATTCTTTTCGAAAATGCTCATTGATATCAATTCATCAAATGAAGATAAATACAGAATATGATAGCATATAGTAGCCATTTCCATGTTATTGAAATAAATAAGCAGAAATGAATAAGTAAAATGAATAACACTAAGATATTGCCTTATATTATACAATTTATTTAAAGAAATACAAACATATGTTTCCACTCGATTGAGCGTAGAACACTGATGATGACTCAATAGGGTCGAAACCTAGTTCTTTTTTCCATTGAATTCACTTATATTTGACAACATTCCTGGATTATTCATTATTGTTCAATATTACGTATTCATGTTCCCCCCTTAGGGAGTTGGTGAAGGGGCTTGTGCTGTACTCCAATGACCCCAAGAGCTATGTCGGCGGTAGTATAACTACCATAGTAGGGCCTCCCATAAGCCGGACAGGTCGAAGGGTGGGAGTCAGACGAAGAAGTACTCCAAAGAAGACGTCGTTGGGCTGAGCCTTCACACATTGGAAGAAGAAGAAGAAGAAGAAGAAGAAGAAGAAGAAGAAGAAGAAGAAGAAGAAGAAGAAGAAGAAGAAGAAGAAGAAGAAGAAGAAGAAGAAGAAGAAGAAGAAGAAGAAGAAGAAGAAGAAGAAGAAGAAGAAGAAGAAGAAGAAGAAGAAGAAGAAGAAGAAGAAGAAGAAGAAGAAGAAGAAGAAGAAGAAGAAGAAGAAGAAGAAGAAGAAGAAGAAGAAGAAGAAGAAGAAGAAGAAGAAGAAGAAGAAGAAGAAGAAGAAGAAGAAGAAGAAGAAGAAGAAGAAGAAGAAGAAGAAGAAGAAGAAGAAGAAGAAGAAGAAGAAGAAGGAGAAGAAGAAGAAGACTAATTCATGTTTAGGCCGATCTCAGATGGTATGGTTTGAAGAGCTGTCATTTCTATTCTTATTGTTTATTGTTTTGTAGATGGCAGATGTAATTGTTTGTATGACAAATTGATGATTAATTCATTGAATTATTTTTCTTTTCTTCACTACACTGAATTCATCATTTTTATTAAGTAACGTATAGTTAATATCCATTCATTGTGTCCAAGCTTTCCAGACATAACATTCTTCTCCTGCAAAAACACTTCGAAGATTGAGAGAATCCATTCCAACAACCTGTTTCCACCCGAACCATCCCACGATACTGCACTAAACACATATTGGGCGACCGATACATATAGTTTGATGATGGCGCTGTTAGCGTGTTTCCACAATAGTATCAGAATTCCACTCTATAGAACAGAGTACGCCTTTGCCAAGTATCAGTGTGCGCTTCTCTATAGAATAATGAAGGTTTCTATAGCGGGGCGATAGGCCTACTGTCCCAGCGCAGCAGATTACAGAGGCGGCCAATTCCATAAACACCGGACGCAGTACGAAACGCGTCTTCCGTCACGTACTCGACGTGCCGGAACGGTCAACAAACCGCCAATAATTGTGTACCGATATAGCGATCAGTGCACCACATCTATATACGTATATACGATATAAAAGTATATAGAAGCGTATAATAGCGTAGCATTATAGATATAATTACGTACCGCTATAGCGACCACTACACTCTATTATATACGTATATACGATATAGACGTATATAAAAACGTAAACCAGTGGTCTGTTCAAGCAAAGAAGACATTCCGACAAAAAGGATAATGACTCCATCTCGGTCAATATCGGTTCAAAATTTGGTCTCAAATTGTAGAAAACATTCTGATCTACAATAAATCAATTGCTCTCACTCACTCAAAGTTTGAGCTTGCTTTACAAGGTACAAACTTATTTGAGACTGAATTTTTAATTTTTGAACCGATATTGACTGTGCTGGAATCATTTTCCCATCTTGCCAGAATGTCTTCTGCTTGTACGTACAGACTACCAGCGTAGCACTATAGCTAGAACTATAGCTCTGTAGCACGCTATATATTATACGCTACATAACATACGTGTGTATCAATACACTAATGCCCGGTTTTCCAAGCACACTCAAATTTGAGGGACCCTCAAATTTTGATGAACAGCTGACATTTTCTATGATAAGTATAGGAAATGTAGTAAAGTGTAGTAGACTTGAGGGTCCCTCAAATTTGAGTGTGCTTGGAAAAACCGGGCATAAGCTTCATATCTATAGACCTACGATATACATATTGTTTGATATTTATTGATATTTATAACGTATAAATAGGTATATATACCTATGACATACTACTTATAGTATAGGTGTATAGGTACGAGTTATATACGATATAGACTTATACCAGCTTAGCACTATCATAGCTATCACGATATACGCTGCATAAGCCTATAAGCTATAACTGCATAATACTATCACGCTAAACGCTATACAGAGCCCGACTATTAGAGCAACCCCCACACAATAGGCCAGCCCAGGCCCGCAATTGATAATAGCAGTGGCTAAAGCGTTGTCAAATTGTGTTTACATCGATGTTGAACATATTGTCTGACTGTTATTTACGATTAGCACAACATTATCGGTGTTATTGGGTTGACCGTATGTTGGACGAATTTCGTGCGGTGGTATGGAAAGTGGAAATAGTTTTATAGAATTTCAATAACTTAAAAAAGACTTCTGTTCTGTAAAGAACCCATGAAAATAGACCAATGAGACTTGATTCAACGTTGCCAATTTAGCTGATTATGAATAAAAATTAATATTTTCTTATTACACCTGATGACAACGTCTATGGTTAGAGGGGGGGGGAGGAGGTGCTGGTGAGGAGTTACTCTGATGTTCCAGTATCAATTGAACTATTTTCATACGTGCAACTATGATAGTATAGTAACATTCACGAATTTACTCTTTATTCAAAACAGTATAGTACCATCGTTGAAACTTGAATCTTGAAAGATGTTGGAATAAAATAATTATTAATTATGCTTTCTAGTTTACAAAATATCGATCAATAATTAATAAGAACACAGATCACTTTCATCTTAGCACATATTATTCATGACTTGAACATGAACAAATTAAATATAAAGGTTTAGCTTGAAAATCGGTTTTTAATAACTTCAATGTTATCGCAATTTTCATGGCAAATCAGGTTGCTTTAGTTTAGTCACAATAAATGCTAATAAAATTCACGAATATAGATTTTTTACAGGTTATCAGTGATTCCTTTCAGTCTAGGGCTACTATCAATGTATGTAATAGATCAAAATCAAAATCACAGTACATTTTTTTATAAAGAATACTAAAGAGGTACTGTGATTTTTTTATCATTGTTATTATCAGTTATAAGTGTTAATAATCTATAAAAAGGTTGAATAATAAGTAGCCTAATCATTTAAATTTTTGTACAGCCTAAATTTCTAACTGCATAATAGGCTTACAAATTGTAAGTTCGTGACAATCTCAATTAATTTTTTCAAGGTGGGTACTATTATCGATGAATTTCCAACAAGGTCAATTTTACAATTCAGACCACATTATGATGTTTGGCTAGTCATGAAAATAATGTCTAAAGCAACTTTGTGTCACGAATATACAATGTATATGTTATAACAATTATTTTCTGATGTTGAAATAGATTATGCAGAGTTTCATGAGCCTTTTAAGGCTCAGTCCACATATTAAGAATTAATACATTAGGTATATCTAGAAAACCATTGATTTAGGCATTTTATTAATATTTTTTCAGAATCATTTATTATATAATGAATGTAGTATATTTATCACTATCGAATTTGAATTATTCATGTTAATGAAGGAATTGGATTATGATCTCTCTTGAAACGTAAAATATGAATTATGATGAAATTGATAAATGAATATGCTGAATCAGTTTCATAATTAAAGAAATAAATTATAGTGTATAATTAGAAGTCTATGAAATGTATCACTATAAAATTATAATCATCACAGTATTGTTGACCATAATAATATTCAAGTTCATCCTTTATCACTCTTATTTAGCCTATATGTAAATTGAAAAACAGTCATGAATTATTATGAATGATTTCTATTAAGACAGGTTCACGACTTATGATTTATAACTATGGTTTTTTTATCACTGGCGATAAATACTATTATAATTAACTAATTTATAGTAAGTTTATGCTCTTAGCAGTTGACAGATTAATAATCATTCAAAGACGTAGTTGGTTGATAATTTAAACAGTAATTTATTAAATAAAATTCAGTATGGATATTCTATATTCAGTATCATGAATGAAATTCAATATTCCTGTCATCTTGCAGGAGACTATGGAGAAATAGCTTATTATTCAAATGAGAATCTATTAAAAAGGTAACAATAGTAGCTTACAATACTGCTTTAGTGCTTTAATACAAATGAACGCTGTTTTCATGTTCTTTATTAATTTATTTCATTTATGTGCAAGTATACAAGATGCGGAAAGAAGAAACAGGCTATCACCCAAAACTTCTTCTATTCCTAATTTAGTCACATAATATTGTCCAAATTTTCAGGTTATGTATAAAATTTTGTTTTCCCAAAGTTTTCCACTCGAAGAGAAGATAATTTGAAGTAACCGATCAATTTAGAATCTAAGAAAGGTTCATTATTAAGCGAAAATAGCACAAAACAATTGGAAAATTACACAAGATTTTTTCTTCAGAAAGTAAGTTGAAGCTCACTTTTCTCCGCTTAAAGATTCGCCAAAAATTCCTTTTCACCAAGAATAACGTGAATAGAAAAATTATTCCAGAAATTCTAATTCTTTGTTACAACTTGATGACACTGTGGCTGAATCAAGGTTACTTCTCAGGATGCTCCATCTAGACTATACTGTATGTCACATGAAGATAATAGACCGCCGCCTACACTTCAATAATAATGAATTGAGTTGTCCACACCACTTATGTAATCCGAAGAACTGCATAACAAGGTCATTGAATTTAGGATGACCTTCTCGTCACCACCACGGCTCATCTTGCTATTGTAAAGGTAAACCGTAACACGAGTACAAACATGTACTTCTAACTTTGGAATTTTCAAGTATTTATCATGATGCTCCATCAACAAAGTACGTTTTCAGTAACGTAGATAGATTCTAATTTCTGAAGAGGATCATTAACTTGGTTTCTTATGTGCTATATGTTAATTTCTTCTAAAATTCGAATTGTTCATTCAAATAAAATACTAGAGAATGTACAGTGAGCCTATATTAAAATAAAAATATGAATAGGCGGGGAGCTTTGTAACGGTATAAAATATCATGATTCATTTATCTTGTTTTTCAACCAAAAACGTTTAATAAAATTTCCATTACTTGATAAAATTGTTTTCGAATTACTCGAAAAACAACTTTATCATTGTTCTTGCAATTACAAGCTTATTCTTTTAGTAGATTTCTCTCTATATTTTTCCTCCTTTTTCATTACTTTGTATGTTGCTCGGTCGCTCTCTTTCTTGAACAAAATTCTGCTTGATCGACAGTTGCTTAGGAGTGGGGATAGCCTTGTACCTTTCGCTCCTCTATTAATTTCAATTCACTTCGAATCCAGCTCCCAACCAGTTCAGATTGACATTTTCTTTCTTCTATAAGATTTGTTGAAAGTTCTTTGAAGTACAGGATGTAGTCACATTAATTAAATTCTCATTCTTTTACATAATAGCTTCATCCTGATTTTTTATTTTAATTTTTCATTGATATGTAAATTTACTAAGTTATTGGATTCTTCTCTCAAATTTTACCAATCTCCAATTCCGCTGTATCAGGTAAAGACATATTCCTTGTTATTAACTTGGTTTACTAAATTTCATTGTAAAATTAAATTAATATGATCTTCTTTTGGATATTCTAAAGTTTTGAAATAATCTTTTCTTTTCATTATAAACTCTTGGTACCTTTTTCTCTTAAATTTGTTAAATTTTCTAAAGATGCTTTATTATCCTTTTCATTTGAAAAATTATAAGAAGCTTCTCTTCACTAAAAAATTGAATTTTCGATACCTCAACTTGTTTGTAACATTTATTCACTTAAATGCTGTTTTACAAATCAATACTGTATCTTTACAGGTTATGTATAAAATTTTGTATTCAGCGGTCGAAGAGAAGATAATTTGAAGTAACCGATCAATTTAGAATCTAAGAAAGGTTCATTATTAAGCCAAAATAGCACAAAACAATTGGAAAATACAAGATTTTCTTGAGAAAGTAAGTTGAAGCTCACTTTCTCCGCTTGAAGATTCAGAAATTCTAATTCTTTGTTACAACTTGATGACACTGTGGCTGAATCAAGGTTCCTTCTCAGGATGCTCCATCTACTGTATGTCACATGAAGATAATAGACCGCCGCCTACACTTCAATAATAATGAATTGAGTTGTCCACACCACTTATGTAATCCGAAGAACTGCATAACAAGGTCATTGAATTTAGGATGACCTTCTCGTCACCACCACGGCTCATCTTGCTCTTGTAAAGGTATACCGTAACACGAGTACAAACATGTACTTCTAACTTTGGAATTTTCAAGTATTTATCATGATGCTCCATCAACAAAGTAAGTTTTCAGTAACGTAGATAGATTCTAATTTTTGAAGAGGATCATTAACTTGGTTTTTATGTGCTATATGTTAATTCCTCCTAAAATTCGAATTGTTCATTCAAATAAAATACTAGAGAATGTACAGTGAGCCTATATTAAAATAAAAATATGAATAGGCGGGGAGCTTGTATGAAAAATGTCCGTGTGCACTGTGCAGGGAGGAGTCGAAAAAAAAAGTTTATTCCTCAATAGCCTATGTATGAAAATTGAGTTATTTATTCAATTTTAAAATATAACAGGATTTCTTCAAGTTGAAACCAATTGATGGAATTGAATGTCAACAAAGGAGGTATTGAGAAAATCTCATTTCATCATTCATGAAAAGAAAATCGATATTAATTTTCTCGTATATAAAATCTTCATCATAAGAGTTTTTCAAAACAAGTTTACTAGAACACTCACAGTTTAATTTTGGACGAACAAGTAACAAGTAACACTATGTAGCCTAAACATCATCATCCACTTATCACCTTTGCTTAAAATACTTTATAAAAGTCGCAATTGTAACAACAAATAATGATAAAGTAACAAGTAACAAGTAACAAGTAACAAGTAACAAGTAACAAGTAACAAGTAACAAGTAACAAGTAACAAGTAACAAGTAACAAGTAACAAGTAACAAGTAACAAGTAACAAGTAACAAGTAACAAGTAACAAGTAACAAGTAACAAGTAACAAGTAACAAGTAACAAGTAACAAGTAACAAGTAACAAGTAACAAGTAACAAGTAACAAGTAACAAGTAACAAGTGACAAGTAAAAAGGAAAAAGTAACAAGTAACAAGTAACAAGTAATGATGAATAAGTATCAAGTGATTTTTCACTGCCAGGACTGTTGGCAAGCGGTCTGCAAGAGCAACCCAATCAAACCGCTTCGTGCTTGCAGACACCTCTCAGATTGTCCTGACAGAGCTGAGTATGACTAAAGATGTCGAGTCAAATATAAAATATTGAATGCGATATATTCCAGTTTGAATTCATTCAAATATTAGCACTGGACTCAAATTATGATAGTTATAATTCTAGTTCTTTATAGTATTAAAAGCAAGCATACACATCCAAAATGATGCAGCAATCGTATGCATTGTTATGGATAGTATTGCGAATAATAATTTATTCACTGTACTAATACTGTTAAAGTGTGCATTCATCATTAATGAAGCATTTTTAATATTTGAATTACAATCACAGAGTTTATTGTTCGTAGAACTAGCCTAATTATAATCATCAGTATTCATTCAAGAATACTCACACTTATCACAATTAGCAAAAAGTGAATCTTCCAAGTATTAAATTGAAATGTTTGGCTTAGAAATTTAAAGTGTAATTAGATATTCTAAAATAGTTCAATATATTTCTTGGTATTATTCTTACTTTTAAAGCAACCTACAAAATTCTAAATTATAGTTTTTAATTTTTACTGTGTTAATTTGTTAATTTTGATAGTGTTTGATGATCTTGTAAACATAACCTCTTTTTGAATAATTATGTATCGGAATTTGGGAAAAGACGTTTTTGGACTTTGTTGTCTGTGTTTCAACCCTTTATTGTAATTCATCGACATAATAAATAAATAAACCAAAACTTCTCAAAAATCTGCCAGAACTACCATATCTTTGTGAAGCATTATGTGCCATAAAACGCCATTACAACAACAATGAGTAAAACAACCAGTTCTTCATGTTACTATACTCACACATCCATGATTAACATCAACATTTAACTAATGGAAAATAGTGTCAAAATAATTTTATAATAAATCATGAATCAAATGGATCGTATTCGTTTCTTCATTCTATGTCACTATGAGCCGTAAAACGATAGCAAAAAACAATAGATAATTATGAAAAGGTCAAAGGAATCGCACTCACATGTGAGCCGTGTAACAGCGCGGTGAAGGTATTCAACAGGACTAGAACAGTGGATTTGACATGAACTCTGGCCGGTTATGTGACGTGAGCTCACGCCGTGATGTCCAGCTGCTACAACAACAACAACAACAACAACAACAACACAACGACAACAACTGAATGAATGATGAGATTTAAAATTACAACACAACAGCACGCACGTGCACTAACTGTGCGGATCTACCTTTTGCTTGTGGAGGCTCGGGTCAGACTGATGCTCAGTCACAAAAATGCTAGCTGCTGCTCACAACCTGACTGTCCAGGATCATCATAATCATCATCATTGTTGTTGTTGTAGTCGTCGTCATCGTCAACTATCATCAAGATCATCATCGTGATTGCGACGTCACTAGCTAACTTGTGTATACTGACAAAAGCAGCGGAGGTCACTCGTTCTAGTATTGTTATTCTTATTTGTTGTTACTTTGTTTACAGCTGTTTTGTGAAAATCAGGTGGGATATTGAATATCACTGAATAATTTGTAGGATGATCTGGTCAAAGCGGGCATTGGCCTTATCAGAAGACGATACTTCTTGTACTTATTGTACTAAATGGTCGCCTTTACACCTTAGTTGATGAAATTGTAGTGCTAATATTGGTCTTTAAATTTTTTTATGTGTTTCAGTGTTTGAGTTCGTCACCCAAAGAGTAACGTTAATGAAATGCCTATAGAATGAGCTAAGCATAGATTATGAGTGTAGAACACAGGTTGAAATTGAATATCATAGAATTCCCCCACATTAACCTACAAATGAATAGGATTCTACAAATAAATAGGATTGTGAGATTATGAGGGTTTTGTAGCGTTGATGGTTCCATTTATGGCTAGCCAAATCTCTTCTATAGTCCTATAATCAATTTTATAACTACTCTACTTCAAATTAAAGAAATTAGGCGGTCCAATGATTTTCATTTGAAGCTTTTATTATGTTAGTTTCTTCAATTCCCTTTCTTTGAATCATATTCAATGTTCTTCCTCTCTTTTTTTCTACACCTTTTTATTCCTTTTTCTCAGAGCTCTTCTATTCAATCTTCTGTCTCCCTTATTTTTTTCCTCATCGCACTTCTGTTTTCAATTCTTTTTTTTATTCTTCCTCTTCAGATTGCTTTTTATTTCTAGTGTGGATTCATTGTAGGTTTGAAGATGACGTTCCTGTGCTCATTTCCATCCATTCAATTGTATTTGATATTACTTAAGATGAATGAATATCAACTTCAGTTACATGTTCATCTTCATCTTCTGCATCCTTAAGCTTCTTAATTTATTATCAATTTCCAGTTCTTAACCCTCCTTTTCTTTCTCTTCTCACACTTCTAGCAATCAGGATTATTTTCAATACAAGTATAACTGGAAACCAGCTGGTAGGCCTAGGCCCTTCATAGGGCTGTTGCGCCATTGACAAAAAAAAAACAAGTATAACACTGCAATTCCTTGTAACTAACATAATAAGCTCTATCCCGCTTGAGAGACTATCCTACTTCTGCCAGGAGCAATCTAGGTGTCAGTAATTCTTCCTACTTCCTCATTCACTATGCTTTGTGTTGGGGTCCGACGGAAGTATTTTAGTAGAATATTGAGCATTCAATCGATCTTTGCACCAATTGAATGCATTGAGAATTCAACCAGGTCACGGCCTTCGAGCGTTCAACAAAAAACCTTTCTTTGAAAGCAGGAATCGCTTTGATATGAATAGAAGAGCCGGCAGCTTTTATAGAAATCGATATTGCCGCAGAAATTTTCCTTGACCCATCAAGTTCTGTATCTACAATATTCTTCTTCTCTTACTTCAATCATTCGATGGATTGAAATGCATTTTCCATGTTTCTCTGTTAATGGGAAATTGTTGAAGTAAAGTGAAAAGTCGTATGGGAATAAGCACTACGGGATTCTATACGGAACTAGTTGCAAAGATCTTGTAGAGTAACTTCTGAAAAATCCTTTGCAAATTTGATTGAGACCTAGGAATAATTCTGTTATTATTTAATTTTGGTAGTTGGAATTGAATAAAATCGAATATTAACTACTTTGCTAGTAGCTAAATATTAGCTACTGAAGCTTTAAGCTTCAAGCTTTACATCTTACAGCATAATATTCTCTTGCGTATGAAGCTCCAATGAAAAATTCTAGAGTGAAGTACTGCAATTGTACATAATCTTGTTTCGGACATATTATTTATAAAAATTTAGGAAAGAAATAGTACAGGTTCTGTCCAGTTTTCCTTGCCTTTTTTGTGTAGTGATATCAAAATAAATTAGAAATTAGGAATAGAATTAGAATGTGAACACTGAACAGTATTCATGTTCTCAACTAGGATAATGTTGTTGATTTAACTTCTTATTATAGTACAAAATCAACAACTGGCTACATTATTTTATTACAAGTTATTCATCTATGAATCTATTCACAAATTTATATATAATGTTGCATTAGGATGTAAAGTAAGACAGTCAAAACCAAATACGTCTCTTCTCACCAATATTTGTGTGAATCTTATTTTTTCGAATTGGTGCAAAAATTTGGTTATTGTTTCCTGCGCTCAGTTTTCCACCTCTACATTATTCCTGTTTACCTATTTTGTTATTCTCTCATGAATGAAGATGTCACAAAAGTTGATTGTCATGATAAGCTGTAGTAGTCAAACTCAATTAATTGACATATAGATGGAACAAACACACATAACTAATGTTTCTTAGCAAAAATAATTGAAAAGGGTAGCCTACTGTGATACTATTTAGAATAAAAAATCACACATAACTTAATAATCGTAGAAGTGGGCACTTTGATTCAATCATAATGATTCATCTTCATCTCAATTAACCCGCAATGAGTGCACCCTTATGAGTTAAAAGAGGAACTAAGTTTTGATTAGATAAAATTGTTTTGAAGTCATTATTGAAAATAAAGTTTATTTTAAAGTTGGGACACCTATTTCATCCACCATACAATATTCAACCTCGATATCACTACAATTTCTGAAACGATACGTTTAAATTTCTACTACATTCTGCAGAATTCACCTCTACAGAGAATCATTTATGAGTTGCAAGCGATGTCGCCATGCGAGTCGGGTGTAGTTTGTGCCGGCAAATATTTATCAATTGGTTTGGACAATGGTTGGACGGGGCAGATGGTTAGCGAAGGCATGTTGCTTTTAGAGAGTGGAGAGATGGCCGTGGCCGTTTTTAATAATTCATTATTCATTACAAGCGAACACCGAGTCACTAATTGCTGCCTCTCCACTTCGGGCTGCTGGCAACTCTTTTAAAAATTTACAGCCGCGCACAGTGACGGGACGCGACTTTTCAGCCCGGCGTACAGCAATTTTTCATCGGGCCGGAGCGATTTTAAAGAAATGCACACACCAGCAGAAGAGTCACTACAGTTTATATGTTGTTCGACATGCTTGATGCTGGAACTCACTTTTGGAAAAAAGCTGACGTTTTCAAAAGTTTAAAATTGAAGAACTTTCGATAGCTTCGGAAAATACTCGAAGAACGTACGGAATATTTTTGTGATCGGTGATAAATAGTTTTTTTCTTGTTTTTGTTGGATGTATATCAACATGAATCATTACTCAATAACTTGTTCAGGATTTAAGATTCATATAATCATACAGATTTGGTTATGATTCGAATATTCAGGTATTTGTTGGTTTGAAAAATGTGATATTTTGAATTGCATTTTTTGGAGTTGTCCAGATTCATCTTCCAAACTTCTGGCTTTTTGTTTATGGTTTTCCAGCATAAATGACAACAAAAAGTCCTATTTCACATAACCCTCAAATTGGATAATGCTTTTTATGCCTTTTTAATGCCTATTTATGTTGAGTATGAAATTGTATACTAGACTTTATCAGTACTATATGAAGTATATTGAAACTCTTAAGCATATATCGTGAAGAATCTGAAGATAGTCTATTGAAGATAGATAGATTCCAGATTACAGAGTAAAAGCTAAGCTAATTAACAATTATTGAATCCTTCTAAAATAGGGTGGTAAAAGGAGATGTACCATCTGTATGGCCTTCAAATATATATAGTTGGAAAGAGTGTTCTATGTTTTTGGAATTGATTGAATAATGCTTGACGTTTCTTATTTTTTGTAGCTTGAGAAACTCCATGATTTATTGATTATATCACACATTAATACCATGATATCCTATTTCACAGTGTGTGATAGGGGTGATTATATATCAATGGAAAAATCCCACCAGAAAAATTCTTTTGAAAACTATAGACTGTCAAGAAAAGTTTAAAACCTCTAATTGCCAGCAGTGTATCAACAAATCCAGAACATCGCCATTTTCGGTAGAAAAACACTCCTAAAACAACTAGATGTCAGCAATAATTAACAGGTACCCAACATATTCAGCACAACACAATTCTGGGTCAAAAATACGCTTCAAAAAACTAACCCAGACTGTGGTCATAGGTTTAGTGATAATGAATGAGCCATCACTGACAACCTGGGGCTGTATCGGCATTTGCGGTATATTTTTAGGTGTCTACGCCCGGAGATTTCTCACTCAACTCCCCTCTCTTCAGTAGTCTGTCCGAGCAAAGAAGACATTCTGGCAAGATGGAAAAATGACTCCAGCTCGGTAATTATTGTCCCGAAAATGATAAATTTAGTCTCAAATTGTAGAGCTGAATATATTCTACAATTTGAAACTAAAATTTCAATTTTTTTTTAATCAATATTAACCGAGCTGGAGTCATTTTCCCATTTTGTCAGAATGTCTTCTTCGCCTGAACAGACTATACACACCTCACTCATTTTCACTATATCTCTCTCTCTTTGTTCAGGTGTGTAAGCTCCCTTTATGTTGTGGGGGGGGGGGCGGTAGGGACAAAGCCATAAATCAGCATCACCCCCAAGGTGGGGGAGGTGGCTGTGCGAGGGGGTTAAGAGGGGGTTTGTTGTTCGGGTTGGTGTGAGATGCGGTTTAATAAAACCGAGCCGGTGATTGACAGCGCTGTCTCTTTATTAATTTGTTCACCATTTCATCTATCACCTGTAAAACTCTTCCCGGCGGCCGCTAACGCCTAATCTACAAACTAACTGAGCGGGGCTGAGTCGCAAATTTAATGATAAACCTGATAGATATTAGGTTGGTGAACCTGTTTGGGGAGAAAATCGTCTAATTGTTCATTGCGGGGAGGAAATTTGTCCATGTTTGGAGATTAGGATTCATCCGAACATGATGAATTATTATACAAATGTTCAATCAAATTACTTCAAAATTATTACAGTATAATCACTTTCACCTAGAAACAATGTGGGATTGGAACCCAAGTATGGCTCATACATACAATACAGTACAATACAATACAATACAATACAATACAATACAATACAGTGATCTGTTATAAATGTTGTATTGTGAATTGTGATAAAGTATTGAGAATATCAGAGATAGAAACTCTAAAATCATCAACTTCTAAATAATAATCAGAAACGTTGCAAGTTAATTAATAGAAGAGGAATTTCACAAACTTAAAAGTAGTTCAATGAACAACTTATCAGTTTAGCGTGAATGTACGTATTTTTGGGAAGAACATGTATTAGCTTCGGCATTCAAGTTGTATTAATTTTTAATTCTATTTAATTAAATATTAATTCAGCCTATTAATTTTGAGACCGAATTCTCTACAATGAAAACTAGAAATCCAACAAAAAATCTATTACAGTCAAGTGATGTGTAATAATTCAAATTGTGATGCTGTTTGTGCCAAATATTGTGTCAAATAATTCAAAGTGATGCTTCGACAACATCATTCTTCAAAGATTTGTTTCATCAGATTTTTGTTTCTGCTACAAACGAAGAATTTCACAATGAGAAGGTCATTCCTGTGACAAAGATAATAGAGGCAGCTATTGTGTGATGAGATAGAGGTCACTGTGTTATGACTTCCTTATTAGTTGGACCACAGCCTGCCACCGCCTCTCTTTGCTTAGGCCAGTATTACACGGCAATAATATATTTCTATGTCATAAGTGAGTTATATGGAATGAGATGAAAATACGGCATTATATTTTCATCCTTTTTTACATGTCATAGAACTATTGCCGTGCAATATCGGCCTCTTAGCAAGAAATTAGAAATTCATTATTTTATAGATAACAACAAAATCTTCTTGCCTAGTTTCTAGATTGCAAAAGTTATAAATAAATCCAATTATTCTATCATTTTCACAAGCTGCTATTATTTGTAGAGGTTATTCTATAATCTGTTCAACAAGAAGGCTTACACATGAATGCAAAAATTATAGAACAATAATTAAAATAATATGCTATTTTTGCTTGCAATGTTACTTGTTTTTCAATAGAATATCCAAATGAAAAAGCGAAGTTTGGACATTAAAATGTCCATTCTTGGGACGGATTCAGATTGATTTACTGTAACCATGTAGGTTACAAAGTACAGTATATAAATTGCTCAAAAGCCCATGAAGGGCTCAGGCCTACCATCTAACTGCCAGCTTCATATTCACTCCACTATACAGCAGAAGTCCATAATTATAATCAACCAGGATAGAGATAATGTGTAGTTAGCACGTTGATCCTTTCAACCATAAGCTACCTTCCGTAACCGAGTGACGGCGCAGAACACCTCTGAATAACTTCCAGTTAATCGGAAAGAGTGAATCCAATTAATGCATCAATTACTATTCCTCCAGAGACGGTAAACGACTGACTGTCTTTACTAACGACAAGCCAATCTACCAATGGAGGAACAGGTTACAAAGTACAGAGGCTAAGCTTGAATCCTATGTTATGAACATTGAAAATGAGATTAATTTGCTTGAGTGACTAAGTAGCCTATAGGGCTTGATTATAGAAGCTTGCTACAAATGATACAGAGATTTTGTATAAGATTAGAATATCCACTATATTCGAGTAGATTACAGCATTTATAAGCTCAAATTCTAGATTACGATCATCCCAAATGAGTGGAAAAATAGAGGGTGAGAGAGATTGGAAGGAAGAGGAAGAACATGAGAAAGAGTGTGAATGTGATAAAGAGAGAGTTGGAGCAAGAGAGCAAGAAGCAAACACTATGAGCACGAGTCATTTGGCCTGACTGCGGTTCCTATTCTGTAAAGACATGATTCAGCAAATTAAAGGTTGTTGGAAGTCGGCGAGCTCAATTAGCAGTGCAGTGCTTACTTCTTTGCCCTTACCACCACCACCACTAGTCTGGTCGAGCAAAGAAGGCATTCTGGTGAGATGGAAAAATGACTCCAGCTCGGTCAATATTGTTTTAAAAATTATAAATCTTGTCTTGAATTGTAGAAAAGATTTTGATCTACAATTTGAGACTGAATTTAAAATTTTTGAACCCATATTGACCGAGCTGTAGTCAATTTTCCATCTTCCCAGAATTTCTTCTAGTGTTCTTTGCTCAGACTATATCACCACACCACCATGCACTCAGGTATAGATTCTCTACTCACCCCTTCGAGAGAATGAGGAAAAAGAGATGAAGGAGGAGGGAAAACTTTGAGAAAAGAAAGTGGAAGGGAAATGACGAGTTGATTAGGGAAGAACAAAGTAGAGGAGGAGGAAGACAAAAAACGAAGAAGAATTTGATGAGAAAAAAGAGGGAAAGAAGAGGAGGAAGAAGAAAAAGAATAGGATAAATATGAAGAAGATGAAGGAGAATGAGAACAAGGAGAAAAGCAAAAATAAGTAGAAGGGAGGAGACGAAAGAAAAGAAGAAGGAGAAAAGCAAAAATAAGTAAAAGGGAGGAGACGAAAGAAAAGAAGAAGAAGAAATTGAAGCGGAAGAAGAAGAAAAATTACTTCAAAAACAAAAAGGTGGAGTGAGAATGATTAAAGAAGTAGGGAGTTGGGAACCGCAAACTCTCATTTGTTTGAGTAGTACTCAGATTCTTTTAAATACTTAGGTTATGCTCAGGTATCTCCTACTTATCCAACCACTTACCTGCAGAAACAATCTTACCAAATGTGATTGTTACCCCAAAAACTTCTCCTTTAAAACTCGACTCATCAACTTCTCAAGTTATATCAAGTTAAAATTCAAGATTGATGTTGATTATAATATATTGAATACTGTTCAATTAATACTGTAACTCACTGGATTTGATTTACGAGAAGACACTCGTCTATCTATTGATTTCAATGATACAATGGCTAAGCCTACTGTTTTTTTTTTATTTGGCAAAGTAAGAGGTAACGTAATTATTTAAATTTGGCAAGGGTGAGATAATTATTATCATTGATTTGTTGTTTATTATTATTATTATTATTATCAATATTAATATTTTTTTTAATACAAGGTTGGCTCTAAATGAGGAATGAGAAATTTTATCTGTCTCCTAACATTTAAAATTAACTTTACATGAGTAAATTACAAGTAAAAAAGCAGGAATTTTGTAAAATAATCAAATAAATTCATCATATTGAATTATAATTCAGATAGGATAATTCTTATACTTTCTTCTACTATCCTATTATAATTGCTGATTAATTCGATAAAATGAATTCTCGTTGAAAGCATCAAAAATGAATTTCTTCAACATCTATCTTATAGGAGAAACTTATCAGCTATGAGAAATTTTCGAAGACATTGATAGTATTATATAGGTATACATTGGTATAGGTATTATAATCGCAATACGATCGTTATCATATTTTATATAACATCAATATTCATGAAGAATGAATAAATGACAATCAGTAATTACTACTGGTAAATGACAATCAGTAGTACTGTATGAAAATTTACGGGGAAGGAAGGGTAAAGTGGAATAATTAACTTTATCCTTACATGAGAGGCTGTATTTTTCATTATTTAGTAGTAATTTTGATGTTCCAAGTTGATTTGGTCTCTAACTTGAATCAACACCTATTTATACTGAATTTCCTTCACTAGAAATTGATTAAATTTAGTTACTAATCAACCCTGTAAACATTCCACTATACCCAACTGGTTGGGTAAAGTGGAATGCTGTGGTTGGGTAAAGTGGGATGCTGTGGTTGGGTAAAGTGGGATGCTTAAAAATGTATCTATAACAGCAATTATCAGCTTATCATCATTTAATTTGTAATGGATAATGGTTAATTGAATTGAATATCTCATCAATTATTCGAATAAGCACTCTATTTCAACATTTTCACTAATGTAATTATGTGGGCCTACTAAAACTGGTCTGTGAGTCATTCACAAAAGTTTATAAATCATACTAATACAGTTGAACAACAGATGGATAGTGCAATTTAGAACATTAGAAAAATTGAAACTGGCCATGTTGCAGCTAAGCCTATGTGCTTTCTTAACTTTCTCAGGATATTTGAAATTGAAATCATATAACACTAGCACATTCATCCACCATCCACAGGCAGGAAAACAAAAATGTTCTGATATCTTTGATAATTGAAGGCCAAGAAGAAGATTTCCGGCCCAAGGGCTGTTGGTGCAGTGGGCTGGGGTGTCACAACCGTCAGTCTGCTAGCACTGCCTGGTCAGGGTTCGAGACCCAGTAGGCATGGCTGTTCATTGAAGTTAACATAGGCTACTATGTCTCAGTTCAGCAACTTGCCAGAAAAAAGCACTTTTCATTGTTTTAATAACATGATAAATTGTTTAAAATCGTCAATTTGTAGACCTGGAACATGAACTTGATTTTTGGGGATAAAGTGGAATGATGTTCCACTTTACCCAACTCTGGGTATAACACTTTACCCCAAAGTGCATATTTGTAGAATCATAACGAAAAAATGAAATTCCATAAATATTATTGATGCAATCATGGATAGAAGCTGTGGAGAACTTATTTCTCTCAAAGCTCAAACTGCATTAAAACGAAATTCTTAAAAATTAAAGCTTCCAATGATTTTCAAATTGCACTGAACTATTAGATGAGATGATTAGCCTCAAACAGGAAGTATGCTTTCTAGGACGGAAACAGCTGAGAAGCGCCTTGTTACTTCAAGACAGTTTAGAAAACTACAAACAAAAAGGTTTTATGTTGGTACATAGCTGTTCCCGCGGAAATTAGCAAATTTAAAGAGCTATTCCACTTTACTCTGCCTTCCATATTATTCGTATCATACACATGAAATCAAATACTTGGTATCACTTGTATGTTGTATCACTGACATGCACACTCCACAGTCAACAATAGATAATGCAGTGCAAGATCAAGGGATCAATAGTAATGGAAGTATCTATACTCGTAAGATCAGTCAATGGAAAGATAAATCAGCCAGAGCTGTCTTCACAGATAAGCTCGCCACGGAAGCCCTGATAAAATACGCATACAATACTGGATGCTGAGCTGGCCATTGTGATAGATTAGTCAAAGTCAAAGCCAGAATGGTCAATAGCGACCATTGCTCAATATTGTTATAGCCGGGCAATATACACACAAAATGACGGATAGCAAGTACAGCTTACCATGTGCTTGTTCTTGGAACAGGGTACCAATTTTCAATAAATTGGTGTATCTTTTTTTCAATTATATGGTATACATTTGAAATACTATATAGGCTATTTTCTATCGTTAATAGTGAATCAATTGAATAATTTTGATGAATGAATGCAATGCAGGTTTCTGAATTTTCATGGGAGTTAGCCTCGCCCTATAAAATTAACAAATTTACTAATAAATTTTTAACAAGTAATAGAATAATTGGAATATTGCAGTTATTGATTTTAATGTTACTGACAATCGTGGATTATTTATTGGAGAGCAACCCATTCAATCGTTATTGATCATGATTATGCCTATTTGGTTGAATAAGAATCAGATTAAATCTTATAAAAATGATTTGAGATCAATAAAAACGTTATGCTTCCGATAAGAAGATGATGGACGATTTTATAATGGAGTATGAAACCCGTTAAAAAACCATCCTATTTAAGTCCAAACACAACTTGAGAAAACTAGACTCTCCAATATTGTCACACATAATCAATCTTCACAGAGCAACAATCATACTACCCGTTCATACAAAATACTTATTAATATTAAAAGAACATAAAAACTTTTGAAAAAGTTTCATGTTCTTTAAAACAATTTATCAGGGAGGAAAGATGGATGAACAACAACAAATACTTATCAATAATGATCCTGTCTAGCTCTTTGTGCACAACGGCGAGAGATTGCAATAATTTCCAGTCGGGAGTCAGAGAAAAACTCGGCAAAAAGGGTTATTCTTTTGCGAGCGACTATTAGGAGATTTAATTAAATTATAAATGAGACGAGTGAAAAGAGGACAATGCAGAACGGATGAGAGGAAGCGGGAGGAAGAGATAAACATGGAAGAGAGCGAGAATAAAAAATGAAAAGTAGTTCAATGCCAGATTGTTAGTCGAATTGTCAGGTGCCGGGCCGAGCTCATCCGTCATGCCGGGAATTAATCTCCGGAGAATTCAATTTGAAAAGTTCAGATCTCTCCTCTATTTTCTCGAATAATGATTATTTACTTCAGCAATGACGAGATGAACTTTTCTGAAAAAATCTCCTTTGAATCATTCACGGCCATGAATCAATTATTCATTATTCAATTATTAATTAGAACCGACCGACAGTGGAAAGTTTCTGTGATGTCCATTGTGTATTAAATGTCATCAATTATTGTTGTTTGAAAACTCAATGATGTGATTTTCACAGATGTACTCCAGTGAGAGTTCGCTGCAGATGGTCTCGACATCCAATTATTATTCACTAATTGATTGATTCAATCGAATCCTATGAATTAATTAATATCTCTGTGAATTAATAGTGTGGGTGTTCTTTTATCAGAATGTAATTTAACCGTCTGAAACCAGAACTTCACTGATTTGCAAAAAGTCTACAAAAGAGTTTTTTTAACACAATGTCATTGAATCTCGAATTTCATGTAACGTTTTCTCACTATATAAACACTACATTAGAAGAACATAGTTTAATGCTTTTAAAGAGTCACTAGTTATAACTTTTGTAAATTCCATTCTATTTCCTTATCCTCGTATCATATCCCTTGCTCTAGTGCTCTCCTATATATGTTTCTATTCATCATTCATCTTTGTTTATTCATTGTACTTTATTTTAACCTATTCTCCTATTCTATCATTCGTCTAGTATTCTTGAGAAAATATATCCTTCTTCCGTATTGTATCATCAACATAATTCGATTTCATCAAATAGTATAATTTCGAGGTCTCACCAGCTACATGAAGTGATTAACTTCCCGATTCCAAAAACTCAATATCTTCTTTGTTTCGCACCTTCAGTCCATAACATGAAAATGTAACTACTCATATACTACTCTATATCTCTGTTACATTGAGAACACAGGAAAAATAATATAAAACCATTTTTACCTTCCTTGTGTGAAATCATTTGATTATACCACACGTATTGCAACACATCACAAAATCCCTTCCACCCACTGCTGAGTATTAAGGAAGAAAATAATTTTAGTTCTGTACTCTCTGCTCTGCTTGTATCATATCTTTTGATTTTATTATGAAAAGAATTTTCCTCATATTATTTTCTCAGTTCAATATCTGTTTATCCCTAAATTTATCAGCGGAAAAGCATTTTCCATGTATTATTTTCCCTATTCCAAAACTGTTCATCCCTGAATTTATCAGCTGACAAAGCGTAATAAGCCAAGTCATTATCAGGAATATGCTGCGAGTAATGACGTAGATGTCAACGTTAGAAAGAAATAGCAACAAAATCAGTTGCCTTTTATAGTCTGTTCATGCCGAGAAGACCTTCTGGCATGATGTGAGAATAACATCTGCTCGGTCAATATCGGTTCAAAAATTATGAATTTGGTCTCAAATCGTGAGGAACATTCCTATCAACAATTTTAAACCTGATTTATATATTTTTAAACTAATATTGACCGAGCTTGAGTCATTTTCCAATCTTGCCAGAATGTCTTCTTTGCTTGGACAGACTGAATCAATGGGGGCCAAATGATGCCGCTGCTGATAATAAAGAGCAGAACAGCCAGCCTAATCAAAGGCGATGCGAATGCAAGACATGCCAGTAATTGCATTACCATGTCCGCGCTTAATAATCCCGTTGTTCCACTGAAACCTGAGTTAACTTCTGCGCCGCAGCTAGACTCTACTTCCATTTTGGTGGCTCTAATAAAGTTCATGTACACCGCCACTGGGTTGAGACTGTGTTCTGTCAAAGAAAATGAAGAGCAATTGTATTTTAAACGCGTAGTATATGTTGTGTATTTGGCACAGAAAATGAAGAGGAACTGCATTAAAAGCCATAGGAATAAATTTTTGAGAGCAATTGTATTTTGAATGAGTAACATAATATGTTGAAATGAAATGAGAGTATTCTTTATTAGGCGACTTAGGACTAGCAAGTCCTTTCTGCCACTCAAACTTAATATGTTGTGTATATTTCAAAGAAAATTAAGATGAACTGTATTATGTGAGTGGAGTGGGCCTTTATTTATTTTATTATAATTATTATTATCCATTATATAATATAATATGGAGCAGTTAATAGCAAATATTCTTCTATAATTATAATTCTGATCCAATGGTTGTTTGGTGAGATATTGTTCCTTCCCTTTTGTTGAAAACGCCAATATGATTTATCAGATTCAATATATTTTGCACTACCCATACATTTCAAAAATTTTTGGAAATATTTTGGAATATATTTTTCACATGATTTCACAAGTTTCCATTGTACTCTTTTGATCATGCAAGTGAATTCCGCGTTTCAGGTGTTTACAAAACTTAGTTCTCTGCTCAGATTTCCCGGAATTTCTAATAGGCTAAAGCAATTAAATCAGAATAACAAGAGTTGAATTTGTGAATTACTAGTAAGAATCACAAAAAAATGAATTACAAAAACTTCGAGATAGATTTTACTCAGAATACGGTGAATAGAGTCATTAAAATTGAAAAAAAAACTCAATTTCCTTTTTGGCGAAAGTAAATATTATTTTCCACCAAAGTATTAGCTGCTCGATAAATTTAAGACTTCAAATGTCATTTTACAATTGAACAATTCCCGCCCAATGCAGGGGCGACACTGAGATGCGGGTTGACAGGTGACTAATGAGATTTATGCTTCTGCTTAATTAGCAGTGTCTCCTCTCCTCGCAGATGATGAATTCCCACAACAATCAAATCAACGAGCCCCTATCATTTCATAATTAGTAGCTTTGTACAGAAAGAGGAATCAAACAACCAAGACTTCTAAGATAGATTTTATCTCTAGAAATTTTTTTTTTCGAAAAAGTAGATGCTTCAGTGATTTTGGAATGAAAATCCTATCAACATAGCATATTATTTTGATAGTCTAACCATAATGATTTACACTTTTCTCATTCTTTACTGTTCAATGCGCTGTCTGGCTATACTCAAACCCTACTAAGGGGGTACTCACTAAAGAGGGATTTGGGGGGGAAGGTATTTCTCACCATTTTCCACAGATGTGAATATCTCCATATTCTCACAAAAATACGTTTTTAAAACTAGTGGTGTATTATACTATTGTCTCTGGCCACGCCTCCTGCAGTAGTTTTTAACATTCAACGGGTGGCCGACTTGAGAATACTTGTCCGCTATTAGTTGAGCCATAGCAATGTAGCTGTGATAGCTACTAGTGAGTTTGTTTTAATTTGCTGAAAATTTTTAAAGTGAATCCATAATATTGAAATCCTATGGTTTATCTTGTTCATTTCTGGAATTTAAAGGTGAACTTTTATCAAAATTCAAAATTGTTTGTGATAAAATATTTTTGGAAGTGAGAAACTATAATATTAAGTGAAAGTGGACATTGTGGATAGACATATAACCTACATCTTAAACCTTCATCATCACTCATTCATCCTTTGCTTAAAATACTTGGAAACCAAGTTGCAATTGTAAATAAAGAAAGAATAGGCCACGCCCCCAGGAAGCTCTATTCACTGGAGAATGGAGGAGGAAGCAACCCCGATTTTTGTCTTTGGTCACGCCCCCTGTAGAACTTTATCGACATTCAACAGGTGGCCAACTCGAGGATACTTGTCTGCTATTGGTTGAGTCATAGGCCCCGCCCCCAGAAAGCTTCATTCACTAGAAAATGGAGGGAGAAGCAGAACCGATTTTTGTCTCTGGTCACGCCCCCTACAGTAGTTTTCAACATTCAACAGGTGGCTGACTCAAGAATATTTGTCTGCTATTGGTTGAGCCATAGGCCACGCCCCCAGTGAGCTCTATTCACTAGAAAATGGATTGGGAAGCAGAAACGATTTTTGTCTCTGGCCACGCCCCCTGCAGTAGTTCTCGACATTCGACAGCTGGCCGACTCGAGGATTTTTGTCTGCTATTGGTTGAGCCATAGGCCACGCCTACCGATTTTTGTCTCTGGTCACGCCACCTGCAGCAGGCAAAACGTTTTTGACAAATTTATATGAAGTAGGAATTTAGCATTCCCCTCTCATTAGCCTCGGTGTAATGAACGATTGAGAATGGATTAATCGTAGTAATTGATAAAATTACCAGATTACCACATTTATCGATTCAGAATGATAATTTTCCTCTCAGGTATTACTTATTCTTATTGTACTCAGTTTTTGCCTATTGAGCGTATCATTTACAAGAATAAATGAAATACTGTATGTATAGGTGTATTTGATGGATATTTGAAGCATAGTGATAATATTCTTCTGCAACACTCAGTATCATACTGTATATTTAGAAGTAGCAAATCGCAAACAGGAAATTGTCAAATTCATAACAGAGAGTGATTTCTCTATAATTAATGAAATGAATCCGTGATAAATTTGAACCAGAGTTTCAAATAATTCTTGAGAGTAATTTAGTACGAAAAGTTAAAAGGTTAATATTTACGTTCAGATAGAAATACCATAGAGAGCAACTGAATGTGGTTCATTCTAATTAAAGATCAATCAAACTGGCATTTTCTGCCTTATTTTGGTCGGTGGAGTGTGGGCTGAATTTCTCTGAATAGCAGTGAACAGATTCAATTAACTTGAATGAAATTCGCTGGAAACTTGATGAATCACGAATTTCCCTTTTGAGATATTTATCTTGGCGAAAATTTATCGCCAAGGTTGTTTATTATAGTGGAGGATTTTAATTGAATTACCAATTTTCTCGCTATTTTTTCCATCAATTCGTAAATCGACAACACTATTGAAGCAATTATTGTGCGGTAAATCATTGTTATAAATTGATTATTCTACTACCAGTGTTCAATGGAAGTGATTGTTATTAAAATCATGATATGCGTGATAAGCATTGCAATTTATGCAATGCATTCATTCAATGATTATTGCTGAGATCTATTGATTGATATCAATTATTATGTTACTATTTTTCTATTATATTTCAATAAGAGTTTTATTTAAATTCAACACTTCCAGATAATTCTAAGGTTAACTCTGTCATTACCCCTGCAAAGTATGAAATGGTGGAATTATTGTTTCTGATACCAGTAAGTATCTTACTGCTTCTTCCTGAACCTTGTTGGACAAGTAGACAATATGTAGAACAGCCCCGCCATGCAGTTAGTATCATGACTGTTTGAAGGCGCACAAGACTCATTCACTATTTGAAAAGTTCTTAGTTTACTTCCTTCATTTTCTATTCTCATTCATGTTTCATATCCTTTCGTGATTCAAATATTGATCGGGATCAATGATAGATCGTGAATGGTCATTTCTATTCTTGGAGCCTATTCATTCTCTGGTAGGCAGCCAACAACGTACGAAAACCAATAAGAACGTGATTTTCGAGGTAAAACAATCACGTTATCCCGATATTCGAAAGGATTTTTATTGATCTAGGTCAGGAGCAAGGTCAGTATGTGTATGAACCTTGGGTTAGGAGCAAGTTTCTAGACTGAAACCTACTGGTTATTCGAGTTCCTTGACCCTAGAAACTCGCGTTTAAGATAGTGCCCCTACATTTAATTGTCTGTAAGCAACCAACAGCACACAAAAACAAAAAAGAACGAGATTTTCAAAGTCAAACACTTAGGTTGATTTCGATATTCGAATGGATTATTATTGAGCTAGATCAGGAGCACGTTTCTAGACAGAAATCCTCTGGTTATTCAAGTTCTTTGACCCCAGAAAATCGTGTTCAAGTCAGTGACCCCTTCATTTACTTGGCTATAGGCAACCAGCAGCACACAAGAACCAATAAGATCGCGATTTTTGAGGTTAAACAATCACTTATTCTCGATATTCGAATGAATTTTCATTGATCTAGATCAGTAGCAAGCTTCTAGACAAGATTACTTTGTTTTGCCGCGTCCATTGACTTAAAAAAGAGACAGATCTAAATGTAATCAAGTCAGCGCCTTCATTCACTTGACTGTAGGCAACCTGCCTTACACTGCAGACAAAATTAGACGCTAAAAAACTGTTGGCTGGTGTTTGTCTGTTGTTGATTCTCATCTCTGTTAGGACAGTCTGGAAGCCGTCCAACAAAGGAGCTCCGTTCAGCTGTGTTCTCTCTCGACACGATTATGTCAGCAGACTATTCAGCAGACTAGATCAGTCTAGCAGACTATTTGCTGACTGTTATGTCAAAGCTGAGTTTTGATAAAAGTCAATCAACAACAACTAATTTTGCTTCTGTTATAGGCATAATGTAAATAAATGTATATAAAAACAGCTTCTGATCTACACTTTAAGTTATCTATTCGAATAATCATTCTATCAAATTTACAAGATAATTATAAATAAATCGGTGTAATACTCTCTCATTTTTTGGTAATTTGTAAAAAATCACCAACAGCTTCGTTAACTTTCAGAGCTCCATAGTTCGTGCAAATTGAATTCAAAATGGGAAAGAGATTGGATACGCAACACTATAGTTCAAGTTTCCAAGACTAAACCTCCACTTATGAGAAAACAATATTCTTCACGATTTTTGTCACAGTACTTTCAAAGTGACACAATTGCTTTCTTAGAGGGAAAATATGAAGTGGCCTGGTAACTGACTGACTACATCTGAGAAGTAGGCTGGCTGGCTTGAGACCTTTTGTATTGGGAGCCCAGATAGGTTCTGTCAAAACAAGAAAATTGAATCCTCACCCGATCATTTTCCAAGAGATGAGGAGGAAAGAAGAAAGTAATCTTCCTACTCGATATCACAAGAGAGTCAAATGTCGTCTGCGAGGCAAGTCAGTAGGCAACTACTTCTTGAATACAATCTGACGAAAAAGCTGAATCGAAAAGAAAAAATCTCTCTCGTTTCCCCATTCTCACACACACTCTCTCTGTTACTCTCTCATTATCTGTTCTTGTCTCCTTATGTGTGGCAATGGATTTCTCCCGACTTGTTTTTGTCAAAGCATTCATTCATTGAATGAATCTGTATTCGAAAAATTCCAATTTCCTCTAATGTACTCTCCAGTAGTATATAGTCTGTCCAAGCAAAGAAGATATTCTGACAAGATGGAAAAATGACTCAAGCTCCGTCAATATTTGTTCAAAAATCATTGATTTGATCTCAAATTGAGGGGTAGAATGTTTCTTGAAATTTCGAACTAAGTTCATAGTTTCTAAACCAATATTGACCGAGCTGGAGTAATTTTTTCATCTTGCCAGAATGTCTTCTCTGCTAGGACAGACTATACTGAGAATAGATTTTTCTGAGCGACAAATGAAAACTTGTTTACAAAAAACGTCTGGTGCAAGATTGCGGTGGAAATGTGGAATAGAATTGGAATTTGCTGATGGGTGAGGGAGGAGTCTCAGTTCTGAATATTTCAATTTGTTAGGAACTCTATTTTCAAAACTCGATCAAGACTCTAGTATTTCAAGGACGTAACATAATATTAAATTCGATTGAAAAGTATAATTTTGAAACCAACATCATGATCATCATTCTGAATCAAACCATGATTGATCAAAACTTAGAATGATACTTATAAAAATCATCTCAAAATGATAAATTATCACAATAATTATAAATATAACAGTAGTGAAAGTAGTTAAAGTGTTGTTGAAGTCGCATATCCAAGAAGAATTAGAAAATTCATAAAAATAAGTAAACTCCTCAAATCAAATTGAATTGATAGTTATAGAATCTTCTGTGATACTCTGTGATAATAAACTTGAATTTTTTCCTACTCATTATTCGAATCATAATGTTGGTGTAAGTGTAAAATACAGTATATTCTTTAAATTCTCTGTCGATGTGAAAAATAAATTGCAGTTTACTCATTGATAGCCAGTCCTAACTTGGCCTTATTGTAATCTATATTCAAAATAAAATTGTGTTGAAAATACGATTGTTTTTGACAATCTATATCTATAAAAGCGAAATGGCACTGACTGACTGATTCATTCATTCATTCATTCATCACCAGAACTAAAAATCCACTGAACCGAATGCCTTCAAATTTGGCAGGCATTTTCAGTTGGACGTTAAGACGCGCACTAAGAACGGATTTTAGGAACTTTTCAAGGATACGCCAAATATTTAGGTTTTTCTATAGTTTTTCGGCGTTTTCTCAATTTTTTCGAGAACCAATCGGTAGAAAATGTTGATATTTGGTAGGTAGGTTCAGATAAGGTCTAGAAATGTTGTGTTAAGATATTTTTGAATTCCGTTCAAGATTACGCCAGTAATCAGGTTTTTAAAAATTGTAGATGTATTGCGGGTTGCATATCTTCCGCCTTGATACGACCAATCCTTACTGTAAATCAATGGTTCAGCGAGATTATAGATAAACTAATTTGGAAGATATTGAATCAAGTTTCAAACTATATCCGATATAGTTCCCAAGGTTACGCTCAATATTAGCGTCTCACTATTTTTCGGAGTTTTTCTTGGATTTTTCGAGAATAAATTGGTAGAAAATGTCGAAATTTGGTGAACAGGTCCAGAATAAGTCTAGAAATGCTGTGTTCAATAAGTTTTGAATCCTTTCTGAACGGAATTTGCTGGCGAGCGAAGCGAGCCTTTTTCACTCACTGACACTGCTGATACAGTCGGGGGTCCAGGTGGCGGAGCCCCTTGGCTAGGCGGAGAAGGCGAGCGAAGCGAGCCTGCCGGATAGTAGATTAATAAATAAATGAATGAAACTTATTGCAACAATATCGATTACTTGAAAAAACATGAAATCTCGCTCACGGTGATAATCACAGGAATTGTTTTAGCGGTCTCTTTTGAAAATGTTCGGCCATTAATGAAGTAATTTATGAGCCCGTAAGAGCCGGGGAGATAAGCAGCCTCTGGGGCGCATTTATATTCCCAAGGGAGTACTGTAGTAGGGGTCCAGATAAGCCTTTAGGCCTCTCCTCCATCACTGGGACCCACTCCCCCCTGATACCAACCCATCCCACAGACATCCAAAACCTAACCACTGACCAAAGTCCTTCTTCGAAAGCCAAGGGTGAATTTCGCATCCCTTTAAAGGTCCCCTGTATCTCATTGCTTCCCAAGAAAAACTAACGGTGATTCATTCTCTAGGATACAGAATGTTCGAAAAGTAGACTGCCAAACTTCGGAAAATGATTATGAGGATAGAATAAGAAGGATGACTTCCATAAACTCAAGACCTATACATCGTTACCAAGAAATATACTGCGAAGGTATTGGATTATACATACATATTGTAGTCTTATATCATATAATATCCATTATATACAGCGTTACCAAGAAATATACTGCGAAGGTATTAGATTATAAATACAATTACTCATATTATGGAAAAGTACAGTATTATCTACATCATTGAATAGTTAATCTAGTTCTGTTTTCTTATTCAATCAACGTTTGAAAATATTTTAATTCAACAGTCAACAAATTTAATTTGGTGAAAAACACAGTTACGTCCTAGAATATCACTATTTATTAATTTTCCTATTTCTTTATGAATAAAAATCGCATCTCATTAATACCAATTTGTTTAAAACTTGAAAGATAAATAAATTGAAAAGATAATAAATAAAGGCAATAGGGGTGAACAATCAATATAATTATTGGAATTATTCCAAAGAAAAGACTTGAGAAGATGAAGAGGGAAGATGGAGATGATGATAATGAAGAGGGATAACAATGGGAAACGTGGGTGAACGAGTTTGAAAAATACGAATAAATGGAAAAATAGAATTAAAATCGGGAAACGAGGTGTAGAGAGTTGATTTTCCTTGAACTATTATACAGTACACTGCTTCTTACACCGTAATTTTCATAAAAGGATATACTCCTGTTGAAGCACTAAATAGAGCAATCTTCGTTGTATATTTTTACGAAAGGTTTGTTTTTGTCACGAGCTGTTGAGTTTCCAATTATCAATCAGACAATAATTGATTCCTCCTTCACGAATTTCATAATAGATTGTTGATTTCCCTGAAAACGAATGATTTTCTACGTTAAGAGGTGCGCGATTCAAATCAGAAACCTTAGGGACGCAAAGATGAATAGACGAGAAAATATACAATCAGTGCAATAAGAGGAAAACAGGTCGTTCCATTTGTGTGATAGAGTGTAGGCTGCACCTCGTCAAAAAGGGGTAGGGGGAGAAAATTCGGTCGTGGTCAAGATAAAACATCAAATTAGGGAAAATCGACGAACGAGACGTAATGGAATCGATGGAAAACCATGCATGAAGAAGAATGAGGAGATTGAGGAGGAGGAAGAGGAAGAGGAGGAGGAGGATGAGAAGGAGGGGGAGGAGGAGGAGGAGGAGAAGGATGACGAGGAGGAGGAGGTGGAGGAGGAAGAGGAGGAGGAGGAGGAGGGGGATGAGAAGGAGGAGGAGGAAGAGGAGAAGGAGTAGGAGGAGAAGGAGGAGGAGGAGGAGGATGAGAAGGAGGAGGAGGAGGAAGAGGATGAGAAGGAGGAGGAGGAAAAAGAGAAGGAGTAGGAGGAGGAGGAAGAGGATGAGAAGGAGTAGGAGGAGGAGGAAGAGGATGAGAAGGAGGAGGAGGAAAAGGAGAAGGAGTAGGAGGAGTGGGAGGGGGAGGAGGAGGATGAGGATGAGGAAGTGGAGAAGGTGGTGGAGGAGTGAAGGATGGGTGGAGGAGAAGGAAGATTCCCCAGAGCCGCTTTCGGCTGTAAATTCGTAGTGAGTCGGGAATGGGGGAAAATTGAAAAAAGGAAAACCCAGAAATCATCGTCAGATTTTGCGTCGGAATAAGCTGATAGAATTTATTTACGACGGTATTTTTGCAGTGAACGCACCGGTCCCATTTCTGGCGTCCAATCTAGCGTGAAGCGTAGATACTGTATATTTATTGGAATTATTGAACGGCCGACGAATTATTAGCACTGACAGGCAGCGTTCTAAGCGATTAGGCTTCTTAAATCGTTTTAGCTGGAATTAAGGTTGTAGCAGCCAGTAGCAAGAAAACACGCTTTAGGCCTGTTAGAAGTTCCCGTAATTTTTCTGCGGCGATAGGAAATATTCCTATAAAAGACTATCTGTGTACGATTACACGAATCAATTATTAAATTGAATCGTTTTGTCAAAACATTTTAAGCAAATGGAATACTATCATCCTGAATATTCATAACTGCTGTTACTTTTGATCATTCAGATTCAACGCTTGTATTAGATTCAAATTGAAACGCATATAAACTGCCTTATTGTGTTAGTGGAAAAGCATAAGCATGAATTATATGTATACGAGTAATAGCATCATTTAGGTATATCCTGTCTATTAGGTCTGTATAGAGTGGAAATTAGTAGAAATATGTGTAAAAAATATCATATAACCTTATCTTTAATATGTTTGTATAAATTGTAAGAGGGACAGTTTTGGGCTTTGCCTGTTGTACTCTCCCATGTATTATGACTCGATAAAGATTATTATGATTATGATTATATAATATTTGATTATATTAGATCTGTTTCAATATTCAGATACATGTCTCTGATGCGTTTCTATTCGATAATTTTAATACATAACTGATACAGAGCGTGTCTTGGCAGCTATCACTCATTCTTGGAATAAACTTGCATGAGTCCTTTCATTTCCGTGAATTTTCCTCATCGATAGTGTTGTACATTCAATAAGAATAATGGTGGGAAAATGATGCCGCAATGTTTTCAGAGCTGTAAAAATCCTATAACAGTATTCATCCTCAATTTTATCCAGCTAGTTTTGTTTGTATTCATCAGGGTACAGATGAAATGAAGTTTAAGAATTGTTGAAGAAAGATAGGGTATATAGATATTTTGGGAGTGGAAGGGGGAAAATGTATGTGAGATGAAATAATAGGTTGGAGATTGAGATGTGGGTCATGAGGTGAGAAGGAAACAGTGATAAAGATATGAGTAATGACAAGAGAGAGTGAGGAATGAGAGAGCAATAAACTGCTGACTTGGAGAAATGGCTCACTCATTAAGCTGACTGGCAAGTAACTACCCAGGATATTATTTGTCTGCTCAATTACACCATGCAACGATTATTTACTCGTACTTGTCTGTATAAAGTCTGATCATCCTTTCCCAGATTCATATCACGAGTGATCTCATAACTTCATCTTTTGATCCCACAAACTCTCGAACTCTCAACTATGTTTTTGCCTACGATAATTATTGCAAGTCAAGAATAAAACTAGATGATTTTATTATTTTAATGAGTGGGAGAGAGTGTATTTCGGATTAATAGTACTTCAAAAGTAACCTATTGAAATTCCAAATCTGGATTTTTTGGGGAATCTTCAATGGCGTTTAGAAATCTCTTAAGGGTGGGCGGTAGTGGTCGGCAAACTGCCGAACGGCTGAATCAAGCCCCATTTTTTTAAGCCCCAATGTAATTTTTACCAATCTCTTGGAGCAGATAGAGCCTCTATTCATGGACAGAATTCCACGTTCTCTTTGTCATTGGAAAGAGAATTCAATTTTCCAGGGGCGTTTACTTTTTCGATTTTTAGTTTATTTCAATAATCATAGTTCATTTCCTTTATAGTTTATTGATTATACGATAAATAGAGGCTCTATCTGCTCCAAGAGATTGATAAAAATTACATTGTTCTTATGGGGCTTAATTGTGCCGTTCGGCAGTTTGCCGTCCACTACCACCCACTCTTAAATGCAGTGAAAAGACAAATGCTCAATAGCTACGAATAACATCACATACCATCATTTTTGTTGAACTTATTATAAGCCTACCTTTTCCATGAATAACGAAACTTTCAGTTCATTATGAAACAAAGTCCAGGACTTCAAAATATTGGTAAAAACACGTTATCACACTTCCTCTTACTTCTAGAAGTGAGTGATTAGTCCAGCCGGCCAGGTTGGCACAGTGGGCTGGGGCGTCAAAACCTTCAGTCCGCAAGCACTGCCTGGTCTGGGTTCGAATCCCAATAGGCATGGCTGTTTTTCACCTTATCGTGAAATTCACCTTCGCACTCAATATCCATTACTAGAATGCTCATGTGTGCATCATCCACAATAATAAAGACCGGTCTAGTCTATCTATCAATTATTATTACTATTATTATTATTATCATTAATATTATTATTATTATTATTATTATTATTATTATTATTATTATTATTATTATATATCAATGAGCGATGTTTGGATGTCTGATATTCACCGTCCTTATAAATAAGGCTATAATAGATCGAGTAAAACTTAGCAAACACATGATGTGTTTCTGCGAACATCATAATTAATGCTGGCCTCGTTGGCGCAGTGGGCTAGGGCGTCACAACCTTCAGTCCGCTAGCACTGCCGCAGGTCTGGGTTCGAATCCCAGTGGCATGGCTGTTTTTCACCTCATCAATCACCTTAGCACTCAACATCCATTACCCACGCACAAGCTAAAATGCTTATGTGGGCATCATCCGCAAAAAAAAATTATGGTTGTCATTATATGTATTTTATTTGGAGTAAATTTCGAGCATTTGGAGAAGACTAATTCACTGACTCACAATAAACGAATAAACCGAAGACTAGGTAACTTATTCTCTTCTGTGTACTAATTATACTCCTGTACTTATTTTCAACATTTAGGCTAGTATCTAGTTACTGCATGGAATGAGAATATATTAAATATTGACTCTATGATACAAAACTATATTATATAGATATAAACTCAAAAATATTGAATATTTTGCAGTTTTGCTTGGTTTAATTGTATTTTGCTTAGACGATTCGTAATCTGTTCTGATTTTGATGAACTGTTACTGGTCATCGAGTGTGCGATTTTTGATCGCTATTGTTCTGAGATTTGGGTAAGATTTACACTAATCGCTGCCATTTAACTTTTCTCTTTAGAATTTACACAATCTGCCATTCAACTTTCTTTAGAATCCGACTCTCTTCAACTTCCAATAAAAAATACAAATTTATGATTCCTTATCCAGTTATAACCCTTATTGTTGAAAAATTGCGTTTTTCAGCATATTTCTTCAACCATCTCAATAACCTTCAAGTTACAGACTTCGGAACTGGTTTCATTGAATCCTCAGCTAATTTTACATAGGAATTGCTTATTGTTAGAATCTCAGTAAAGCCTCTAAAAAATTAGAAAAATATTTATTTTTTTATAAATCTCAATTTTCCGCCATTGTTATCTCGGTAACAAAGCGTTTTTGGGGGTTGATCACATGGAATTTTTGTCTACTTGGTGTAAGGAATCAGCCTGAGAAGTATTGCACATTCCTCCTGAAACACCCTGTATAATAATATAATACACCCAATGCAAAAGGCTATTATTTATTCACCAATGTGAAAGTTGGCTATGACTGTGACAATGTTACATACTCTGCTTCTGCCTCTGTTTAACACAAAGGAAATCATCAATGTTAGAATTAAACTATAATATAGTTGCATCTTTTTGTCACTTTTTGAGTCCATTAACTACCCACTGTTAGTAAAGAGGTTGCTAGTATAGTATTTATTAACAAAGTTAGTATAAGAAGATGAACCTTGGATGCGCAGTGGTGATGTAGTCCAATAATAATTCAAGCTTTCAACTTTTAATTTGAAGACTTTTTTGTTTATTGGGCTATTCCATCAAATGGATCCTTCTAGGTTTGTAGATGGATGAGAGAGGAGACGCTTATCAAATCACAAAAATAGAAAAAATCGAGCAAAAATTTATTTTGATTATTGTAAATAAAATTCAAACAATGTTCATAGAATAACAAACGTATTACATTATTAGAACAACGGAACTTAACAGAATTCGAATTATTGATTTCAGGATGGATGTCGACAATAGTCATATTTCACAATACTCAAGTTCCGCTACATTACTAAAACAATGTACACATTAGAAAAGTTATTCTATAACCTTCATAATAGACATAACAAAGGCATCAGTCTTCACGTGAATTGTATTCATTCTTCTTCAATTATATTTTGTATGAGTTACAATAATTAATTACATGCTTATTAATTGATGATAAATACTGTACAGCACAGTCTTATCCTAATTAGAAAAATTTGGATAGTAATTATACATGTGATAGAATAGTTTTGGCTACCGTACAATTCTTAAACGGTTCTGGAAGGTTTTTCATCTGTTTTAGAAGTTTGACATCAGCCCATAGAAATGCTCTTCAAGACTAAAAGATTAAAAATTGTTCCTTGAATAATATAATACTCATTCAAATTGACCAGTTGAAATAGTAATGTGGTTCATAATTATTGTAATTCATCAACTGACAATAGAATTTACTATAGAATCAGAACAGCATTGAGTATGGTGATTGCATTCTAAAAACTTCCAAACATTATTTATGTAGTAAAATAAGGAGTTATGAATAAGTTATTTCATTTTATTTACTCAGTTAACAAAGAGAATCTCTCAGATGATGAATTCATTTATTTAATCATTTCATTTTATTTCAATACAATTTGAGAATATATAGTAGCTACATTATGCATTCAGGAGTTGGGTTGGGTTCAATAAATTAGTCTCTAACGAATAGATATTTGTGAGTGGTAAAATATATGAAAATCTGAGAGTTGAAAGAAAGATGTTGGGTTCAGTGCTTTGTTGATTAGAACATCTTTGAATTTTTCTGTTAATATGTTGACTGCTACTTGTTTTGAATATTCTAATCAACTTACTTATTCAATATCTGAATAATTAACAAAAAAATCCACTCCATGAATCCATGACTTATAAAAGTGGCTGATGTCAATCCAAATAATCCCTGGAGATACAGTTGAATATAGATCTCAGAATTATTGTGACCGAAACAAAATAGTTCCAGCCACAAAACCATTACTTATTGCAATTTGGCGCAAAAGAACTTTCACAAGAAAATATATTCATTCCGAATCCGATTTTTCAGTGAAGTATACAGAATTTCTTGAAACTCACTTCTTGATGAAAGGCTAATAATTTAAAGAAAATTGAAAGTGGTAAATCTGGCGTTTCTCTTACATACGTATTGCACAAAATCACATTTGCCTCATTATAATAGGGCTGTATAATATAAATATAACTTCACCAGTTACTATAAACCAGTAAGTACTTTGATAGTAATAGTAATAAATTATAACATTTACTATCTAAAGTGTTCTGAATTAACATACCGAAATATTCACACCATAACAAAAATATATATTTGACATTTAATCCCTCCCTTATTGCAAAATGGATGTAATCGTTACCCAATTCATGTTCAGCATGAGATGAGAAATGTTGTTACTATTCATGATTATTAATGAATTTAAAGTTTTATGAATAAATATTTTGCTATATCATGATTTTTTTGGTATTTAGAATAATATAAAATATGTAATGATATTTGAAACTCAGCTTGCATGGGAAAATAATAAGTCATGTCCAATATTTATTACTCCTGTTGAGTCTTACATAATTACATAATTCATTCTTACATAATTGATTCATGATTATTACTTCCTAGTGACCGTTATCAATGAATACAGTAACTACATCTCTCATCCCAAGAACTTTTATCTCACAATAGAGGTTATAGCCTAATAACCTCTGTTTATAATAAATTCATCCATTCACTCTTCGATTAATTGTTTTGTTATATACATTGATATTGATATAATTTATTCAAAACTTTACAATTTCAATCACTTTACAAGTATTGCTTGTGCCTACTCTAGAATCAATTAAGTAGGAGTGCTAGTTCATTTCACGGGAGGATTGTTAATATCTTGTAGTTGGTCAAATTTCTCGAACGAGTAATATTGTTTTCATTGATGATTGTTGATGGGAGAAACAGTTGTTGAGACTGTCTTCAACTATCACAATCTTATATAATACCTCAATCTTGGGAAAGTTGGTGAAGTTAGTAAAGTTGAACAGGTATGATGAATTATTACCTATCAGGTAGGATGTTATGTAACTTTAATTTGTGTTTGAAGTTAATTCACAACGTTTTATTTTTTTGTCACTGTATATTTGGAAAATTCGTTTTTATAATTTGGCAATAAACGTTTGTTCCTCCCTTATTGAAATGCACTTTTCTGTACATTAAGAAATGTATAAAATAATTATGAAATAATTCATTCTATTCCATTCCTCTCAGCTATTAGCAAACACGGATTCTATAATCTCAATGCATTCTTGTCATAAAAATTGATTGATTTATTATAAAGGATACAATTTCACATTTCGTGCAGTTGTTTTGATTCAACATTATCTTTCACAACGAACATGAAACATATGAACAGAAACTGGCAGTTTTCATAGTTTTGTAAGATAAAATTCGAAAAATAATTAATTATGTTCTAGAAATTTGTTCAACCCGTTCACACATAAACAATGTGCGGCGCTTTGCGTGCGGTCATGTACTCATTTTTGACAGACATCGCCGGCCACGGCTCCATGTAAGCCGGTTTGTCAGGCATGAGCATGACCATCGGCGGCCCGGCGGCGAGCCGTTGCGTCTCGGCAGCCGACACGTGACCGCCCGGCTCCTTGTCACGTCCGCACGTCCACGAGCGTCGCTCGGTGCCGATCAACAGTAGAACAATACAGAACGCGGCGAACAGTGCCAGAACGAATGACGTCACAACTGCTACATTTGTCCACGTCGCCTCGCAGCGAACAGCTGATTCGGGAACTTCGGTGAGCAGCACACCGCGCAACGCTTCCGGTTGATCGCATCTCAAACCGTCCACCCGTAAACTAACCACTGGTGTTTCTTCTATATTTGTTTCGTTTTTGCCTGACAACTCATCATCATCCCTACCAATCTCCTGTTCAGCCAACTCCCACAGCCACAGCAATGAACAGTTACAGTTGAACGGATTTCCTACCAGGTCCAACGACCTCAAACGCTCCATTGGAAAGTAGGACGCGTCCAGTGTCGATATCGCATTGTCCCTCAACGAGATATGCATCAGATGCGGATTGCCGTGGAAGACCCTCTTGGCAGCGCCCTCACCATACGATTCTCGTTCATCACAATCCTCTCCAGGTGAATGTTATCAACAAACGCCCTACTGTCGATCTGCTGCAAGTACGGCATTCGCGACAGACGCAACACTTTCATCTGAAACAAACTTTGAAAGGCGACCGGCTGCAATGTTCTGAACGCGTTGCCACTCAGATCCAACTCGTGCAACAAGTTCAACTTGGCCAGCTGCTGCGTCGGCACCGACGTCAGGTTGTTATAGCCGAGGTCGAGTGACGTCAGCGCGTGCAATGGATTGAAACACGAACTGTGAATGTCTGATATCACGTTTTCACTCAGCTTAATCACTTTCACGTTCCTGAATACCACTGGTGGGAACGCGTACTCGTCTAGATTCTCGATTAGATTGTCTGAGAGGTCGAGTATTTCGAGGGAAGGGGCGGGCAGGTTTTTGAAAACTGCACCAGGCACGTCTAGGATCTGGTTGCTATCTAGTGACAACACTCGGAGTTTTTCAAGGTTCTTGAATAGGGTGTCGTCGTGGAAAGCGGTGATTTTGTTGTGCGATAGGTCGAGCACTTCTAGTTGTTTGGTGTCGTGCAGGGAGCCCTGTTCGAGTTCTTGTAACTCGTTGTAACTGAAGTCGAGCACACGTAGAGAATGCAATCCTTTGAAGGCGCCTTTTTTAACAGTTGAAACAAGGTTGTGACTGATGTTGAGGAAGATTAGATGTTCCTGTAGCTCGAAGTTGTGCTTGCCGAGGTAGGATATCTTGTTGTGCGACATGTCTAGGGTGTGAAGGTGCTGGTAGATGCGTAGCGTGTAGTCTACATTGCCAATACGATTAGCATGCAGATCAATGTGACGCAGGTCGGGGTTCAGCTGGATGGGCACGAACTCGAGGCCGGTGTCGGCGCAGATGGTCTGCAGAGTGTCGTCGCGACACATGCAGCGCGCCGGACACATGGCCACCGTAACCGTCACAGACGCCAGGAAGACGCACGCTGAAAGCAGCAGCCATGTGCCGCTGACGTCTCGACGGCCGCCCCGCCACGACCCAGCCGCCAACTTGCCGCCCCCGCCTCCGCTACACGCCCTGCAGCCCTCATCGTCATCCTCCATGCCACCTTCGCATCGGATCTGCAACAATATAGAAAATAACCGACTTTTAATACATGAATAAATGTTCTATTTCCAATAAAACTAATACTTAATCAATCTATTACAAACTGCAACAATACAACTTTCAATAGAAATGAATGTTCAATATCTTAAGAAGACTAATACTTAATCAATTACAAAAATATTGAATTCTTTGAATTTCCATACAATAGTTGTTGATGTCATAGAAACACTCATTTGAATGTGTCAGAACTTATAAACTGTTTAATGTTTTTGTATGTACAAATTTACACTTTTCATACCATCATGTTCTAGAGTAGGTTTGCTCAATCATAATGAACCAATGATGGTTCATCATTACATTATATCATTTCTCTTATACATTGTATGGTTCCTCATTTTTGTGAGTTTATTTATTTCGATTTTTATTTGATTCAGTAATTTTCAGTGAGTTGAAGAATGAAATAAAATATCAAATTTAGGTGAATTGAAATAGACACCTTGAATTCCATTCTTAGAATGAACGAAGATGAACATTGTACATGTGAGTGAATTTGTGTATGTATTGTTGAGCTGCATAAGATGACAGATAGAAAATTTCAGGTTCCATTGTGCTGAAACACGCATTGTCATATTATCATGTCATTCATTACTTGAATGAAAACGGATTCGAGTACTGTAACTCAGTATTATGTATTTATTGATGATAAATCTTTGCAAATGCGACAAAGATTCATATTTCATTCATAAAAGTAATAATAGACATGAATTCCAATTTTAATTTGGGATAGTCCTGAGAATACCATATTGGAATTCTTATAAATCCTGTCGTCAACCTCATCTCTATTCAACTCTTCTCTGGCGGTTCTTCGAATTCTATCTGTTAAGACGGACGGAATGTGAGAGACAGATACTTTTCGAAAAAGCAACCAAGTTCGCACTGATAAATTTGTGGGCGACTGAACGAACGAACACAAACAAGAAAGTTATTTGCATTCGGAAGACTCCAGAGTTTTCAGTTTACTGTGCGATCCGTGAAAACAACAAACTTTTTTGTGGTTAGTTAGTTTGCCCTCCTTCTCTTTTGTCTCATTTCTTTTTTTGTCGGGAAAAAGTCAAACTAGGTTGTAAAGTTGCAAGAAAGTCTTTTAGAAACGCCATCATGTGGTTCCGCGTTTTTTGTTGACCATGGCTTGTTGAATAGTTAATGTCGTTATAAGCATTCTCGTTATTATAGAACTTGGAAATTTTTGGATTATCAACAAAGTTACAAAGTTTTCTTTCTATTTTGGCACTTGAATCTTTTTTTGAGTTTCACTAACCGTCTCCCTCTATTACTTGTTAAACATGGAGAATGTACATTCATGTAAAATAGAACTTATTTCCTATGGTATTGTTGCATTGTTAACTTAACCTTATGCCGGGTTTATACGATGCCAATTTGCGAAACAATTGTTTTCTGAAACCTATAGCTGATGTAAAGTATCCATTGTATCTCTTGATTTTATACCATCATCTAGGTATAGCTGAATAAAAACTCTAATTGACAACATCAGCTGTTGGAGCGCACAAGGAGCAGTCCTCTAACAATTGTCTCGTCAATTGGCAAACAGTACAATTATTGTACTAACCTGGCAAAAAGAGAACACATAATAGCAAAATTTTTTGTAAACCATTCAATTCTTAAGTTAATAGAAATAATTATATTACCGTGCAATATTGTTACGGCCTTCTCCCTTATGCTTTAAGACCTAAACCCGTGAATTTGTAGCTATGAGAAGAAGCTATTCGTAGCTTTTTTCCCACGAAGACAATGAATATATTATCTACATTATTATTGAAATGTAAAATATCCTTGAATAAATTGTATTAAAATATCACATTTCATACAATCAGATAACTGGTATATGTGACTGACTGATGTGGTCTGTTTTCTTTCAATTTGTATTTGTGGGACGAGCGGGATAAGGCAGTGGATCGGTTTTGTTTGAATTAATCATATCTAGGAGGCAGTGGCAGTGACTGCCGGCTGCTGAGGGCCATGAATATGCAAATGACGCGCTGCTGTGACGCATCGATAAGGAAAGGTCCTGTCGCAGAGCAGCGCAGCGCAGCCTAGCGGACAAAAGCGAGACGATGCATTAATCAGCCAACGACCAACTAACTACAGCCGGCAAGGCAAGGCAAGGCAAGCTGCTCTCATAATACCCTGTACCTGAGGCTGCTAGGTTCTTTAGTAGACGTAGAGGTAGTGGAGTGGACGGGTAGGGTCATTACGTAGTGTAGAGTGAGTGAATTTGGTAGTAGAGTGAAACGTGAAGTATAGTATAATGGAGTAGAGAGTAAGTAAGGTATAATAGGGAAGAAGGAGAAAAGAAGGAGTGTAGGCTACATGCATGATAAGGGAAAAGAGAATAACGAGAAGAGAATAAAAATCAAAAATGCATGAGACTAAAAGGAGATGATCGAGGATGATCTCAGCCGCAGGAGAAGACAAACTTCAACTAGAAATCTGTAGAAGGAGTAGACTATAACAAGAATTCGAAGACATAAAGAAGTGAAGATCTAAGTAATACTGGTGGAAGTCTAAGAGTGTTACAAATTAAAGATTGAGTGGAGAGATTAAGAGTAGAATGATAATGTGAAGAAGGAAATAATAACAAAACAAGAAAGTAGGAGAAATGAACGGAGATAGAGTAAAAAAGAAACTAGTAGATGTATTGAAGGGTGGAGGAACAGATCATTCATTCTGGAAGAGTAAGCCTAGGAGGAGAAGAAGAAGTTGATGAAGAAGAAGATAGATAGATAGATAAATTGCCTTTATTAAGGGCGGAGTTAGGACTCTTGGTCCTCTCTACCACACAGCCCTAGAAGAAGGAGAAGGAGAAGAAGAAGGAGAAGAAGAAGAAGAAGGAGAAGAAGAAGAGAAAGAAGAAGAAGAAGAAGAAGAAGAAGAAGAAGAAGAAGAAGAAGAAGAAGAAGAAGAAGAAGAAGAAGAAGAAGAAGAAGAAGAAGAAGAAGAAGAAGAAGAAGAAGAAGAAGAAGAAGAAGAAGAAGAAGAAGAAGAAGAAGAGAAGAAGAAGAAGAAGAAGAAGAAGAAGAAGAAGAAGAAGAAGAAGAAGAAGAAGAAGAAGAAGAAGAAGAAGAAGAAGAAGAAGAAGAAGAAGAAGAAGAAGAAGAAGAAGAAGAAGAAGAAGAAGAAGAAGAAGAAGAAGAAGAAGAAGAAGAAGAAGAAGAAGAAGAAGAAGAAGAAGAAGAAGAAGAAGAAGAAGAAGAAGAAGAAGAAGAAGAAGAAGAAGAAGAAGAAGAAGAAGAAGAAGAAGAAGAAGAAGAAGAAGAAGAAGAAAAAGAAGAGTGAACTCAGACAATTATTTTACTAGACAATTGACATTGTAACAAGATGTAAATATAAAACCAGATCGGACAATATTGAATCAGAAATAAGAAATCTGGTCTTAAATTGCAGCGCAGAATGTTCCCTACAATATTTGAAACCAATTTTATAACTTTTGAACCAATATTGACCGAGCTGGAGTTATTTTCCCATCTAGCCAGAATGTCTTCTCTGTCGGAACAGACTATAGTGGTTGAGTTGAGGTGACAAAATGTCAGCATGCAAAATAGAGCAGGGACCACAGCACAGCCGGATTAACCCAATCATACGACAAACGCACTCCCTACTCTACTGTTGTTAATTTATACAGATTCCAGTGTGGGAGTATTTGTACTGTGCGATGGAAAATAAATACAGCGAAATGTCAAGTTATGCAATTCAGGTGCTAGTTAGGTTGTAAGGGAGGGTTGGTTTTGCATATTGCGGGAAGATGATGGGTAGATGTAGATAAATATAATCAAACAATGCCTCTCATAGAGATTTTAAAAATACGTATGTGAATAGTAGATTATAGATAGATATAGAATATCATAGATAGATATCGAAATAATAGTACACTTTTAGCATTATTCTACGTTATTTGTAGAAGATAACATTATTCTACTCGTTCGTAAAAGAGTATGCTAGTTATATTTTTATGAATTCATGTCTCTGAATTTGTCAATAAAATGAGTCGCTATACTAAACGAAATTATTGATAGTCAATCAATATGATATTTCCATTGGAATTCAAATTCTATATATGAAAAGGCTAATTAAAAACTTGGTAGGCTGCTATAAGGAAATTCTATGCAATTTTTAGATTGAATGATGAATGTCTTATAAGCAATTATTGATTAGCTTTTGGCAATATCAATGCTATCAAGATATCAAGCTATCTGATAAAAATATTATCTGCTATAATTAATTTTGATAATTATATTAATTTAATTTAATTATTAATTGAATTATTAAATTTAATTTATTAATTAATAAAATTTAATTATTGAAAATTATCTGCTATCAGGATAAAAATATTAAGTTTGTTATTCAAATTCAGCATGGTGCACAATTTTTAAGCTTTAAAATAATAGAAAGTATTCCATACAGTATGCTATTTTCTTTTCAATGGTTCCTCATCTTCAAAGATTTTCATCCAACAATTTAAATAAATGCTCATTACTTTCTTCAGACTATTAATAATCTGAAAGCAAGCTTGTTACAACAGTAACAATATTGAATTCTCAAATTAATTGATTCAATCCATCCAGCTGAGAACATTGTTATTTTAGCATCAAATTACCGAATTAATGATTTATTTTGAGGGTGTGCCACCATTAATCTCAGCTCTTTTAATAATAAGCAGGCTGAGTTGCCTAATTCAGCTCAAGATAATGGAATGCAAACTCAGACGAAAAATACACCGCTACTTAGTAAATAAGACATTCTAGCAAGATAGAAAAATGACTCCAGCTCGGTCAATATTGGTGCAAAAAGTATAAATTGGATCTTAAATTGTGGATCAGAATGTTTCCTACAATTTGAGACCAAATTGATTATTTTTGAACTAATATTGACCGAGCTGGAGTCATTCTCCCATCTTGCCAGAATGTCTTCTTCGCTTGGACAGACTATAGCTGCTTTAAAGCACCCCTTGTTTTTCTTTTTTCTCTCACTCACCAATCTCACTCACTTTCACTTATCCACTCTTCACTACTTATCTCTGGTTCGAGATGTATTGAACAAATTTCTTCCCCTTTTCTTCATCTTCTTCTACTTTCTCCTCCTCCAATATTCTCCTCCCTCAACTCTTTAGGCCTACTTCTTCACTCTTCTTGCTGTTTCCCTCTCACTCTTCTAATACTGTAGTTGTCTCATTTCACAGTCATTATCAGCTATGAGGTTGATATTGTCTTCTCAATCCACATTCTCTTTTCCGTTTTTTCCGAATTACATATTTTTTTTTACTTTCCATTCTTTATTTTTTCACTCAGCTCTTCCTTAATATTCTCTTCTTCGCTTTTATTCTCTTCTCAATTGAGCTCTCATATTCTCTAGTTGATGCTTTGGTTTGTATGTTCTCTTCTAGTTCTTTTCTATTTCACTTATACTTTCTCTCCTACACTCTATTTTTCATCAAAACTCCTTCTTTTCTCTCTCTTGTTTTGTCACATTTTTCTTGTTTTTCTCTCTCTTCTGTCTCTCTTCACTTTCTCAATTCTTCTCGTTTTTCTCTTCTTCTTCTTCTTCTTCTTCTTCTATTCTCCTCGTTCTTCTATTCTCTCTATTATTCCTCTTCACTTTCCTGTCTCTTACTTCTCCACATTTCTCCAATCTCTTCACTCAATTATCTTCTTTGTGTTCTCTCTTTCTTCAACTTTTCATATACTTCCGAACACTTCACTCTATTCCCTTTCCTCCTATAGTCTCCTACTTTATTCATCATTCGTTTTCTACTCCTCCACTTCCACTTTCGTCTGTTACTATTTACGTCCATCCTAAATCTTTATTTCTTTCCACTCCCATCCGAAATCTTCTTTTCTTTCCCCCTCACTTCTTCCAATTAGCTCACTCTATTTATTTTAGTGTCTCAGCTGCATGAGACAACCTTGTTTATCTTTTCTCTCTGTCAATCTCCTCCACTTTCTGTCGAAGTCATTAGTATTCAGCCTCCTCACTCCCTTCGCACTTTCTTCCTCTTTTATTTATCTCACCCTATCACTGCTTCCTCCTTTCAAATCCTCCATTCTATCTCTCTGGTACATTCTACGTCTTGACTAAGACGTATCTTTTCTTATTGTTTTATTATTTTCTTATTGCAATATTTCTACTAATATGCCACTTTCTATTCTCAAAAACTACTAAATCCGCTAATTCAACTGTTTTTCACTCTTAATCATTTCAATCTCCATTCCATTGTTCTCCATTTCCTATTCTCCTCCAATAACTCTCCCATGGAATTTCTCTCTATAAATTCATCCTTGTTCCCTCTCTTAAACCTCATTCATCGTTCCATTATCTACTTGCTCAATATTTTCACCTATTTTAACCTATAACTTATAACCATATCCATGTTCCCATTCTTCACTCTTCGACTCAAACTATTCTGCTTCACATCTCCAAACTCCATATACAATTTTATTCACTCTTTCTAAAAACAAAATTCACCTCATTCACCTTCTTATTTAGCTCAACCTTGCTTATCTTATTTGTGTTTTCATTCTTCACTATCAATTTCCCCGTCTTGATTCCTCTCATGAATTTTATCCGTCTTTCAATAATCTATTCATCCTCTCTCTCTCTCTCTCTCATTCCCTCCAATTTTCTCTCACTTCCACTGTCTCAAAACCGAGACACGTGACAACAAACTCTCTAATAGAGGGTGTAAACCAGGCTTGATAAGGGATGTAGCCAGATAGGGCGACAAAACAACCCTGAAAAGCCAGCTGAATATACAACAAGACGTGCTCTGCCGTTTTCTTTGCTTAGAAAAACACAACGCCTCATTCTATTTTAACCCCCTCGATAATAACCACTCTTTTCCCCCTAAACCAAATTACCCTTTATATCATTGTGATGTCTAAAATGGAGGAGAGGTGGTGGGTGGAGGAAGAGGAGGAAAAGGAGGAAGAGAAGGAAGAGAAGGAGAAGAGGAGGTAGGAGGAGAAGAGAGGAGAAGAAGAAGAAGAAGAAGAAGAAGAAGAACAAGAAGAAGAAGAAGAAGAAGAACAAGAAGAAGAACAAGAAGAAGAAGAAGAAGAAGAAGAAGAAGAAGAAGAAGAAGAAGAAGAAGAAGAAGAAGAAGAAGAAGAAGAAGAAGAAGAAGAAGAAGAAGAAGAAGAAGAAGAAGAAGAAGAAGGAGGAGGAGGATGATGAGGAGGAGGAGGAGGGGGAGGAGGTTCGATCCAACCCTTAACATAAATTCAGCAGCTAGCCGAGAAAATTGGAGCTGTCAAAATAAGGAATTAGGTTGCATTATTTTGTCTGGCGTCGCTACTGCTGCTGTTGTTATAATTAAGATCCGGAAACCCGGCGGGCGGAGACGGACAAAGTCCATTTAATGCAAGTTGGTCGGCTATATTATCCAGAAACGTTCGTTAATCTTGCAAACTGCGCAGCTACGTGCAACTTTCGGCAACGTAATTGAATAGTTCATTGTGATATAATGGACTATTTGTGCATAATTTTCAAGAAGTTCACGCTAGGTCAAGGAAAACGTGGTAGAGTGGAAAGGGAGGAGTGGCATTTTTCGGTGCAAGATGTATTTTAAATAACAAAAGAGCAAAGATTTGAGTTTTTAGCATTCAGGTCATGTAACAACATGAAATGACTTATACTTCAATACTTTATTTTGTTCATAACATTTGATTGATATTAGTAGAAGATTTAATTATATTATGTCTTTATTTACAAAATAATAACGATCCCTCATTCAATCTACATAGCATTTAATCAACCTTTTCACAGAATAGGTACCGTATTCCGCTTGTGTTGATGGTCACATCAAATTTCAATTTCATAGAGTTCAATCATTCGATAATACTTTTTCATAGTGTTCATCATTGCCTGATATGGACTAAAAAATCAAATTCCTATGTACTAATAATTGAATATTTTTCGAATGATTGTTCACCAGTATACTCGAAAATCTTTACTGGTTAAGGCTTTTCTTCTTCTAAAGATTTCATTAAAGAAGAATTGAAACGGAAATTCACACTTACTAGCAAAGCATGTATCTAGTGCTCGCTCACCTTATTGTGAACAATGTGTTATTATCAGATAATCTTTTTATTCAAACACATATGATCATCTAAATCACTCTGCCAATAAAATGGATTTGTATGGATTATAATGGATTGGTATCCATAATAATATGAAAACCATCAATATTTTGAGAGATGATCACTTCAATTTTTCAACACCAACAATTCACAACAAAATACGATCGCATACTCTTAGTTATTTACAACCCCATATGTTATCCACAACAAATAGCTTCATAATACTACGGTATCATGCCACTATCTCCTTCACCCGTGGTGGATTTTGTTCGAGAGCATGTTGACTCTAGATGCAATCTATTCGCATACGAAATGCTGGTTTTAAAATAGTGGCTTCGGCCCCCTTATTGACTAGGGGAGTCAGGTCAAGGGGGGGTTTCGCGGTACCCCTATTTTCGCCCCTATAAGTCTGTCGCAGTTTGTTGCCTTTGTTACATTATTTGGGAGCTGAAGCTTTGTAAACCGAATCAGAGCAGCTAGTAGTAAACCTCAACATGCCATATTACTCTCCTATTTTATCGTTTTTCCATGTCGTCAATTTGACATGAAAGTATTGCATACATGGAGGTTCGGCATACATGCTGATTTGAAATAAACATAAAATGAATCATGAAGAATTTGAACTACGTCATTCAGGATCTAATCCATCCAATAAAAAAAATATGTTAATCCATTTTATAGTCATAGTATGAATTCAATTGGGTAATTACAGTAGTGGAAGTACAGTACATGGAATAATTAACATATCACTACAATAGAAAATGAGATTTGATTGTACCATTGAATATGGTACATATTACTTACACCCTGTATAAGTAGTATACAGGGTGTTCCAGGAGGAATGTGCAATACTTCTCAGGCTGATTCCTCACACCAAGTAGACAAAAAAGTTCCCTGGGACCAACCCCCAAAAACGCTTTGTTACCGAGATAACAATGGCGGAAAATTGAGATTTTTCAAAATATATTAATTTTTTATATTTTTTAGATGCTTTAGTGAAGTTCTAAAATAATCAAATCCTATGTAAAATTAGCTGAGGGATTCAATGAAAGTTTGTAACTTCAACGTTTGAAAACTTGTTCCAAGCCATCAAAAATCGAAAAATCGCTACTAAATACAATTTGTCAATTTTGCGATTTTTGATCGCCATTTCTGAGATTTGGGTAAGATTTACACAATCGCCGCCATTCAACTTTTTCTTTACAATCCGACTCTCTTCAACTTCCATTGATAAAAAATACAATTTTATTATTCCTTATCCAGTTATAACCCTTATTGTTGAAAAAATGGCGATTTCTAGCATATTTTTTCTATTATCTCAATAACCGTTGAAGTTACAAACTTGAAACTGGTTTCATTGAATTTCTCAGCTGATTTTACATAGGATTTGATTATTCTAAAATCTATCTAAAGCCTCTAAAAAATTAGAAAATAAAATATATTTTTAAAAATCACTATTTTCCCGCCATTGTTATCTCAGTAACAAAGCGTTTTTGGGGGCTGATCCCACGAAACTTTTTTGTCTACTTGATGTAAGGAATCAGCCTGAGAAGTATTGCACATTCCTCCTGAAACAATCTGTATATACTTATATCCTTAGTCAATGGTTGGACCCAGTGAAGGATGGGCTGTGAGAATAATAATCTATTTTCGGTGATATAAAAAACACATCAAGTATCGAAAAGTATTAACACATAATAAATAACCTCTGAATTTGAGAGGAAAATAAACTCTCTCATTCTAATAGAGTAAAATATAGTAAATGGAAAAGTTAATTTTTAGATTCTAATGAATTATGTTAACAATGAAGAAGCTTTATTTGAAAGTACACAAAATGAAGGAAATTGAGAATTGATCAATTATAATATAACAATTTTAAATTATGATCAACATTTATGAAAGAATTATAACGAATGATAAGACAATAGAAAATGAAGGAAACCGCTAAACCAATGAGAGGAAACGAAAAAAACACTTTCTAAAAATCAATTTCATGCATGAATTGAATGTACCTACTAGTTAGATCTAGAATTTTTTCTGCAGAGTAATCCAAGTCATCTCCGTTCCCTATCACAACTGAAGCCGCGTATCGACAGTGCGAGGCATGTGCCGCGAATGCCTCAAGGTACAGTCTGTTCACGAAAGAAGAGTTTCCAGCTCGGTCAATATTGGTTCAAAAATTAGATAAAATCTTAAATTGTAGATCAAAATGTTTCCTATAAATGAGACCAGATCAATAATGTTTGAACCAATATTGACCAAGCTGGAGACTGGAGTAAGACTCATCTTTGCGTGAACAGACTGTACCTTGAGGCATTCGCGGCACATGCCTCGCACTGTCGATACGTGGCTTAACACGCATTCGAAAGAGAGCCTGTGATATATGGAATAAACCAGAAAATTATAAATGCGTGCGTGCACGAGTAGCCTACAATCGAAGTTGTTCGCGAGAATTGTGATGAAGAGTGCGAGAATTCGATTTAGATTTGGAAAGTTCAGTTAGCTGTTGTTCCGTGCATGAGCGCACTTTCCCCGTTCTGCAGCTAATTGAGAAATATAAATATTAAAGGCGGTAGGGGAGAGAATTGTCAAGTGCTCAAGCAGAACAGTCAACAGCAAAATAATCAGATGCAGAATGAGTAGCAGCAGAAGCAGAATAAATAGCGGGAGAAGCAGAAGAATCAGCAGCAGTAGTATAGTCTCTCCAAGCAAAGAAGACATTCTGGCAAGATGGAAAAATAACTCTAGCTCGTTCAATATTGGTTTGAAATATATGAATTTGGTGTCAAATTGTAGATCACAATGTATTCTACAATTTAAAACCAAATTTATAGGTTTTGAGCAAAATTGACCGAGCTGCAGTCATTTTCCCTTTTGCCAGAATGTCTTCTTTGCTTGAACAGAATCAACACGGGAAGTAGTTAGTTGGCTGCCGAGGATTAAATTCGCGTGGCAACCGGACAGAGAAACTCAGCGAGCGAGCAAAACGACGATGGTGGCGCTGCCAGTAATGAGTGCAAAAAAGGAACGGAAACCTAGTAAAATATGGATTCAAATTCCCCCTAATTCGGGCGGTCCTCTTTAATCTACCGCGCGCACAAAACAAAAGAACCAGAAAGCGAAGAAACTCGTCGCCCCACCCCATCCAAGAATAGTATTACCACAGCAATTCCAACAGAAAGACTCACCCCTCTCAAAGTAACCCCCTTAAATATATCCCCCCAACACAGTAACGAGCCATGATGATGATTGAAAGAGATGTTGCACACCCATGAAATGTGATGATCAATCATTTCCAGCTCTAATTTCAGTTATTATTATTTCACTTGCTCTTCCATCGTCTGGTATCTGGTTGCAGAGACCCCAAGAAAAACCCGTACTGCCTGGAAGTGAAGATATCCTTAAGGAAGTTTTTATTGAAAGATGGTTCACGTTATCAATAATGTGAGATTGAATATCATGATTTATTGTGTGGAATAGCAAAATTTTATTTAAATTTACATTTGTTTAATAAATTAAAAATGTATAGTATTTGGATTCAAACATAATCATTATTGGGTAATACAATATTATCAACAACTTGAATCTCTCGCGTGATAAATATGAGTCATGAAAAGGAAAGGAGTAAAATGTAGGCCATTTATTTTTCCATTTAATACATATGAAATGGGTGAGATCAGAATATATCTCACTATAGTTGACTCATACTTAATACAGAATTCAGAACACGTTATTGATATTGTTTGAAAATTTCAACTTCCATGTAAAAATTATCATGGCATTTACGGAAAATATTATGAGGATGGATTATTATTTGTGGAAACCACTTAAATGTATGAGGTTATCATTTTTCCCACACCTTTCCACCTTATTATCGTTTTATAACATTACATTATAGAAATTTTAGATAGTTAATATTTAAAAACTTAATAATTCACCTCGAATTCTCTATCCTATCTTGAATTTCTTCATCCAGGAGTGAGCCTATTTGGGGGATTCCCCAGTCATCAATATCCCTACACGTTAAAGTATGGGACTGTTGAAATGCCTTCAATATGAATATTTCAAGACCATTATACCGTTTCCCACGAATCATTTATCGTCACCGCTACGAGTGAAAGTGATAACAGAGTTGGAATCGCTACACTAGTCATGATTTCCACTCAGGTGAGCTGTCATAGAATTCTAAACACTGAAATCTATGAAACTTGTAAACACTCCTTCCCACAGTCAAGTTTTAGGACTGTGGTTATGATGATAAGAATGCATTATTATAGATGTAGAGAGGTCTAGATAGAGAATGCAAATCAGAGAGTTATTACCGTAGAGGAAATTTACAGGCGAGAAGAGAGAACACGGCACAGGAAAACTTTCTGAAATTACATCCAGGTGTAGTGGAGGCTGATGAATATGCACAACGTGTTCCCAACTCACTCCATGATTCCAACTCAGGCATTCCCATTCTGTCTCTCACTTACACGTAAACTCTCTCTCTCAAAAATGCACACGCTCTTTTTCTCTGTCACGCTCCCAGTTTTTCCCTGGTGATATGGTTGTTTTGTTTGGCAAAGAGAAATCTTATTCAACCTTTATTTCAATCTTGATAAGTTAATCACATTGTTTTTTCCACTTTTCCTCTCTTACTCACTCCATTTCTTTATTTTTCACTCACATCTCACTCCTTAATTCTATGGAAATAGAATTGAGAGGTAGGCTATTCTTAACATTTTCAGGTTGGATACAAAAAATAAAAACTAGAATTTTTCATAATATCGTAGATATACTATTCTAGTATAGTTAGTCTATGATAATATTCTTATTAATCGATATTCACTGCGTATTTATATACACTGTCTTGTTCTTACTATAGATAAGAGTCATGAAAAGTGTAAAGTTTTGGTGTCTATTACTGAAGGCATTGAGTGTTGAGAAGAATTTTGAAATTTCAACAAAATAGATACTATAATAAGAAATCGATTCAGAGAATTGTTTGAATCAAGGTCAATTTTTGCAACAATTGTTTTGTGGGGAGTAGAGAGAAAAGGGGAAAAGGCGAGAGATGATAGACAATCATAAATTTATTGTACAGAGTCAAGTTGAAGATGACTTAACATGGCATAGTTAAGAGAAAGAGAATTAAGAAAAAACAGTAGAGCAGCCTACACACAAGGATACAGGTGAGATTGAATAGGTGATGGAAGAGACAATACAGGCGATGAATGGGTGTAATAGGAGAAATAACATAAGAACACAAAGTAAGAAAAATAGGTGATAAATCTGGAGAAAAACTAGTCAGCACATAGGAAGGAAGATGGGGAGAGAAAAGAAGATTGTTGGAAGCATGAGGAGGAGGGTTGGAAAAGGAGAGAAGAGATAATGAGTGAGAGAGTAGGCTACGTTGAAGAGAGAGGAATTTGAAAAGAGAGGAGAGGCGTTGAGGAGAGAGATCGGTGATCGAGTTTGAGTTTGGTTTGGCGATGCATGATAGCAGTTCGGTTCCATTTCCCTGCTTAACCAACACGTGATAGCAGTATCCACCACCTCTGTGGGGACTAAAAGCTCCCATTCGCCCAACAATCGGAAAGCTTGTCTACACTTCGACGAACACACACACTCAGCTTGGTGGAATTGAGTTCTACAAACTCACCACTCAGCAACTTCCACTGTCAAAACAGCCGAAATATCAGCACAGCAACTATGTGCGGGGATCAAAAATTAATTCTGCGGTAATTGAGATGACACAAATATTGGAGCAGCGATGTTGACAGTGTAGGAGCTATAAATATCGAGATGAAAGCTGAGAAGTGAGAAATAACTTGGAAATTAGCGCTAGAGTCGGGAAGGCGTTTCTGAGGACAAACTCGAATTCAGAAATCGACTTTTTTGGAAGGATTATTAGCCTAGATATTGCAGTGAACCAATGATAATATTAATTTTGTGGTTTTTCAGATGATGGAAATATTCGAGAAAAAATGCAGAGGAGCCTATAATACTGGAATATATTCTTAGGGATACTCTTGTATTCTGTGGAGATGTATGTAAAACCCTGATTCTAATCTACTCTTGAATAATTTTAGAAGTTAATTTTATATAGATGAAAATTGATTATTCAGTATAATCATAGAATAATAGAGCTCTAGGAATAGAATTCTTAGGATTCTCTTTGGTATAATCTATAATAATAGAAATAATCGGAATGCAGATCTTAATCAATCGTTGTTCTATGACAAAAATTTAAGCAAATAAAGATGGAGCTAGTTGGATACGAGTGGGAGAGAGTGAGATGGAAATACAATAATGCAGGAACGAGTGAGGAAGTGAGTAAATTATCAAGCCTGAGGCTTCAGATTGAGTTCAGGTACAGATGACTATTGCATGTTTCAAGGGGTATAGGGAGGGGTACGAAAGAGAGAGAGTGTGTGTTAAAGAGTGAGTGAAAAAGAAATGAAGAAGAAGAGAGTGATACAGAGAACAAGAGCGAGATCCTAAGAGAGAGAAGAGAAAGTGCGAGAGAGAGAGGAATATTGTGGTCGCAGATAGGGGAAATAAATTGGTTGCTCGTTCAGTACCTGGACCAATGAATAAGCGCCAGTCGCCTCATCCCTTATAATCCGAACACAGGCACTAAACTCGATAAATACTTTTTTTCTCTGTGGAGTGGAGAAAAATCTCATCAGCCAACACCATAGCCACCACAATACAGTCCAAGTTGGGTAGCGAATGAATGATTATCAGCTGAGAACATTTTCTTCACCTCTTCATCAACCTCGTTCCCCTTTGAAGAACTGTTTGTTGTCCTTGAATATTGATTTTGATATTTTCCTTTTTTGTTCTTGTCATTCTCTTAACTTTTTTTCTCCTTTTTCTTCTCATTCTTCTTCTCCGCCCTCCTATTTACCCTCCTCTTTCTCTTCCTGTTCTACTTCCTTTCCCTGTTCCTTTTCCCCTTACTCTCTTTCTCTCACACATCTTCATCCTAATCCTTATCCTCCTTCTCGATCATCCCTCTTATTAAGCTTCTCCATTTCTCTCTCTCTCTACCTTTATTAATTCCATGTTTTCAATATAATACTATAAATACAACAACCGAATTAGACTTGCAAGACGATTGTAAGCTGGAACATAATAATTATTCTTCATCCTCATATAAAATGATCTCTCACTCAGTACGGCACTGTTTCAGCATTAAATATTACAGGTCTGTTTATGTTTCTGTCATCACAGTCTTTTCTCAAAGGCTCAAATCAGTGATGATAGCTGATATCATATCAATGTCACTATACAAATTATTAATAAGGGTCTGACAGTAGATTTCATCTTGAGAAAGACGTTAATAATATCAGCTCAAATGTGTTCACAATAGAAGAACTTTTGTCTATTTCCGTACATCTTATTAGAAATGTAATAAGTTCTTCATGTAGATGAAAATTAATTCAACATTCCACACCTACTCATTCCAACACGCGTATAGTCGGGTCGAGCAAAGAAGACATTCTAACAAGATGGTTAAATGACTTCGGATCGGTCAATATTACTTCAAAGATTATAAATTTGGTTTAGAGTTGTACAGCAAAATGTTTTTTACAATTTGAAACCAAATTGATAACTATCGAATCAATATTGAGCGAGCTGGTGTCAAATGTCATTCTCCCACCTTGTCTGAATGCAGGACCCTCGCGTGGTTTCTTGGCGCCCTGTGCGAGATTTTGGCAGGCGACAACGAGCAAATTGAATATTTCATTTTCGGCCATTTTTACTGCTCTACCCACCTTTCTCTAATAACATTCGAAATAGTTCCTAATTCAGCCAGCAGATGGCAGTAGCAATAGGGTTGCTTACGATCAAAATGGACGAAAACATGTGTCAGAGAAGTTTTCAAATTCAACCAGTAGATGGCAGCAGTTGACGGGTGATGTTTCAGGTTTGACTTGGACACGCCTTCATTCCCCGCCTGCTCTTTTCTTATTGGTTGACAGTGTTTCGTGAGTTCTATCTTGGAGAATGGCTGCTAGCAGAAAATGATGGATGGTGTATCATACACATAAAATTACGCTGATTTACTATTGACGATCTTGTGCGAATATAATATTCATTAACGTATTCAGGCTGGTAAGATTCTATCAAGTTAGTATTTGAAGAATTAATTTTAATTTTTTTTCCTAGACTCAGTTTTACTTCGTGTAACTTATCGGCCAGCACTAGACTTCAATAGTTTCATGCTGTATGGAATGAGATGAAAATATGATTTCGCACTCCCATCTTATACTCATTATTTCTATTTTTATACGATGAATATAATGGAATAGAACTCAAACTATTTAGGATCTGATACCGACCTCATGCCAGAAAAAAGTTTGAAGAACTACAACAATTCTTTAGAAATATCAGGGTGAGATTTTTATCGGAAACTGGCTTGTGATTGGTCGACAGAGTGTAAGGTGGTTGTCAGCCAACAATAGTATTGAATTTAAGAGGGGCGTTTCATGGCTTGCTTCATACATTGATTATGGTTTTTCAATTATGGTTATGCAGAGGAAATAAATTCTCGTGGATTCAAGTTGTTGGTGGAATAACTTTCCTATCAAATAGTGGAAAAATTATTCTAATAGCTCAATTAAATTTTTTTAAATTCCCGTTTTGCATAAAAAAGTGCGGTCGCACACTCCACACACCCCACACCATAGGGCCCTGTCTGAATGTCTTTTCTGCTCGGCCATACCTTCTAGTTATCTGTACGGCAATACATGGAGTATGGAGCATCATCCAAATGGAAGGCACCAATATCCTCACGCAATAATGGCGTCGATTGAATCAAAACGCTCAACCAATTCAGTTCGGATTGCAGTGGATATCACCAGTAAGGATTCATATGAGGAACTGGCTCGTGATGTGTGAGGGGGTGGGAGGGAAATATTTATTGAAATAGGAATTCTGGCAGGAAGAAATACATTTCCGCCTGAGAGAGCGGTGCCCTGGTGGTCTGTCCAAGGGAGGAAGACATTCTGGCAACATGGGAAAATTACTCCAGCTCGGTTAATATTGTTTCGAAATTTATAAATTTTGTCTTAAAGTGTAGAGCAGAGTGTTGTCTAAAATTGAGATCAACTTTATAATTTTTCAACTAATAATGACCGAGCCGAAGTCATTTTCCCATCTTGCCAGAATGTCTTCTCTGCTTGGACAGACTATAGGCTAGATATGTAAATGGACCGGGGTCCATATCGTATATCGGTGATAAATAAGTGCGGTGACCACCCCATCTACATTTGGTCGATTTTCATGGTATGCGCAGCAAGCTTCATATACTTCAGCATTCGCCGCATGCTGCTGAGCACACGAAGTTGATCAGGTGCGAACATAGGGAGTGTAATATCAATACTAGGTTCAATTTTGCGGGCTGCACAGCATGCTGCCTGCATATTATGACGCATGCTGGATGGCACATGAAATCGACTAGTGAGGTTCTCTGCTATAAAGTGAGTAGCTTGACCTTGGAGCTGTGAATTCCATTCCAGTTGGAGTTTCCAATTTCGCTAACCTGGTTACAGTATATTCCCCCATAAGGGGTGACTTTTGCCAATCGTCGTAAATTCTTTGGAATCCGCTTCTCCATTTATTGATACTTTCTTTCAGTTTTCTGAGTTGTATCATATTGATTTATTCAACTGACCACTCAGGATAAATAGATGGTTATCTATCGATAGAAATTCAGTAAACTAAAATCAATAATCTATTGGATTCATTAATTCAGTATAACAATTTAAGTTTGTATACATATAGAACACTCAACTTATTATTAATGTTAACAATTATGGAGGCATAATATCATATTTCTACAATGGTGAGTATTTTTATTATAATAACTAATAAACAATTATGGAGAACGAATTAACCAAGTATTTCCAATGTGATTTGAAACCTAAGCTATTCTGGTTAGAAATGCTGTTGAATGTTACAACCGATTCTATTCAACATTCTGAATAATAACGTATCTTATTTGATATTAACAAATTACATTGTTACCGCGAAGTGAAGGCTACACTATTAAAATAACACGATTAAATACACGATTCAAATAACGTGAATAACATTGTTGAATTATACTCATATAACTATTGGTGAAAATTCCACCTGCCTTTTCATAATACTCCGATTACTGTGGGTAACAGTAAACATTTTATCTACCTCGAAGTAGGTGTTACTGGAGATATGGAATTATTCCAACTCCATTTATGATATTATTCCCGGAGATTCCCTCGGGAAAAGGAATCTGCTAGGATCAAAAGGCGGGAATCGTTGTTCCCTGTCTCGTTCCTTCTCATTGTTTTGTCTGCTTAATTCAGAACTGGAAAAAAACTTTCCCAAGTTAACTTCTTATTACTCCTTACTCTCTCATTTCAATGTCTCTCTCGTTTCCCCTTTTAATCTTTTTCTTATTCCAAGCTCCTTTCAATTCCACTCGCCTTTTTTATATCAACATCTCTCTTCTTCTTTTTCTTATTTATTTTTCCTCTTTCACTCCCTCTTTTCTGGTCACTTCCTCTTCCTCTTTTCATTTCTTGTTTTCTTCTCTCTTCCTCTGCCTCTTTCTTTTCCTCGTTTTCTTCCTCTTCTTTTTCCTCCTCATCTCCCACTCCATCTTCATCTTTCTCTTCCTCATCCTATTGCACTCTCTCTCTTCCTCTTTCTCATCCTATTCCTCTTTATCTTCCCATCCTATTCCTCTTTCTCTTTCTCTATCTCATACTATTCTTCTTGTTCTGCGTCTCTTTTTTCGTTTCTCATACTATTCCCATTCTTCTTCCTTTTCGTCTCCCTCCTCCCTTCTCCCTTTTCTCTCTTTCTCATACTATTTCACCTCCTCTTATTCCTCTTGCTTTTCTCATTCCTCTTTCTCCTCTTCTTTTTCTTCTTCTTCTTCTTCTTCTTCTTCTTCCTCTTCTTCTTCTTCTTCTTCTTCTTCTTCTTCTTCTTCTTCTTCTTCTTCTTCTTCTTCTTCTTCTTCTTCCTTTCTTCTTCTTCTTCTTCTTCTTCTTCCTTCTTCTTCCTCTTCTTCTCCTTCTTCTTTTTTTTCTCCTTGTTTCTCTGACTCCACCTCCATTTCTGCTTTCTTCCCCTCTCACTTCCGTTCCATTCTTTTAATTTTCCTTATTTCAAGCTTCTCTCCTTCAACCAACACCTTCATAATAATATATTCTGCCTAAGCAAAGAAGACATTCTGGCAAGATGGGAAAATGACTCCAGCTCAGCCAATATTGGTTTAACATATTGTATTGGTAGAACAGAATGTTTTATACAATTTAATATCAGATTTATAATTTTCTGAATGGATATTGACTATGCTGGAGTTATTTTTCCATTTTGCCAGAATGTCTTCTTTGCTTGGACAGACTATATCATCAACATCATCTCTGTCTTCTATCTGCTTCCGTCTTCATTCCATTTCCATTCCATCATTTCTGGCCTCCGCTCTTTGGGGTTTCTTATCTGAGGGGAGCTTAATCAGCGCCCCCTTAAGACGTTTTAGGCCTCGTCTCGCTCATAAATAGCTAGCAGTGTAAGGGAGGCCAGACCGGCTGCATTAATACAGACATTGCATAATTACACGGTCGGGAAATGGCAAATAGTTGGTGGGGTAAGACGACTTTTCCATTTGCAAAGCGCGAGTAAATCCAGAACACACTGGAATTCTGAAAATGCACAGCCCCTACTGTTCTCTGATGCTGGCTGTACCACGTCCATAATTCTCCTTGATGTTAACCATTATTGACGCTTGGGGAGTTATTCTAGATGCCAGCGCAAGATCAATACCGTACTTGAACTTTGCTTCAGTGCATTTCCCTAAAGACAGTTACACAAGCAGCAAATGATAATATTATGTATTATATTATATTTTTTTAATTTTTATTTTATAATATCATGTATTTTGGATAATATTTTTGTTTTTTATGGATTTAATCAAATTTTTCATTCGATTATATTTTGAGCAATTGACTTCACAATTTTAGCATTCGCATGTTGTCTCTGCTACTAATATCTGATTACAACACTTCAAATTTCAGTTACATTGATTTCACCATTCATTAGGCCTATAAATAGCGAATTTGAGATAAAAAGAATATCATATAGATACTCGTATTCAATTGTAATATGAAATAGAAACTATTCACTTGATTCGTGGAAGGAAATAAATATAGCTACTTTATTAAGTAAAATAATATTCAGAACTGAGTTAGTTGAAGGAATAATTTTTTTCAAACTAAAGCAATCTCTTTCCTTCATAGTAAGAAGTAAACTGAAATGGTCCTGTATTTTCATACTGTTCCGAAAATTGAATTATGAAATTCTTCCTTTCTCATTCTTTTTCACAGACCATCGATATTTTTCGCCTTTATATCTCGTTATTTCAGATTTTTTATCACCAGAGCTTCCTCTCTGTAAGTAGGCTCAGCTATGATATCCGTCAAAATTCCCGTAACAAGATCACTGCCACCAAGTCCACGTTCCGTAGCTTTGTGCTACAGAACGCTTTGGCAGCTTTGGGCCGCCAAATGCAACGGAAATTATTTGCTACGTATCGCTTCTGCTCTTTAATAGATCTCTTTTGCCGTGCTACAAAGGACAGACATGTTGCCTCTCAGCCACCAACGTTATTAAAAGCCTGTTTCTACAGAGAGGAAAAAAAAGAGCAGGAAAAAAGCGAGTATAGGACGATATTTCGCCCAAGCAATTACGCGAAACTATTGGCCGTGAAATCGGCGAAAGATGAAAAGATAATTTGTTGACAAAAATTGGAGAGGCGCATTCAGTTGTGAAGCTATTAAAACAGCCAGCTGTTTTATCTTTGTTGACAGATGTCATTTGCTAGCTCATCGTTCGATAATGAAATTCGGTGACAGCTCAGTGCACAAATGGACAGAAATGAAGTACTGACCTACTTTTGATTTCATTCGGTACTTTTTCAAATTTAGATCGAAACGCTTGATAGAATGCAGAGCATTATAATTTGTCTGTATGGAAGTCATGATGATTATTATGATGATAATATTGAGTCATAAGACAAAAATGAGAGTCCCTATTTGGTGATTCACCTCCCCTTAAGGATTTTGTATCCTGGAAGAAATTATACTCATTCATGGGAAGTTTCTATTTATAATAATGATGAGCTCTCATAATATTATTCTCTCTTATCTTTCTTCATATTTTCTCTTCATCAATATCAGATTGTACCATAACCCTTCCCTCAAGTAACATTATTCGAATGTTTAGAAATAATTATTGGAATAATATAAGTCTAGCATTGGAAGAAATCATGAACTATCAAGGAAGATTTTCCAATTTTTTAAATAGAGTTTACTCATTTGATGTGATAATTCAGTTCTTGAAGCAATGAACACAAAATTCAGTATTCCCAAATAATGTGTGGGATCATAAGTCAGAAGGAAAATAATAATATGTTTTTGTTACCAATGAACAACTAATAAAACATCATTCCTAATGTATTCTACCCAATCAATCATATTAAACTTATTTCATGCAGTTCAATAAAAATCGTGGCACAATCAACCTATTGTAACCTATTTAAAAGTTTACTAATATTATGGGAACCTGAGAAATTTGTAACAACATGAATGGAACCTTTCAATTATTCTAGAAATCTTGGATCATGGATTTGGCATTTTCAACAACATTTTTACTGAATTGAATAAGAAAACACCCAGCTATCCTCCTATCTCCAGTTCAATCCTTGCTATCCTGCATTATCCTCAGCATGCATCTCATGTTAACTTGACAGTAAAGTCATCTCATTCAACTATGATCTTAGCATCCTCTGTAACGATATAATTATAATGGATTTGGCATTTTTAACAACACTTCTACCCAGAAATATGCCTTTCTGGAATTGTTTTCATTGAAGTCGAGTCATTAAATTAGTTAATTGTCTACAAACTGATTGATTGAAACAAGGCATCGATAAAAAATCTAATACCATTCTCCAGTCAGTCAACAACATCGAAATGAAACGTTCCAATAGATTACAATATTTGACATACAATCAAAGTTCTAAAAACTGATAGAGGGTAGGCTACAATAAACCGGACAATCAAAGCTCTTAAAATTGATTAGAACTCGGCCATATAATATCTGTAACAGTTCTTCCAGTCAGTGAATCCGGTCAATCACGACAGTAAATCTGATTAGTGAGATATTTTTCGGAATGGGATTGAGAATATTCAGTCGTTGGGCGTACGATGACAGATATGAAGGCATTGTGTGCGGTTCATGACGCGTAACAAAATCACTACGGAGCCCATTTCTCTGCTTCACTTGCATAACAGGTCGCAGGGGTGATCTCACAAGACAATTGCGCTGTTCGGGAGAGCGTAAAACTACCACCGCACACTTCGCTCTCCTCTTTATCGTCTTACTCCTCCTTCGACTCCTCCAACTCCTCCTCCTATTTTCCTCCTCCTTTTTCTCCTTCTTCTCCTTGTCCTGCTTCTCCACCTTCTTCTCCTTCTCCCCATTTCTCCTTCTTCTCCTTTACAACGCTACAGTACGTTGTTCTTTTCTCTTTTTTTCTTTTCGTTTTTCATAACTATTATTTAAAATATGTATTACATAATTTTTAGGTATTTAGTTTAATATACTAATATAAGTTTATATTACAGTTGTTACTTTGAGATGTAATGTGTGTTGTGTTGTGTAATGGTCTTTCCAGACCTAGCACTGGATGAAAATCAATCAATCAATCAATCTCCTCCTTCTTCTCCTTCTCCACCTTCTCCTCCTTCTCCTGCTTCTACTCCTCCTCCTCCTTCTCCTTCTTCTCCTCCTTCTCCTCCTTCTTCTCCTTCTGTTACATTAAATTCGAGAAATTATTCTTCTACTATTTCCTCTCTTGAATAGATTCATTTTTTGTTTTTCTTGTACCTTTCCACCTCATCTGGATTGTTAGTCCTACTCTATGTCATGAAACTCATTCTATTCTCAGGATTTCCGTTTTCTCCATATTTTTATCCGTTCCTTCCAACGTTGACATTCTTCCTTTTCGATTTTCTTCCTCCTCCTTTTTCTCCTCCCCCCCCTCACATACGCTGATACGCTGCGTTTTACGTCAGCCGAACTGAATTTTATAGTATTCACCACTGTTGGAAAATTGTAAAGATTTTTATTCAACTCAATAAAATTCCGAATGACTAGCATTCTTCCAGAACGACTGACGAAATTTCGCATTCAGCCCTTGTCAAGACTGAAATGAGGGATACAGTAATGTAATTCAAGCACTTCTTGTAGCACAACTGCAATAGTAATCTAGATTTACAGCGATCTAGATTTCCAACCAATAGAAGCATTCATGAACTCATTACTCCTGAGCTTCATCCCATGAATGCAAAATTGAAAATAAATTGTGATAAATTTCTTTAACGTATCAATTTTATTTCCTTGTTTGATGTTTTACTTATTCTCGATTAGAAGAACTGTGGGAGAGTACCTCATTCTATTTTATCGGAGTTGGTTCAATCCCTATTCGTTCTACTGTCAGCCACATCTGAGTTGTAATCTAAGTTGGATATTCGAATAAAATTGATGCAATCCTTTAAGGAAAGTTTTAATCAAACCATATTCATGATCAAACTTTCAATACTAATTTGTTCTATTCTCAGCTATTCACAATAAAGTTGATGAAATCGTTTGGGGTTTGGAAACCTTCCATCAAACAATTGTGTCTATGTTTGCTGTTAGTTATTCTAATAGTTATAAATGATATTTAATATTAGATTATTGTGATGTATTCTCCTCTTTCAATTTTCTACTTTGTACTTGTATTTTATTTAGAATAAACGTGATAAAAAACATCAATTATAGATAGTGACAATCATTCACAATTTCAATTTCAATAGTTTCTAGGTTTAGACAACAATCATGCAAAAGATCGATGTCGGTGAATGGTGAGAATTATAAACTCTGAATTACAGCTTTCTGATAATCTGAAATCGGACAGAAATAATGCACTAAATCAACGTTTGTGTTTGTACATGTTATATAGTTGAATAAAGTGATGAAAAACATGTCAGTTGCATAATATTATTTTCCCACTGATACATGTAGGTTTTTTGAGTGACAATCAAGCATTTATTTATGTCAAGCAATTTTTTTTTGACATATCCAACTAGGAATAGTCACATTCAAAAATATCAAAAACTAGACAACCATGTTAATTTGGTTTTCGATGTTGTTCGGAAATAAATAGACATCGAGACTCGGATTTAGATCGTATGACCGCGTCACCCAAATTGACATCTCTGTGTCGGATTTTATTTTTGGAACTGATTGCAAAGACGTAATCACGTTTGAGCTCAATGCACTTCAACAGCTTTTTCAAGAGAGTTTCTACCTGTTGAAGTGAACATGTCATCAACAAGGTTCCGTTTCACTCATAGATCAAAAAGTCATTTTACATTACACAATGTTTCACAACTTTCAAGTGTTGTGTGTAAATGTTTCACTTCACTGATTGAGCTTTTTTTTGTTCATTCAGTGCTTTCAGTTTCAGATCGTCTTAATGGACCTGGACCTTGATTTGAACCAACTCAATTTTCTAAATTTGAAACGTTCTTTCAATTAGTGAGTGTGAATAGGAAAAATATTCCCAAAAAACGTTTCTTCTATGAAACTACTATTCACACTAATAATTTCACATAATTTTATTGATTCACATAATTTCAATGATGGATCGAGAAGTTGTTCTAACTTGTAGTTATATTCATCATGGTTATTTTTATTGGAATCCAACTATTTCTGAGTTCTATTTTTCCTAGTGATTATTTTATTTAATATCCTTGTATCATTAAGTGGATCAATAATTATAAGTTTACAAATTATTCTACCTAAATTATGAGAATCAAATATACTATTGAAAAGGTATAGGCCTAAATCATTCATAATTTGATTATTTCCTCATTCATTCGTACGATTCATCACCTCTATTTTTTCAATCAGAATCAATAAACTATTTTCTATTCATCCATTTATTGGCATGTATCATGCACACTCATTCGTTAATTCATTCTTTATACTCATCCACTATTAACAAACGTTAAATAAATAAGAGGATCTAAAATGCGTAATACAACCTTATCCTTTAAATGCATCTGCAAATGGCAGGCTTCCGTATTAATTTTGCGCTAATGGTTTCAAGGCGCATACATTCACGCTGCCCTATACATAAAATCAGGTGTGAGACCATATACCATACATGCTTGCACCATACAGCGAGCTGCTAAGTTGCGCTAACTACAATCTAATTTGAGAAGCCCCATACCTGCTGATGCCGAGTACAAACTTGATTAATTAGTTTCCTAATGAAGGCGGCCACACACCTCGGGTGCCGCGTGAGAAAGAGATAAAACAACTTCCATTGTCTGCCAAAAACCTTCGCCCTCCCTTTTTCATTGTATTTGAATACAGCTTTCAAATTAAAAACGCCTCTCGTGCGGAACTTCAAATATTGAAAGACTTCCCTCTCGCTCCCACCCTCTTTTACTCAATCAATCTTTCTCTCACTTGATCAATCTATTAATAGCTTTCTCTCTCTCACTCTTACTCGCTCCCTGAAAACAATTAATGGAATAGCCCATTGTTGCCGCGGCGCTGAAGCTCAATCCAAACTTTCCAAACGTGATTAATTCCTTTGATCGATCTAGCAGAGGTCAATTGCTTGATAAACCTGCCACAGAAAATGCTTTTTTTACTCAAGTTGAACTTTTATTGCCTTAACTTCTAATCTCATCACTGCTGAGTCTTTTATAAAGTTGTAAACTATTATATTCTGTATTATTTCCTTGGAGCCTAAGAAACTCGTAATTTTTTATCTGATTCTCAGAAAGCGTATAAGATGAAAATTTATTCTTATATCGCAAGGTCTCATTAATTGTGGAACCCCGTACCAGACATCACGATTTCTGGACGATTTTTACCATTGCTTATAAATTTAACTAGATTGAATGGAGCTTGACGGACATTATGATGTGCGAAAATACACATCAAGTGTTTTCTAAGATCGGTTAATTATACTGTAGTAGAATTTACTGTAGTATAAGCTACTGTAGTAGGAAGGCAAAAAAACCGGACTTCCAAACATCGTGTTCTATGAAAAACAACTGTGTTCCATATATTTCCACAATTTATTAGCCTATGAAAAACGAGACTAAGAAATTATTCATTCATAGATGTTTTTTCTCAAGTTTGAGTGTACTTGGAAAAACCCGGCATAATTTTCTCCAATTCTTATTCACGTTCATATTCATGAACAGAAATTAGTGATTCTATAAAAATATGTCACGTGTTTCTGTTCTGAATTAAAATAACTCTATATTGTTCAGGTATCAAATCTAGACTTATGATAGCTGAATAGGAAAGGTTCTAGTTTTCAGTCGACAATTACTAGAGGAAACAATTTTTTTCTGAGAACGGTAGTCTACTAATGTAATGATATCGTAGTGGTTCTCACCACAGCTATTTGCAGATAAACCACACAATGTAGATGCTCAACAAGGGAACGATTCCCTGACAAGGGTATCAACATCACAACCCATCTGGAGCAGGACTCGGCCAGTTTTTTGCATGATAGACTCTAGATTTTAAGCAAGCATACGGCGAGTGAAAGCTGTTTGTAGCGCAGAAAAACGACTTGTGCACATAGTGGAAGGCCTGTTTTGAGGGGGAAAGGGTGCGAGGGGGGCTGTGGAATGCCACCCTCCCGCCATTACAAAGTCATGGGTTTTGCATGCTTGCTGCCCGGCTCACTTTACCCAAGAGCGAATCACAGCTGCGGTCGGATACACGTAACTGACAAAGAAATGGTGGCGATTTTGTGAGGAGGGGTTAGGGGGAAGAGAGGAGGTAGAGGAGAGTGAAAGAGAGTAGAAGAAGAGAGTGAAAGAGAGTAGAAGAAGAGAGTGGAAGAGAGTAGAAGAAGAGAGTGAAAGAGAGTAGAAACAGAGAGTAAACGAGAGGAAGTGGAAGAGAGTAGAAGCGAGGAGGGGAAGAGAGTAAAACAGAGGAGGTGCAAGAGAAAAGGATGAAGGAGAAAGATGATGGGGAACTTTAAAGAAGAGAGATAGAGAACTGGAGAAAAGAAGAATACAGTAGAAGAGAGAGAAAGAAAAGTGAGAGTAAAAACGTTTTATCATAGAACAGTTCTAACAGAATAGTTTATTATAGAACAATTCTAATAGAATGGCTCCATTATAGAAGAGTTTTAATCGAATAGTTCTAATAGAGGAATTCTATTATAGAAATGATCTATTAGAATAGTTATATTCTCTTTCCACTGAGGAAGAATGAGGAATCAGAGAAAGAAAATGAGAAATGAATGAGAAGAGTGGAAAAAGAATGTAATATTAGAGAAGAGAATGTAATATTAAAGGAAAAAATATTTGAATTGAAAAATAGAATGTATAATTTTGATTGAGGGACATATTAGCAGCTGAGATGTCGAACTCTTCCACGGGAATATTAAGCAGTGCTCAATTAATTTTATCAAGGGAAAAAGAAGTTGGAACAGGAAAAAGACGTAAGAGAGGAATAGAGTATCGAGAGAGACAAGAATAAAAAAATTAAGATTAGAGAATAGTAGAGGAAAGAAAAAAAAGGAAGCAGGAGAAACCTCCAATTCTCAGCGAATCACATCTGTGGCTACGACTACGACAAAAAGCGGTCCAGCCAAGTATAGTCTGCTCTAGAAAAGAAGCCATTCCCACACAATGGGAAAATTACTCCAGCTCGGTCAATATTTGTTCACGAATTAAAAATTTTGTCTCAAATTACTAAAAAGATTCTGCTTCTCAGTTTGGGATCAAATTTATAATTTTTGAACCAATATTGACCGAGCTGGAGTCATTTTACAAACTTGGGAGGAGGTCTTCTTTGCTTGGACAGTCAAGTAGAACTGAGTGTTGGAGCTGCACTGCATTATTCAGTCGCCACACACAATCTGAATAAAACAGAATGCCTGCTGCTGGAGTATAGTTTGGTCGAGCAAAAAAGACCATCTGGCAAGATGGGAAAGTGACTCAGCACGGTCAATATTGGTTCAAAAATTATAAATTTGTTCTCAAATTGAGGAGCAAAATCTATTCTACAATTTGAGACAAAATTTATAATTTGTGAACAAATATTGACCGAGCTGGAGTCATTTTTTCATGTTGCCTGAATGTCTTCTCTGTTCAACTAGACTATACTCCACCCTCCAATACAGTCCGTGTTTGTCACACAATCCACGCCCCAACCATCGACTCTAGTCTGTCCAAGCAAAGAAGACCCTCTGGCAAGATGGGAAAATAACTCCAGCTTGGTTAATATTTGTTCAAAAGCCATAAATGTGGTCTTAATAGTAGAATCAAATGTTTTCTACAATTTGAGATCAAATTCATAGTTTTTGAACCAATATTGACCGAGCTTGAGTAGTTTTTCCATCTAACCGGAGGATCTTCTCTGCTTGGACAGACTATAACTCAGCCAGATCGTCGAAGAAAATCGAATCTGTGTATTGGCTAGACGTTCTCAATAAACTATTCCTTGTGCCACTGATATGTATGTGGATTACAACGCTTCTGGTATGGTTTTATTATTATTTTTGATCTTAACGCTTTATATTCTAGGTATAGAATCGAGTTTATAATACACTGGTCAAAACAGAAAATTATAATGACATTTATGTTAAACTATCATCCGTGAAAAAAGAATATAATCGCGGATGCAAGTAGTGCTAATCTAATGATCTTATAATACTGTATTGATAAAAGAGTTCAAACTTAAACGAGACTAAGCTATTTTTTAAGTAAAGAATAAATATTACATTGACAATCCTTTTTATCGCAAAATTCACTCAACATTTGATTAAAAAGTTCAAACAAAACAAAACTAGCAAAAAATCAATATACCATGATTTGATCAACCATGTATGTGAGATCAAACAATCCAGGATCAACCCCCATTCCAGTATATCTGGTGTATCATGTTATTTTAACAATATGTAAGGTTAACATTACAGTGAAGCGAACTTCAAACACTTCAACAGTAGGGTATTTTTCAAAATGGTTATTCTATAGATAATATTTTGTGTAAGGATGATATACAGCACAGTTATGATTTTAAAATTGTTGATTATTGAGAATTAAAATTGAATTCAAATATTCAATTAATTGCTGATGATGCCCGAATCATGAAAGTATGCCCGGATAAAAGTATTCAATTTTACTTGGGTGATAAAATAATGAATGAAGCTTAATAGTTTAAATGAACACAATAAATTGCTGACTCTCCGTTTACGAAGAATAATCCAGGCGTTGCAAGCATTTAGAACGCGAATAATAAACGTCGAAGTCGCTAGTTGGCCAGACACCATTCACCACGGTCGATTCTCATATGCCACACAGCATGCTACCAATGCTTCTAAGCATATACAGCATGCTTTGCAGCACGAAAATCGAATAAGTGTGGACATAAGCAAACCAGTCACGTAGTTTGCAATGGACTAGCCGCGCAGGGGTGCCGGGGGTAGTATCGGTTGTCGATTTGGTCGAAAATCCAACTACTCGAAAATGGCGGTGTTGAACGGCCCTTTGTCGAACAAGGCGCGCGGGCACTAAGCCATGGCAGACACGTAGCAGCACGCCTTCTCAGCACAACTGTCATCGCTACCGAATTGCTGTTTCATTCGGCCTTTACCTTGCCGAACGCAACTGCTGAAAACTACTCATCAAACATCCCCTACAGTCGATGACTGCTGTAGAGCCCTTATATAATGTGATACAGCTTTTAGATAAGAGAAGGACATTCGAAATACGAAATAGATCCTTCCGATGGCTGTTTTCTTTTGTAGACTCAATTGTGTGATTCACGACATCCACCTTTGAGATGAGGAAAGATCGTTATTGTTTCTTCGATGATTGTTCTTCGTAGTCCACTTGTTACTTCAATTAAGTACGAGGGCATCAATTGCAAGTTCATCAAATACAAGTTTATTAAGTACAAGTAAACCAAGTACAAGACACCACGTGAAAGAAGAGAAAGGCGTGTAAGAATTGTTTCTCCTACAAAGCGTCAAACTTCTAATTAAAAATAATTTGTCATTCCCTGATAAGTTCCTTATAAGTTGACTCTATGCCGTTGTCAATATAGCTATCAAGCTCTGCTTGATTTTGAACGTTTAAAGTTATGGGAATTATTATTAAGGTGTATAGAATTAGACAAATGAGAAATAGCTTTGTTCATTGAAAATAAAACGACATTCACAGAATTTACATTAAGGCAACTAGAACTAAGTTTCACTTTCGGTTTCAACTAAATTTCTTCCTTAGAACCTGAGAGAATTATTATCTAATGAACCATATTCCAATCTTACTCTCAAATTCCAATCTTGATGAAAACACTCATAAATCTCACTTTTATTTTATTTCATTTATTTATTGACATGATCACACAAATCATAACATAATCATGAACTAGGATGGAAAAATAGGCTGAGCCTGTGCTACTTCTTTCTCAATTTTGTTGTATGATTAGTCCAAAACTTAAATGTTGGTCGAACAGCGAACATGTAATAATGCGATCAAGCGGCTGAGTGGTTCCATTTGCCAAAACTGCACAAAAGAGCCATTCAAAACTGATGAAGCTATATTTGAACCAACAAAACTGATGTAGAACAAGAGACAGACAGGTTAAACAGTGTAGACATGACCACCGTTTCTGTAACAACAACTCAAGTAGTGTTTTCTTCACTCGGTTCTATTGCAACATACATTATTGCATCACTATCAATCTGTTCTGTTTACAAATCAAATTCGTTTTGACGACCGTCTCTCTTATTAGCACGTGATAGATAGCCATTCAACCAAGCCGAGAATAGGACTCAGTATGGTTGCTGAGATTCTCGAGTGGCTAGACCGCCTATTAGTGGTGATGAGGTCGATTGATGTGATGTCAGTCTAGCTTTAGAATTCTATATTCAGCGGGATCCCTGAATCAGTGTCTCAGCAGGACAGGACAAAGAGAAATACGAGAATGGAGTACGAGGGAGAAAGACTACGGGTTTTTCAAATAAAGCATAGACGTAGATCGTAAAGAATACATTTCTTGGTAACAAAGTAATGTTTCTTGCTCAAAACATCGATTTTTCAAAAGCTAAGTTTCACTTCTTAAATGTTTTGGTTATCATGGAAAAATTATAACAAGCAAAAATTTTTCGTGCTCTAAATTTTCTCGAAAATCCATATTTTTTTATAGTGAATGGTGGTTTTGGTGATCTTCCTTGTGTTTCTGAACTTTCTTGATTCGGAAGAACTATAAATATTCAAATCTCAGTGTGTCATATCAAGAATTACCATGATTTCCCTTCGACGGAAATTAGGGTTATGGTGCCTGTGGAACTTTCTTTTGGAGCTCCACCGAATACGGCATAAGAATATACACTTAATTGTTTCTTAATCTTATTCTACATTATTTCTTAAACAATGAAATAGTGTTCCTTGAGATTTTGTACCAGTGTAGTTCATGAAATGACGATTGAAAAGTAATTTCTGAAAGTGATGTTTATCCTATTGATCAATAATTTTATTCTTTTGCACTTTTCTAAGAATATAATTGTACGATACTGCAGCCTAAAATAGATAAATATTATTGCTAGACTTTAGTGTCGTCCAAAATAATAGAAAGTATATAATATTCAAAGTAAGATATCAACTGGCAGTTCTTTATGATGGATGAGCGAATTTCAATGATTAAAAATCATGCACGTTACAATTTTTCAACTCTCTCAATCGATAAATTTGTACAGTTCTGCGGATTTCTACTTGAAAAGTTCTACGATTCAAAGATCATACAAGTGACATTTTTTCAACTCACTCAATTGTTAAATCTTCATAGCTCTTCACTGATTTCCACTTGACCTCTCACCAGTTCAAATGCGAACTTATTCAACATTCCAATCAATGCTTAATGAAACCTCGAATTCAATTTCAAGAAAGACTCCTCCGCCTTCTACCCCTCCTCCTTCTTTACTTTCTTCCCCTCCTCTTCCTCCTCTTCCTCCTCTTCCTCCTCTTCCTCCTCTTCCTCCTCTTCCTCCTCTTCCTCCTGTTCCTCTTCCTCCTCCCCCTTCTCCTCCTTCACCTCCATAACCTCCATAACATCTCAATCCACCTCCTACTCCTTAACCCCCTCCTCCTTCTCCTCCTTCTTTTACTTCTCCTTCACCTCCTCCTCCTCCTCCTCCTCTTCTTCCTCCTACTCCTCTTCCTCCTCTTCCTCCTCTTCCTCCTCTTCCTCCTCTTCCTCCTCTTCTTCCTCTTCTTCCTCTTCCTCCTCTTCATCCTCTTCCACCTCTTCCTCCTCTTCCTCCTCTTCCTCCTCTTCCTCCTCTTCCTCCTCTTCCTCCTCTTCCTCCTCTTCCTCCTCTTCCTCCTCTTCCTCCTCTTTCTCCTCTTCCTCCTCTTCCTCCTCTTCCTCCTGTTCCTCTTCCTTCTCCCTCTTTTCCTCCTTCACCTCCATAACCTCTCAATCCACGTCCTACTCCTTCACCTCCTCCTCCTTCTCCTCCTTCTTTTACTTCTCCTTCACCTGCTCCTCCTCCTCCTCCTCTTTCTTCCCCTTTCCTTCTTCTCCTCCCCTTCCACCACCTCCTCCACCCTCTCCTTCTTCTCCCCCTTCTCCTCCTTCTCCTCCTTCTCCTCCTTCACCACCACCTCGTTGAAACTTGGAGTTCTCAAGCATTTCTGCGAATCCGGCAATCACTTTAGTCAAATCGATTCCAGTTGAATCGAACATCAATCGAACAAATTGGAAAGTGTGGTCAATAGGCTTCAGTCCAGACTCTGCAGCTGGTTCACACTTTTAGCTCCACAAAATCAGAGATAATGACCTCAGAATCCAGCCAACTATATATATCTCAAGCAAGCAGTATGTCTTACATATCACTGTATATAGCTGTCAACATTGTATACATGCCAACTTGAATGTTTTGCTCGTATATCTGTACGAAACGAGAAATTCTCAGCTGCATCTCCTTGTTTTATTGACTAAAATGTCAGCTTGGGTCGGAAACCACGCAGCTGTCACAACAGTACTTGACAATTCGTTGGAATCCGTTCTGATGGAGGAGCAAAACAGCATTGCACTGTACTACTGATGGTAATGTGAATGATGAGAATAGGGATGAAGAAGATGATGATCTTGGTAGCGAATAAGAAATGAGTGGTGGGGGAAATGATAACAAGGGGAGAGAAAGTATAATAATTGGAAGATGGTAGAAGGAGAAAGAAGGTAGAAAGAAGAATAATAGGAAGAAGAAGAAGAAGAAGAAGAAGAAGAAGAAGAAGAAGAAGAGGAAGAAGAAGAAGAAGAAGAATATGATTATTGATTAAGATGTAGAAGAAGAAAAGAGGAATAAGACTAGGAAAATAGAAACAAAACTGTAAGGCCTGGCGTATGCTGGGACACATGTGAAGCAGCCCACGCGAAGTAGCCAATCACAGCTCTTGTTAATGAGAAGAAAAGTGCTGTGATTGGCTAGTTCGAGTGGGCTGCGTCAAGTGTATCCCAGCATACGCCCGGCGCAATGATTGCATAATTGCATACCAAAAGGCACCATTGCATTTTCTTGTTGTTCTTCCCTTCATCATAATTCTACAATTACTTGCCACTTTCTCTAATTTCTTTCTTGTTTTATTCTATCTCTTACTCTTTCTTCTACCTTTTTCTTCCTCCCCCTTTCCTTACAACCATAATCATCTTTTTTTATACTCCTTCATTTTATTCCTCCACTTTCTTCTCCCACTTCTTTATTCCACCCTCCCACTCTTCCAATCTATCCATCTTCCTCTTTCTCTTCTCGCACATCCTCTTCTTTTCAACATTTTCCTCCTATTTCACTTCCACCTCACTAACAAAACTATCTTCCATCAAACTATCAAACATCTTCTATTCAATTGATCCCCAGAAATCTCAATCCCCCTCATTCTTGTTCACCAATTTCTTCTCAACTTTCTTTCATTCCCTCTTTATCCTTATTTACTTCTTCCTCTTCTCATTCTTGTCTTGGTCATATTGTATTGTCTTTTGTCCTTTCTAATTTATCTTCCAATTCTCCTCCTTGTTTATCTTTTACATCACGAAGATGTTATAATGTTTCGACAACTATGATGACGATTATGAGGATAACAATAATGTTCATTATAATGCTGTGTTTATTTGACGAATATGATGATGATGATGCTGCTCTAACCGCACCCTTCCCAATCGCTTTGGCGCCCCTCATTCATCAACAATCAACCGCGCTTACACAATTGCATGCAAAACAACACTACTGCATTAATGAAACCCAGGTTTGCGTCACTGAAATGTGGTAATGATAAATGTGTCTATGAAGGAAATGAATACAATAACAAGTATTTTTCATTGTAGAATGTACTTTTAAGAACATAACATCAGGAGGAACATTTTTGAATGTGTGGAAGAAATACAATATAATTCACTCAAAAAATAATGAATAGTATGAGCATTGAAATCAAAACGCAGTAATGCACTGGATGGATAAAATGGTGAACGTTAATCTCATAAGATAGGAATAACAAGAAATGTGAAAAAATAGAAATATTAAACAACATGAAAATGTAAAGAATAGGCTGTGATAGTCATCCACTCCATTGAAGTCCATCGCACTGGCGGCTTGTGCCCACGAAACAGGTGAAGTGCTGTACAGTAAAAGATACGGACACTTAACCTATTTCGTGGGCACGAGCCGCCCGTGGCATTGTATTCTTATTGGCTCTATTATTCTATTATTGTTCTGGATTTCCTTGTATTCCGGCATTATCACTTACTTTTTCCTTAAGCCTTTAAAATAAATTTATTATGGAATGAAGGGAAAAGTGTCTCTACTTAGGATACTGATATTATTGCGTTAACTTTTATTGGGGATTATGTACTGCATAACATGCCGATTTGGAGCTTTGAGACGGAATACAAAATGATAGTTCTTGGAAGTCTATTATTCCAAGGAGATTGTAATGGATGGAATGAACATTGTTAAGGTTCTATCAGTGTTTTGAAAGCAAATTATTCCACGTCAAAACAGTAGATAGAACTTCAGAAACTAGAATATTCTGGTTTTTGTGAAACAAGATCCATTACTTATCCACTATTTTGTGCAAGTAGTGTACCACTCTTTGTGTGAATCACAGTGTTTCTCGAACAATTATAACTGACATTTTCGCCCTGTAACAAGTTATTTGGCAACAGAAAATAAAGTCAGGAATGTCAGGTTTGCTTGTCCTCACTCTATAACTGACGCAAATAAGATTTGACATTTCTGGCATGTTTCGATGTTTTCTAGAGAACAAAAACCTGTAAGGTCGGTTGGGATTGGGGTTCTTTTGGTTAAAAAAAGAAGAAATGCGGAAATATTCTTGTATGCTACTTAAATTGATAATGCAGGTTTGTTTGACTTATTTATTTTGAGAAATACATAGGTTTCTCTCTATGTTCTTTCCATCGATACAATTCTGTTCTACTAGAAGTAGAAGGTGAAAATTCTTGGTTATTTTCGAATAATTATGATTTCTACAACATTCTTTTCAAACATCTTCATGAAGCTCTGGTGAATATCATTGTGCAGAACAATATTTTCAAATTCCTCCTCATTTTTGTAGATAATTATTCGATGCTGACAATAATATATAATAAAAAGAATATAACCGTTAAGTAGCCAGAACTACTTTTAATCTCATCTCTCAAATAGAGAAATAGAAAATCGAATTTAAATAAAAAAAAAACAACTAAAAAAAAAATAATAGAGAAAATAGCCCTCAAACACGGTTATAAAATCACTTATCAGCTATTTATTAGTAATTATAGAATATGAAAATGACTGGAAAATAAATTTATCAATGGCTCAACAGCCCAAGAAGGGCCTAGGCCTACCAGCGAAAAATGAATAATAAGATACATATCATGAGAAAGCAGTAACCTATAACACTCTTGATTGATAAGGCTAATAATAAACTATCTTTTACTATTCACTAATATTTGATAGGTTAATCCGATCATATTGATTGACTTGAACTAATAATCCAAAATAAAATTATCCCAAAATAACCATTACTAATGTTCAAGTCTTGAAAATTGCACTAGTAATTTTTAAAAACGATTTTCAACGATTCTCTATTGCAACTTTTTTTTTTTGTTTACATGATTTTCGAACGCAGGTTTCCCAGTTTGTGTTCTTAATGAAGTACACTGCTTCAACACGAAGTAAACCGAGACAAAACGCGATTCGCTAATAACACGGACTTGGCAATAGTTATTACATTGTTGTTTGGCATTTTTGGAAATAATTGAAATTGGCGGTACAACTCCCTAACAGGAATGCGCCCATCAGTGATTGAAGCAAGGCAATTATCGAGCTGGACCCAATTCGAATAATTGACTGCTGACGTGTGTAGCTGTGTACTGTTTTTGTTCTATATTGCCAGAATTTTCTGGCAAATCCCTCGGTGATATTTCGATAAAAAATTCATTGCATTCCAAATTTTTCAATTTGCCAGAAACGGCATCCTGTTGCTGATCATCAATTATTATCATAACTGCGTTTACATTGCAATGCATTTTATTATTCATTCTTGTCCAGTCGCAAAAATAAATTCCTCATTGGATTCTCCACATTCTATACTATCATACTCGTGTACTAGAGTATTATTTTTTTCAATAAAGTATGAGTGGGAAGTGTTTTGTTCATGAATTTCATATTATACTCTTTTGAATGTTATGGCGACAATTTTTCAATAACGTATGAGTGAGAAGTATGAAATGATTTTGAAATGAATGAAATATGAAATATGAAATGAATTTCATATTACCTATACTTTTTTGAATGATATGGCGACATCAAGTGAATTTAATCTATAGTTTTGAATTGTACATTCATAATGGTAGCGTGCTGTGTATTGTCCCTCCATAATTATAATATGAATGGCGAGGTGGCAGAAAAAGTTCAAATGAACGCTTCAAATGGAGAAGTATGATGATTTTATAGAAAAAATCATTAGATTTTTATTCATATAAATAATTTATTAGTAATATGAGAGTATGTATGATTCATACTTTCATTTTGTGAATTATTTAAGATATAATTATAATTCATGTACATTTGAATGAGTTCACAGAAAAAAAACTAGGCTATGTTAAATTGCCTAGTATTAAACATCCTTAAAACTGGTTATTTTAATCGGAAAATTCGTCACAATCACTGTACATCGAAATGGAGCTGACACCAAAAGTTAAGTGATATTGACTGCTCTTTGTGCGCTCCAACAGCTGATAGTGTAATTCAGGTATGATGCTTTTAAAATTAAAAATACAAAATATACTTCACATAAACTAGGTTACTTTAGGTACTAGAGTCAGACGAGACCACCTAACGTTTTGGCGTCAGCTAAGATTGAATGAGGGCACTGGCGGCTCTTACCCACGAAACAGGTGAAGTGCCCGTATCTTTTACTGTACAGCACTTCACCTATTTCGTGGGCACGAGCCACCAGTGGATGGATGGGTGACTGTTCAATGTGAAAGAGAATGATAGGAGTAGGACCAACATTATTATTCTAATCATCAATAATTATCAAGAGAATGACAAATTAATCACGTAGACTATGATTCAAATCAAAATTGATGATTTTTTTGAAAATCAATAATAACGTTGAAGATTATAATTTCTTTTTAATCATTCTTCTACGTGAATTAGTCGAAACACTGAGTGAAACCAAATTGAAGAATTATTAGTTTTAAACAAAAACAATTATGTTCATTTGTATATCTAGTTTGAACGTGGAGGGAGATAAGACAGTAGTGCAGTAAGATTTGATAGATAATCAAGTAGAGATTAAAAGTGTCATATTAGAGTTTGTATAGAATGCTATTGTTTGATTCATGTGATTAAACAAAACTTGGGTTCATGAAATTATAATCTAGATACTACACAAATTGAGCCAATTAAAACGTGTTAATTCATTTCATCAATTTGTTGCCGAAATTGAAAGCGATTGTCATTGATAGCTGGCAATTTGCTTACATCAGCAAGACGCAGCATCCCCCTTCAGCAAAGTGACAAAGATGGAATTTCAGTTTTATCAGCAAGAGCAGCAGCTACTCTTGAACTTGAAACGCGATACTCTCAGTCAACGGGAAATTGCATTAGTGTTTGAGTGGAGCAGAGAGCGAAATAAGGGGAAGGAAGAAGTGATTAGAAGGAGGAGGAGGGATTGGAAGAAGAAGAAAGCGGAAGAAGGGAAGAGTGGGGGAAGGGAAGAGTGATAGAAGGAAAGAATGGAAGAAAGATAAAGTAAGAGAGTTTTGAACTATGTAGGAAGAAAGAGAAAGAGTTTATAATGATTGTGATCGAGTTTGGATAGAAGGAGCAGATGAAGAAATTTGGGGCAGTGATCGAGAAGGGAGAATGGATATAACAGTATTTAAAGAAGAGGAACAAAGAAGTTGGGAAATGACGATGAGAATATAACTAATAAAGAGAAAGAAAATAGAGTAGAAAGGAGAGGAAGACAATCAGGTGCAGGAAAGAAGGAGAGAAAGAAGAAAATTTTCGAAAAAAATACGATGAATAGGAAATAAGAAGGAAGAGGGTATTAATTGGAGGAAGAAGACGAAGAAAGAGAATGATTCAGTAAATAGAAGATGATAAAAATAGGCTGAGTGAGATTACCATCCTCTTCGAATTCGTCACTACTTTTTGCTTAAATAATTTATCGATTTTTCCTCATACATATTCATTCTTATTCTCTTTTTGAATAATGCCGAATGCGTGATAAGGAGGATAAGGAAGAAGAGAAATATGAAATGGGGAGAAAGAAAAAAGGTGGAGGAGGAAGAGGATGAGAAGAAGGAGAGGAAGAATGTGCAGAAGAAGAAGAAGAAAAAAATGGAGAAAAAATAATAGGGAGAAGAAGAAGAGGGAGAAGACAAAGAGAAAGAAGAGGAGAAAATGAAGAGGGAGAAGGAGAGAAAGAGTAGAAGGAAAATAAGAAGAGAACGAGGAGAAAAATATAATGTGGCACTGAAGAAGGAGGTTGAAAAGAAAGTTAGAAACGTGGAGAATAAATGAAATCAGGATTTGCCGTTGCTTGAGAAGTAGAAAGAAGGATATTGTAGGAGGGAGAAGTACCAAAGAGAGAGAAAATTGAGAAGAGGAGGAAGAAGGTGAGCGAATGAGAATGATAAGAGACGTGCACTTCCAATTTACCCATCAACTCGCTCCTTGTGAAAATATCAATGCACCCCTATAGCGATACCCGTCATGTACTTTATCCATTAAGGAGAATCTATCATTAATAATGCAAGGCGCCTAAGTATCGGGTTACGCGGAAGAGAACCTAATAAGATTCCTTTCATGAAAAATATGCTATTGAAAATGGAGGACGGAGAGGGAACAGTTCAGGAAGATGAGTCTGAAATGGAGATTTTGGAGGTTATGTTCGATGTTCATCATATTCACAGGAGTACTAGAAGAAATACTAATATTCAAATCATCGAATCTCGACTATCTTGACCAAACTGAGAATAATTGATAATAAAGTGACTATAATAAGTCTTTTATAGTCACTGTAATTGATCACAGTAATTTTCAAAACACTTATACATGTTTGCACCAGCAATAGTAAACTCATGAAGAAAGCATACTCGCCTTAAGTTTGTTTCTACGAAGAGTAAAAGTGTATAGATTCCCCATAACATGTCTTTACCCAGGGTTCAATTTGTTCAAATAAGTTATTGTTTGTATTATTGAGAGGTGTTTTTTGAAGAAATTCCATGATTTTTTTTAATCGATGATCGATCGAATAAGAAGGAAAAAGATGATGGAGGCCACGTTACGTACCTTGAAGTGTGTTGCTGAGTTGCTCCAACAGAGACGGGTTTGGTGCGTTGCCAGAACTGCGCGCCCTAGCTAATCCACTTGGAACAGGATCCGTCCATTAATCTCGGAACAGTTCATTTCTGAAAACCAGAGTGAAAACCATGAGTCAAACTTGATCGGTGGTAAGATTAGCGAAATGAAAACCATTTCCATATCGTCTTTCTGATATATTTTATTATAAAAAGTTGATATTAACGTAATATAGGCTATCTTTTGGAAAATACGTTTTGGACTTTGTTGTCTGTGTTGTAATTAATCGACTGAATAAATGGAATGAAATAAATGAAATCTACTCATTCGTGAGATTTAATATAGCCTACCGATCAAAAATCATCCAATATGTTTTTCTGGTGTTTACTTTGAAAATGATTATCTTCCATTTAAAGAATATGATTTCAATGATCTATGTTGATTTGTGTTGCTGACTGAATTGTTTGTGTTCTCAATTAGAAAAATTAAAGATTTTGAAACTTGTCATTCCATTCTCAATCACTAGATGGTGTTTATTAAATCCATATAGGTTGATGTTATAAGCGTCATCTTGAATGATTTTAGAATCCAATGATCTCAAATTTATCGTATTTAGCTCAGTTATCTAGTAAACTTACAACTTATCTATTAGTTAATATTTGAAAATTCACGATTAAAATATAAGGACAATTTAAAAAATTCAATTCGAAGAATCTCTCCAAAAAAGCGTAAATTTCCAACATGACATGTAAATGGGTAACACGAATTATTCCTGTGTTATATTTCAAGTTTTCAATCTTTTCTCTCTGATGAACTGGTATCAATTTATTTCATTCATCGACCTCACAAATTCAAAATTTTCAAATTGGTTTTCCTGGATCGGAAATTATGTGTTTAAACAGTGATGTGATTCATAACCTCATTTGGACAATATGAACATTTTATCAAAATTTGGGAGAGAAATGGTACAGGCTCAGCCTAGTTTTTCCTTCCTGATCATGATATTATGATTACAGTATATTGTATACTGAATAAATAAATATTCACGGTCGCCTTTCGATAAAATGTTATAATGCTTATCTTGAACCTAATTGGAAATTCTTAATTATCATCTCTGCATTTCAAAACATAAGATTATTCCATGAGTAGTGAATTTCCAATACTCTTCTTTTCAGATTAGTTGGATCAATTGAATGACGTAATAAAAAAATTAATAATTCAAGATTTTCAATCAACAGTAAATAGTTTCAAGGATTAACGTATTCAAATACTGCTAGCCTGATAACACACAAAAATACGCGGATCTCAATAACAGCGTTCACAGCAATCTCAAAACATCTCCGGATAATAAATCTAATATGAACAGAGATTGATTTATACCGCAAGTATAGGGACTAAGATAGATTTTCATTTGACATTTGTGTGTGGCGGTTGCATGTCAAATAATGAAACAGGCGGAGAAGAAGCACCACCGACACGCAGACACACTTGACAAGCAGCCATCCAAATACGGCATTGAAGTCAACCCAAAATCCTCTTCTGAGTGTCACCTATCATCCCTCTTCGCTTGTCACTTCGTCTAATCTTTTCTCGCTCTCACTCACTCTTTCTCTCTCATCTTGAGAGAGTTTTCCGAATAGTGAAATGACTTTAGTGAAAAGACTAAAGAATAGACTAATGAATAGTGAAAGACTTTTCCGAATCGTGAATCTTACTAGGGACACTTTAAAGTATGGCAAGCCTTATTATTTCAAAGATTATTTTCAATTTGTCTCCGAAGGTAGGAGGTGAGATGTTTCAAGCACCAGGACTGGAGAAAATACTTTAAGGATACCTAATCATCGAACTACAATTCATAATAAATCATTTCTTGTTAGCGCTTGTCGTGCTTGGAATGCACTCCCTAATTACATTAAATCCATTCAGAGTCGAGCGGGCTTCATTTCAAAATTGAGAAAGTATCTTTTTGAGAGAATGACGGATGCGGTCCAACATCAGAGCGGCTACATTGCAGTTTCCCTTCCCTTTCACCCCACTTTACATCCTTTTAATAGAAGAATTAATAATTTTATTTCAAGTACGTTTAAATCAAATTGAATTATATAAGTGTTAATTATTATAATTAATATTCATATCCAAACATAGTACTTGTTTAAGAATAGATTTTCAAATACCTAGCTCATGTGGTATAAACTTCAATTACTATAATTCAACTATAATAATCTCATTTAATCAACATTCCAGTTTTAAAAAAACTTCATCCATCATTCCTATCGTTTTCATTCATCTTTCATGAATTACAGTATCCATTCCACATTTTTGTCTAAGTTATCACAATTTCATAGAGTAAAATTCATTAAATCAATTTTCAGTCGAATCCATCTATCAGTAAAAAATTTGTTACGGTTGAGTGTTAATGGGAGGGATATACTTGCATATCCTTCTCCAAGAATGGACATCTTTGTCCAAACTCCGCCATTTCATGTAGATACACCACAATCATATTATAACAGTAAGAATATTGAATCCTATATATATGTAATTTAGCAAGTACCTTGTATATGTATTTCTTATTTGAACCAATCGTGTAATTAGATTTATGTTTAATTTTCAGGATCTAGGATTTAAGATCGTAAATGCTGTACTCTACTTGAATAAAGTGAATAATGTAATCTAATCTAATCTTATCTAATCTAATCTAATCTTTTTTCTTTCTTCCTCCCAGTTTCCGATTTTTCCATTTCTGTTTCGACTAATTTCGTCCCACAGAACTTAGTGCACGTAAGCTTGTAGTTTACTTGGATTACAGATTTTGTCTTATTCCTCCTATTTTCTATGATGTTCACTTCTTGCTACTCTCCATCCTCCCTTTATATTCTCTCTCTTTGTATAAGACGCTATCTAATCATTGTTCTCGTATACATTATTCATATTATTCTCCAATTGGTTTTCAGTTTATTTATTTTTTACTTTTCTTTTTAATTCGACTATTTCCCTAAATTTCAGGTCTGTTCTGTTTTCTGATCTTTGCAAACTTCTATTCCATCATCTGATCATCCACTCCCCTCATTCACACTTTTTATTATTATTCTTCAAACTTATTCTTCATTCTATCCTCATTGCTTTTCGATCACACATTTTTGTTCTGCCTATTTGAATCTCTTCTACTCATCATTTTTCTGTTTCTTCCTTTTTCTCATAGGATGCCATGCTTCTTTATATTTTTCTTCCTACTTATCCTTTTTTCTCACCACTATCTTTTCTCTCTCACTCCTCTTCCATCCTTCAAACAATCCTTCTATGTCAAATTGCGGCCAACCAGCAGTGCAATCGCTCAAGTCACTGTTGTCTCGTATAACCGGATTAAGTCACAAAGAATACGACCGCACTAGCGTTCCACGTGGCGGCTTCATTAGTTTGCAATGTATCCACTTATTTTCGGATGATAAGGTTCTTCTGTTCCAGCCACAATCCCCACAAACAGCATGGAATGATCGCACTGTCACACTGTACACATGTCAATGGGGGATCTCGTTGATGAACACAATCTTCTTGAAGTTTCAACGGAAAGCTTGGATCAAGTAGTACACTTGATTCATGTATAAGTTACTTGGTCTTTGGTGAGAGGCTTATTTTCAACAAAAGCGAGAACCAGGTTTGAGCATCAGTCAGCTTTAGTTAGAACAAGATTTTGATAAAGTGATCTAGTTCCAGCCTGAATAATAGTAGTATTTGTAGCCATTGCTACCAAAAAACCCAACAATATTTTGAATTGAATTGCCGAAAAGTAGCTCAATTTCAACTTCTCACTGATCGTTTGATGACGCAAATAACAGCGGTCAAATTCAACTGTAGTTTACTGGCGGCTCATGAAACAGGTAAAGTGCTGTAAAATAAAATATACGGGCACTTGTTCCGTGGACACGGGCCGCCAGTGCTGTAATTTCATGCTACTCACATAGTTCCATGTATATTTACATGACATTATGATAGCATTATAAACGTAAACAGTGATTAAATTCAACTCTACACTCCAGCAACTGGCTTTATTACTTAATCGAAACGCGAAAGCAAGATTTAATGTATATGACAACATATTCGGCTAAAAATAAATAATCCCGTTTGTAGTTGTACCTGCAACTGGGCAAAGGACTCAACCATTACTCCAAACATACAATGCCAACCGTACGTAGTACGTAAACAGAGCACGGCCGACTCTTATTTGAATTGGGCGAGATTTAATTCAATGAACACACTCGAAAACGTGTTAGAATTCAATTTCCTGCTCCCACACAGTAAGCAAGAGCACCTCTTACTATTTCCCTTTGTGAAACGACTGTATAACACATACATTGAGGTAGATAAATAGATATTTTATTCACAATTGTTACAAGGCGTGAGATAATGCTCTAGTCATGGAATAATATATAAGAGGAATAACATATACGTAGAATTTGGAGGTGAAATGTGTATTCAAGTGTAGTCAGTGGATATAGAACAACCTTCACTTGTAAAGGTTCGACCATTGTATACATAGTGTGGACACTCTTAAAATAAATAAACTTTTAATCCTGCCAGCGTTGCATAATTGCTAAATACTGGTCATCTGACACTGGATTAACAAGGGTGACCTGATTTATTTCTATACTCAAGCGTGCTGTACACGGGAACAGTACTGTCGGCCGGTAAAATTTATCTATCTGTAGCCAATCTACAGATGACAGCCTTTGTCTTGTCATTGAGTCAAAAAACAACAGCTGTGATTGGCTGCAGATATTCAACTGGCCGACACCACTGTCCCCGTGTACAGCACGGTGTAGCATAGCAGATGTCAGCTGTTCTATCGAAATTTTAGGGTCCCTCAAGTTTGATTGTGTTTGGAAAAACCCGACATTAATCTCTGGTACATCGGTCAAACAGTTTGGAGTTTACCAGAGATTGATAATGGTGTAGCAACCAAAACCAGTATCTATACTTCTAATAAATCTAAGGTTTGACAATATATTATATCTTATTCAACGAGACATAAGATATTATTTATGTAATAAGTCTTTTGTATAAGGACTCAGCTAAAATTAATGAACTCCCTAATTATTCTACTACATAATTTATTCGTTACTAATGCAATGACTGGCAGAGACAAACGATATTCATGAGGTTGTTGCTTGATGTACGGCTAATCCATTCTCCGGCTAACATCCATCCCTGTTGTCTTGCAGGGTCTTCGCTTTGAGTCAGGTAGCGCGCTCTGCATTAATAGGAGACAACGCAACACAACTCTGCCGCTTTAATAGGAGACACAACGCAGCACAGCATCCACCAAACGCGTATGTATTTAATCCGATAACACACGGCTAATATTGCAGATTATAACGGTCATTGCTGGTCCCCCCCAGGGGGTGGTTGCACGAGGGGAGTTACAAAGGGGGAAGGGGGTTTCCTTGTTATTTATGAGGCGCCTGGGATTAGTTAGGCATTCCTTTGAGACATCCTAGCCTAGGACCAGGTCACACGGTACTCTCATTGCCTACCACACTAACACGACCAACTAACTGGGCCAGCACCGTGTGTGATCTCTCTCTCGTTCCTTTACAGGAGATGCAATAGCACTCTCTCTCTCATTTAGAATAATTTCAATTAAAAAAAATAGCACTTCAACTCTTTTTCTCCATATTCAACTGTCTAAGTAGGCCTACATAGCCTTCTCTACAAAAAAATTTCATGAATTACATCAACTCCATAGTTTTATTCACAGGGACCTTATGGCTTCATCTATTCAAAATTGATTATTTCAAGTAGAAACATCACAATCACTCCATGAAACTAAATCATTTTGTTTCCATCAATCACAGTTTTTGGTTTATAATAGTGATGAAATATTGTAATATTTGAATGTTCTCAGGAATAATATTTATTATAATCATCAATATTAAATATTATATATTGATAATGTTGATATCAACTAGCATTCTTTCATTCAATGAAACTCTTCACAATCTCTCGTAATTTTTAATCTTCATCTCCCCCTCTAATTGATTCTCTCTTCCTAGCGCTTCCTCATTTACAGTTTTTCTCTTTATCGTTTTCCTAGTTCTCCTCTCTCCTCTCATTCACTTTCTATCTCAGTCTCTTTTTCTCTGAATCACTACCTCCTCCCTCACTCCATCTCTCTCTCACACTCTATTCTACTCCCTCACTCTCTACAACACCTTCTACTACTCATTTCCTCTATCCTCACCCTTTTTTCTTCACCATCACACACACTCTCTCACTTTCTCTCTCTCCTTTTATTCTCTCTCTTCTTCCCTTCCTCACTCCTCTATTCTTACTCACTATGCTACTCATTTGCATGCAACACCACCGCAGTGCACACAACTAGTGCAGTTTCTCGTCTGTTATGAATATCTTGCCTTCCGTGCAACTCAAACTAGGATCTAGTAGTGCACGACGGCTAGCCTACTCTCCTTGATTACCTGTTACCTGTTTCCTAAATAGGTGGTAATGAATTGAACTTCAATAGTGCACACCCATATCGGGGATTGCGCAGGTTTAGTGGTAGTCAAAACCCGAATTTCAGGATGATGTCACTGGGTCATAGAATTGTACATGTGAGGTAAATTTTGTCAGGCTACAGTAATTGAAGCGGTTTATACACGGTGATGCCCAGTGGCATACACGGTGGTATACACGGTGGCGGCTTATACCCAGGATAAGGGTATCAAATCGATAAATCGGATAGAATGCTTTTGTATCGAGGAGCTTCCTTCCCGTAAATTCCTGTATCAAATAATAGACATGTGTATCACCTCTCGTAATCTTTTTGCACAATTTTGCATACTGATTTCAAACTATTTATTGTATTCAGACTCTCTGTAGCTATGACAAAACAAACTTTAAAGCAAAAGCAAAACAAACTTTAATAACTTTATTTTCAACAAATGCGTTAACTCTTTTATAGAGTTAATTGAAACTTGGTGTAGATAATTTTTGAAAAATTTTGGGAAGAAAATATTTAAATTCTAATGAAGTGGATTTCCTCTCAATGTAGTATTCCTAAGCGACGGCTCGCTGCTCTACCGGCAGGGCTCTAGCTATGCATCTAGCTTTATTATTTATATTACTATATATAAATAGTTTAATACTATATATAAATAGCTTTATCATATACTATATATAAATAGCTTTATTATATACTATATCATCCGCAAAGCTAAAGACCTGCCGCTAGATCTGCGCAGTGCGCAGCTCGAGCCGACTTTTATAGATACTACCGTAGATATACTATTCTATTGTATAGTTAGTCTATGGTACTACCTTGAAGAATAGTCTTTACAAGTCACCACCTTACTACATCAAGTGGAAGTAATTGTATTCTCAATTATTATTCATTCTATTTCCACACAGTATATACATCGATTAACGATAATCCCTCATTATTGACAATTTTACCTTCGAACAATATCTGTCAATTACGTAGCTTCTATTTTGACAATCAACAGACCATTCCATTAAGTGGATATAATCTCATTACCATCACACTATTGTAATACCTAGTTACCCTAACCCAATATTGTCTCCTGCCTCCCCCATATCTCTTCACACTCCCTCCATACTATTCTCCATTCTCCATTACTCTCTCAAAGTACATAATTATCTTACTCTCTCTTACTCTCTGTATCTCAAACACTCCGATTCCTATCATTCATCATCTTACTCCCTTCAAACTGTTCTCCATCTCTATTTCTCTCTCAGAACTATATAATTATCTTACTTTCTCATTCTTTCAATCTTAAATACTCCGATTCATATTACTCATCTCAATGTCTCTGAACTGTTCCTTATATATCGCTCTTTCTCAGAATTAAATATCGTAATTTCTCACTCACACACAGCTTGTAGTCTGTCCAAGCTGAGAAGACGCTTTGGCAAGATGTGAAAATGACTCCAGCTTGGTCAATATTTGTTCAAGAACTATAAATGTGGTCTTAATAGTATATCAAATAGTATCCTACAATTAAAGATAGAATTGGTAATTTTCAAACCAATATTGACCGAGCTTGAGTCATTTTCCCATCTTGCCAGAGGTTTTTCTTTGCTTGGACAGACTACCTGATCAATCTCTCTTTCTCTCGATTATATTCTCGTCTCTCTCCCTCATACAAACAGCCCACCTCTAAGCTCATCCCTATCTTTCTCTCAATAACATTTTCTATCTCTCCCTTTCACACACACTCATCCCCGCTCCCCATATATACGTAATTCACCCCCAAATACCGTTACGTGAGTTCTTGCCCCACAATACACTGATGAGCATCCTCCTAATGGCCGTCAGCTCCCCCTTTGTCACGTCTTGGGTGTGACCAGTAACAGTTCTAACCCCCTAACTTGCACTATTACCTACTCCTCAATTCCACCCCCAAGATCCATAGATATATTCGACAGAATAACGAATATTTGTACCTCATCGAACATTAGGGGATACTCGTACCTATCCAACCTTAGGGGATATTCGTACCTCATTCAACCCAGTATACCAATTAAAGCGATTGCAAGTAACATGAGAAATCAGTTCGGTTCCAATGCACCAGATTCAATGCACATGCCGCCCCATCTATCGATCTGGTCACTTCATAATCTCATAATTGGTTTGCGATGGGTGAATAACCGTCATTAATGGACAGATACTGAACCTGTGTATGTTGACTCTACCAGCGTCTACGAGGAGTGTTTCACTCTTCTTGAAATTATGCAATGTTATCAACAAAAACAGGAGACTCAAGAACCCAATTTTCAAATGTCGGATAAAAGTCCAGTAGTGTATGTTTCACAGGGTTGTTCTTTTTAAATTCAAAACGTCTCAATACAACGTAATGTTCTATAATGGTCCAAACGTTAATTATTCTAAATTTTCCTATGAACGGAAAATCTGATGTAATTTATATTAAAAAAGTGTATCATAGCTCTACTCCATGAAAATGATGCACGAATTAATAAGAACTGGTGAAATTTGAAGCACAATTGAATAGAATTTGGTTAACCGGAAGAGAGGGGAAACTGAGTATGATAGCAGAGGATAAAATAATTCATAACGTGGAGAATTAAATTAATGGAGAAAAAGATTAGAATGTTTTCCAATAAGCACGAAAGAGAAATGATGATGTGATGAGAAACCATGATAGCATGAGATCAATTTCTCTTTTGTTTTTCTATTATTGGAGCGCATTTCAATGCCCTGATAATGCTAACTTGTGAAATATGCTACTTCCATATATACTTTTTGAAACACTTTCTTGGACGAAAAATTCTAGAGTTGAGTGCTACGATATAGTACATAACCTTGTTTCGATCATATTATATTTATCAAAATTCAAGGAAGAAATTAATAGTACAGGCTCTGCCTAGTTTTTTTTGCCTGGTTATAATATAATTATTATTATAATTTGTGTGATGATATCAATGAATAATAATAATAGGCTAATAATATTATCTAGGAATCTTGAAGTTACATTATATTATCTCAATATTCCATCTCATTTATCCATATTTCTATTCCATCTATTTCTTAATATTCTATCTCATTTGCTATTCATCATAAAAAATAATCCACCTCCACTCATACTTTGTTGTGACTGACGTCACTCTGAAATATTGAAATTTCACGAACAATTGCTGTCCGCATCAGAAAATTGGAATTCATCCAGATGTCGCGCAACAACAAGCTACTAAAATAATTTTAAAGTTAATTAGACTGGTTAACGAGGGAACCAGCTTGTTTGTTAATTTTTTTTTGTAGGCTATTATTATAAATTTTTTCAGTTGTGTACGTTAAATCTTTGATGCCTTCATCTTGTGGTTATTATATAGAATAGACTTTGGATTTTGTTAAAAAAAAATTATAATTATATTTATACAGAAGATACACCTACAATACGAATTTGATATTACCTAAGATCAAAAATAATGTTTTAAATATAATGCTAAATATGGCCGATCACCATTTATAAAGGCTATGACGTAGGTATTGGCTTCTAGAACGTAAACAGGCCAATCTACCTCCACGCCTATTTCGAGTGGGGTGCTACATCAATCACAGTTCTCCCCACCTGCTACTAATCAGAGATCTTGGAGATTTGTCAAAACTCAGCAGATTTCAACGCGGCATGGTCCATTTAGTTTCTATATTTGTCTTTCGCAGTCATTCAGATTTTAATTGATATCGTGGTCAGAAGATTACAGCGTATTGTGCAGTGGGGGATTGAAAATGTTTGCATTAAAACAATGGAAAAGTTCTCATTTATACACTGTAAATAATGTCGATTTATCATCCGATACCTCATCTTCTTCAAGATGAAAAGGGAATATTAGTGAGATTTTGCATAGCCTATTGATGCTATTCTTATTTGAATTTGTCCAACCAATGATGTAAGATTGAGTGAATTTCACCATCTGATTCTAGTTGACACTCTAGAATCTCATCAGCTCTATTCAAACTATCCTATAATCTATGTTATAATTCATTCAATAAAATTCTATTAATTGATCTTACAAAATCCAATTCGGAAACTTGCAAAAATTTAAAAATTTGTGTATATTATGAGTTCAGCGGTAACATGAATTCAAGCGATCAAGTAAACAAATGAAACCGATATTTTTTCAAATCATCAAGAAAAACACAGATTTTATGGATATTCCCATTACATATTCACAATCTCTAACACTCTATTCGATTTATTAGTAAATTGAATGATTGATTCAGATTAAAAATTGGAAATCTTTCCTCATTTCAACCATATCTTTCCCTCATATTCATATTCTTATTCATTTTCCATGTTTATTAAATTTATACAAAATTGACAATTATTCTCATTCAAGCAATAAGAAACCCAATATATGATTATTAATGATTTCACAATATCCTATTATATTAAGCGAGTAATTTCTGTATGTATGTATGTTTGTATGTGGAACCACGGATCTAGAAAACGGCTCTAACGATTTCCTCGAAATTTGAAATGTAATATAACCGTGATGGAGAAGATTGCACCAGGTCTCATGTCTAGGAAAACTCTCTAGCAGGATTAATAAAATAATTAAATATTCCTTATTCAGGCATATTCCCAAGTACTGTGTATAATGGCTGTTATCGTTTGCTGACCAAAACTATCCAGCTGGAATAAATGGAGTTACATTCAAGTCTATAACACATGTTCATGACAGAAAATTGTGAGAGGTGATCATATCAATTTTGATTTTCTTTCAATAACATATTTAGCCTATGTAATTCAACAGTTCGGTCGCAGCTTCAGAGCAAAGCTTTGTACCAGATATTACAATTTCATACACAATATACAATAATGATGTAGGCCTGTATCCTTGCAGCTACACTATATTATTATATAATTATTAATGTTTACTACGGAAAACGCTTTGCAGAAAGGATGGTCAATCAAATCTGAATTTTTATCTATAAAACAGCTGTCTAATTGAAAAGAATACAACATAATTATAAAGAATGAGCCATAAGAATAGCAATATTGCAGCTGTCAGCACGACCATTTTTGCAGAATAGTATGCGCGCCTCGGTCGGTGTATATGGCAAACGCTTTTGGTTTATGGGCAGTGAATTCTATATTTTGTATCACTGAGTTTTTATTGTTTTAGGCCAGAGTGCGGTAGCTTTATCGGACATTACAAACAACCGGCGACCGTAAATCTCGTTTTGCTGCTGCCGAATAGACTACTATAAAAAATTCGGAGCCGACAATAAAAAAGTAAATCTGTTTTACGAGCGCCTGAAAGCGAATCTGTTTCTTTTTCTCAATGTCAACCCTATTGTGCAATTGACGGCCGGATACGAGTTATGGGCGCTTTTGTGAGGAATAGTTGGAATAGAATAAATAGAATATGTTAATAGAGTATTGTGGAGTACGATATAGAGTAAATTGAAAATATTTGATATAATATTTTGTAATCTGATGTGATGTATAATAATTTTAGCAATTGACGCCGGAACTGAGCTATGACCGGTTTTATGAGTAATAGTTGGAATAGAATAATAGAATTATGTTAATGGGGTATTGTTTAGTAAGTACAATAATGGGTACATTGAAAATATAAATTCAGTCTTAATATAACTCGTAGTATTTTGTATTTCAATGTGATATGATAATTTATCAGAGCATAAATCCGATCGAAAATAAACTGTATTAGAATAAAATAGGATGTGTTGGTGTGTATTAATTTAGGATAAGGTTATTGAGGTAGTAGTATAATAGAGTAAAATCTAGTAGATTGAAAGTAAGAATCCAGTTAAAGTCTAATATTTCGTAATTTAATGTGATATAATATTTTATAATAGCCTATGAATCTTATTGGAAATAACCTGTGTTTGAATTGAATACGATATGTTGGGATTCCTTATTCGTGGATGAGGATGGAGTTGATAAGATGAAAAAAAGGCAAATTAAGGGGTAGAAAAGGGTTAAGATGATAAGGAGTGTTGATTGCTCCATTTAGTAGCAATCTAGGTATTATAAATGCCAACTTCTTGTTCGATATAAGCTCTTCACAAATCAAATTCAAGGTCGAATTCTGGTCATTCGTCAAATAGAGGTTCAGTATTAGTGACGTGTCTTCACAATCACCAAGCGGCCACCCTCACCAAGTGTCCAATATTCAATACAATATAATAACGTGGAAATAACTCAGTTACTGAATAATTTTGTGAAAAATGAGGTTATAATATTGCGAAGTGGAACAACCCTTGGGTTTCCCCACTAATGAAAGCATACGCTAAATAAATAAATATATGAATTGAATAATTTGAACATATTATTATTATAACACACTGCTCCCAAATAGGCTTACAGGCATTCTTCAACCACTGAATACAAAATAATTTGGTTTGCTTCGTTCTCTATTGTTCTAGAAATCGAGTTGGAGAATTTCCAAGGAATAAAATTATTATTACCCCGACAAATCTTCTAAATGTGTCAGAATAAAATGCCTAGGACACATTCACCACACTTGAAACTCAAGACATAAATTCTGGGAGGCCTATCAAACATCAACAGCACGATAAATAGTGGATGTCAACTCCCAATCACACTACTGCCAAGTTCCTCGCAAAAACTACATTTTCTAGGATTTCCACTCATTTTGTGAGGTCTATTTCAGATAAATTGGCATTCAAGAAAATCATACCATAACTCTATGTGGCAAGCGAATAAAATTGTCCATTCTACTACAATGTCCAGTCTATTTTATTTGCAAATTTGCAATTTCCAAGCCAGCTCTATTTGAAAATAATCTCGACACTGTGCAAAATAATTGGTGAGAGAGTAGCGTTTTGGGTGGATGCCAAGTCAAAGCCATGAGACAGGTAAAGTCTGTCCAAGCAAAGAAGACATTCTGACATGATGGGAAAATGACTCCAGCTCCGTCAATATTGGTTGGAAAATCCTGAATTTGTATTTAAATTGTAAGTACTATTCTAATCTACAAATTGAGACGAAGTTTATAATTTTCAAACCAATATTGTCCCAGCTGGAGTCATTTTCCCTTCTTGTCAGAATGTCTTCTTTACTTTGACAGACTATACACAGTCACACACTGCCATAATCTCATTCACCAAGTTGTCCCAGTTGAGATGTGAGTATCAATCCTACAGAGCAGATCTCAAAGCGCTTGGAGCGCTTCCAAGCGAGAGCTTTGTAGTCGAAAGGAAGTTTGTATATTTTTGGACAGTCACACGTTACGCAAATCTAACCTACGAATGAAGTTAGTTTTTACTAAAGTTTGTAGCGTAGGTGAGATAACGAATAGCGTTCAGGTGGTCAAACATTTGTAATTAAAGAGGGACGCCAGCAATAAAATACTATGTAACGTGTTTATAAATAGGCGATATGAGTAATAAACACTTTCGCTGGTAACTGTGTGAATGAATAATCCTACTAAATTGGATTTGACTCACTTTCTGCCAACAAACAAATTTTTTCTGGTCAAGAAGCAATAATTTAAAACTCTTAAAAGTTTAGTTCCCATTCATTCACATGGATCTAGTACACATGTGAAACTTCCAAAATGAAATTTTAGGGGTCTTTGGGGTGTAAGGTTTTTTTAAAATCGCTGCAGCACATGAACTACTGAGCATAGAAGTGTGAATTTGGTCTCAAATCGAACAGGAATAAATTCCGCCGAGAGGGATTTTGAAATACGGATGCAAGTGTTTCCAATTCATAGTTAGAAACTTTCAAAGTAACATAATAATTCCTGTGAAAAATATGGAGTTTTCAAAAAACTGTAACTTAGAAACGGTTGATTATACGGAGTTTCAATTGATCTTAATCTCTTCCAAATTTTGTTCTTTAGAAAAAACATGAATGGAAATTTTTCGTCCGACGCTTGGTTCGGCTACATTTCACGAAAAACTGAAATTCTGCACCTTCTCCCCCCCCCCATCTCATAAAAACCCGACGCAAAAAAGTGTAACTTTTACCACAATAAAGGGGTTGTATAAAACAAGTTGGCATCGTCTTTTTTCCTTGGATGTTGAAGTTCGAGTCTTATTGCACCGTACCATCTCCCTGTATGATAAAATAATATAAGGATGAAATAAAATTGATGCTCTAATACAGGCTACGTTATCTTACGATATTTCTATTTTATAGAATCTAGTTAATTCGTGATTCTCTCCAATAATACTCGTATATTATCAGCTTATGAGTATAGCACTGTTTTACATACTTCACTCCGATTAAGAGTTGGAAATCAGTTGACTTTATTCAGGAAGCTGTTCAACATCTACAAAAACCCATTTCCAGACAGTTTTAAGAGTAGAGATTCAGATAGTAGTAAGCCAGAAATCACGGTTGAGTAATTAAAATAGGGCGAGGATTTAAAAGAAGATTAGAAACAGAGGTGGGGCTTTAAGTAAGGGTCAGGTGAAAAATGGTCGAGTGCCCCGATTTAAACCTGTGGGGAGTTGGATAGGACAGGGGAGGATTGGGGGGCGGGACCGACCAACCGGACTCGCCAATAAAGTGCAGATTAACAGGCTGCTACTCAGCTTCTTCTCCATCTTCTACTCCGACTATTTACTCCTTTTATTCATCTAATTCCGTTCTATCTAACTCTTTTTATTCCTTTTTCCTGTTTTCTCAACTTCTTATTTGAGTTAACACTTCAAGTTCTGCTTTTTTCTTCTTCTTCTTCTTCTTCTTCTTCTTCTTCTTCTTCATTTCTATCAGTACTTTCTATTTTTCCAGTTCCTCTTCTTTGCATCATTCTTCCTAGTTTTTCCATTTCTTTTCATCCTAATTCATTCATTTCCTCTCCTCGATGATCTCGTTGATCTTCTCTCTTCCCAAAAACCTCTTCCTCCCCCGCTTCCGTCACCAAGATCTCCACCTACATCTATTTATTTCTCTTGCTTTTGGTGCCAAAACCTTCCTCATTAAAATCATCTTTTTCCTATTACTTTACCCTTCTCTTAAATAATTTACCTCTGGACGAGCACATTTCCTGCTTTTCTACTTCTTCCTGTCACTATACTTCTACTTCTGATTATTATTCTCCTCTAAGCTCTTTTCCTCCTTCTTCTTCTAATTCCATATTTTCCAAATACTCTTCCCCTCCTACTCTTCAAAGTTAACCTTTCTTAGATTCTTTACCTTATCCTCTTTCTAATTCCAATTTCTTCCTAACTCTTTCCTCCCCCTCTTCGTCATATTAACTTTTCACCAAATTCATCACTACTACCTCTTTCTAATTCCAACTTTTCTCCAAATTCATTACCTCTACCTATACCTAATTCCAATTTTCCTCAAAATTTCCCTCCTAATGGCTTACACTATCCCACCGGACCTCCTCCCGCGATCCATCTCACTCCATTCACCTACCCCCTCCCCCTTACTTCACCACTACCTACCTCTCATCATCAGCAACCACTCATTTGTTATAGCCTGGTCGAGCAAAGAAGACGTTATAGTGAGATGGGAAAATGACTCCAGCTCGATCAATATTGGTTAAAAAATTATAAGTTTGGTATCAAAGTGTAGAGCAGAATGTTGACTGCAATTTGAGATTAAATTTATCATCTTAGTACAAATATTGATGGAACTTGAGTCATTTTTCCATCTTGCCAGAATGTCTTCTCGGCTCGACCAGACTATACTTATTCTCACAGTACGCGAGGAACATCATCGCAGCAGAAATTCGCCCAGCTCCATCTTGTCTTGCTACACCATCTCCCGTTGTCTTCAACAATGGAAACTAATCCAGTAATATAGAGAGAGGCACTTCGCCGCTGCGCTGCGCCGCGTAAACAAAATCGCGTCATTAATCTCTCCCGCGCTTACACGGAAACGCCGTTAGGCCTAGCTGAGTGCCACAGCGAGCTACTTGGCAAATCCACATAGACAAATTTGATGTTCGTCCAGTGGTTGGTCAATTGACATGATATGAATTGAAAATTGGAGTCATTGTTTCGGAATTATTCAATGGAAACTAACATTCTTTCACGTATTAAGTTTCATCTTTATGTTTAGAGGATGTAATATCCTCCAGTCCAATTTTCTACCTTGTGTAAATGGTACAGAATTTCTATGGTGATTCTATAGAATTAGAATCAGTGTAATACAATACAGTATTAGTGAAGAAACGGTAAGAAACATGATAATGATACAAAAAATGACACTTTGAGCGGGTAAAAGTGTACCGACTTCAAGTTTGAATCAAAAGGCATCTACTTGATCAATACCACCGTATTTATATTAATCAGTGTGAGGATATTCTTATATATTCTTCATATTTATAGTGTGAGGATGAGCCCTAATAGTCATTTCTGAAATCTTGTAATTAAAGAATTGTTAATTCTATAATTTCACTGAAATCACTATTGGGAGTCAATCACTATTTGAGTTGAAATTTTTAAAAATAGTAGGCTGAAAATGTTCAGAATTGAAGGGTACTGTGTACAGTCTATGAAGAAACTGGAGGGACTCCAAAGACCAGGTTTACGAAATGCAATAGAATTTACTTATTGTAATCTTACTGTAAAATTATGCGAGTAGATGAGTGATAGAAAGTGTTCAATTGATAGACACAAAAGAACTGAAACCAATTCAGCAACAATCTATTATTTGTGAGACGAGCAAATGCTGTATCACACAATTTTTCTCATTTCAGTTGTATCGAAGTCGGAAGCAAGGATTCAGTTGGCGTGTCTCAAGATGAGAACAATAAGAGACAAAGTCAATGGACAGCGTTGTTCTTTTCCTACGAAAGAGAGAATTCTCTCTTCTTTCTTCGGCTATAAAAAGTTTCTCTTCTGTCTGTCTTGTCACCAAAGACTCCCCCTCCACCTACATCGAGCCTAAAACACCCCTGTAATCGTTGCACATCTACTTCCATTCAGGTTCTTTTTCTCTCCTTCTTCATATTCGATTTGTACTTTCTACTTTTTCTCTTCATTTCTTGTCGATTTTTTTTTTGCTCATAGAAAAATGTTCACACTTTCAAATACCTCTCTCTAATCTCGTCTTTTCTTATAATACTTCACTCACTTCCTCCTCAAAATAATTTTCCTCCCAAGTATTGTTTTCTCGTCCTTTTCGTATGAAATCTTGCTCTTTTCTATTTCTCATCTCTCACCTTCCTTCCTCTTCTTGGATCTTTCCTTCCTACGAATTCACTCTATTCTTTTCCTTCCTTTCTTCTTATTTTTCCCTTTTCACTTTTATTAACTACAAATCACTAGTCTCATCGTTCTTTTTCTCTCCATTTCATTCCTTTACCATCTTCCTTCTCTTTACCATTTCATTCGTTCTTATTCGCATTTCATCTCCCTTGATATCTGTTTCATATAATATAATATTTTATATTTTCTTCATATTTTTCCCTCTTCCTCCCAAGTTTATTTCTCTTTCGCCAAAGTTTTGTTCCTCTCCTACTCTCTTATTATTTTTTCTACAGTTTTGAATTGTTCACTTCTCTTGAAGCTTCTCTCCCCCTATAATTCTTCTCTCTCCACATCCTCATCTTTTGGATATTTTGTTTCACAATTTGCTCTCCTTTATTCAAGTATTCTTTCCACTCTCACTTTTCCCTTTTCCTTTTTTTATTTCACCTTTTCCTGTTATTTCCCTCGATTTTCATCTTCCTCCTCTTCCTTTTTCCCACCCTCTCACTTTTCAATGCTATATTGTTCTTCTTCTCTCTTAATTTTTCTCTTCGTCTTCTATTGCATATCGTTCATTCTTCCTCACCACACTTCTCCTACTCCATCACATCCTATCTCCTTATCCATCTACGTTTGTTCAACTACCATCCCTTCTTCTCCTTCTTCTTTCTGTACCCAGATGTTATAGAGCTTTCAGACTCCGTGAGAGTGTCTTTCCGTTCACAACACATCTGATACCCTCTTCTTCAGCTGTCGCAGCCTATCTTGAAGAAAACCTAGAAGGGGAATGAGAGAAAGACTAGTCACACATATAAACTGTAGCTGAAAACAAACACGTAAACGACACACGTGCTCACTCACACACGCACACACACGCACACCTTCTAACAAGGGGAGTGACAGATAGAAGAGGGTCGTCGAGTCAGATAACTTATTGCAATCGGCTGTGAACGTTAATCTTTCATCTCATGCATTTACCACTCTGATTGCAGTAGCATATCGTGATGGAAATAATACCGGAGAACCTTTTAATACACGTTCTCATGAGTTTTGATGACACGAGTGTCATCACTCGTGAGCAAACGAGTGATGAGACTGTATAGAAATAACCATCACTGAATGTGCAAACTTCCCAATTTAAATTCATCACACTGTACAATTTTCTATCATTATTATTCATTCATTTATTCAGGGTATGATTTCAATAGTGGGGAGACCCAAAGGGTTGTTCCACTTCACAATATTATAACCTCATCTTTCACAAATGAAAACGTGGAGAACCATATAGTTCTTTTAAAAAAGTCATTTCAAAACCAAATTTTTTTATTTCAAAACATCATTAACAACTAAAACTTTCTTATCATTACTCATGGAAAGTAACGCAAAAGGCATCACCGCACGTAAGCAACACTCATGTAAAATCTATATTTATCTTTAACATAACAACAATAATGATAGGTCGCATTTGAATGAGAATTCATGTATTACGGTAAATAATATGGTGCCTAGAAAATAATACAACTTCCAAAATATTAATGTTCTGAAATATTCATGTTTTGAATATTAAGAAATATGTTTGATAGTGTAGGACTATTATTAGAACTACCAATAGAACTATGTCCTACATGGTTCTTCATGTTCATTATAATTATTGTGAATTACGATGAGTATTGAATTCCTCAATTAATGTGAAATAATGTTTTCAATCTTTTTTAAGTTTATGTTGTCTAGTGAACAAGTGAACTGTGAACATTTCCTATTGCTCATCTCATAAATAACATGAATAAGTCAGACATTGGAAAAGTAAACGTCTATCATGAAGTCAATTCAATTTGATATTACCACAACTGATAAAAATAAGTTGACTATTCATGTAGTTTCAATATGGGCTTTTCCTCAAACCCTCGTTCATCTCATGGGAAGCAAAAGTGAATAGGATATTTTTTATATTTATATATAATATTTTTCAAATAATGGAATATTTCTTATGGATATAAACCTAAATTCCATAAACTCATAAATTTCAAGTCCAAGCAGTATTTATGGTATTCTACAATCCTCATGTCTCCTTTATCTCACAATAATAGCGTTTTCTACAACTGAAAACAAACTACAGTATATGGCAACTATATAGAATAATTTCTCCTACAAGTAATAAAAAATTGTGTTCTCTTAGTAGGCCTACTATACTCATAAATAGCGTTTCCAGCTCTAAAAACCAACTATATAGAATAATTTCCTCTACAAATAACTATTCAAATAGTGTTCACCCCGTACCATACTACTAGCTACTGGATCAATGCATTGAGGTGTGCGGTCAGTGAGAATCAGATAAGCGCGCAGACCAGCAAGGGCCGTGGCCGTGGCTATTGGATTGGAAGGCGGGGCACGCACCGGGGACTAAGATATATCCAATAATCTTGAGCCGCTTCCGTTCAGAGGTAGATAAAAATGAAGATAGTGGCCCAGGGCAACTTTTTCCTACCCGTCTAGATGCGGTTATCAGCGTTCTTTACACCCTTATCTACTTCCTCAACGAGAGCTCTACGTTTTCTTTCCTCTTCCTGGCTTTTGTTTTCTTCTTCTTTCTTCGTCTTTCTCGTATCCTTCTTCTTCTTTCGACTTTCTTATATCCTACTTTTTTCGTTTTTCTTATATCCTTTTTCTTCTTTTTTCTTACCTATATTCTTCCTCCTCTCTTCTTTCTACCACTTTTTCTCTCGCATCGGCCTTCTTTTTCCTGTTTTATTTGTTTGTATCTTGTAACTCAAATTCTCATTTTTCATGTTCTTCCTTTTCGTCCTATCCTCCTAGTTCTCCTTTCTTTTTCCCTCTTCTATTATCTCATTTTCTTGTTTTCCCTATTTTGTTGGTTCTTCTTCAGAACTCCTAGTCTATTTTATCCTCTTCTCATACTTTCTTTCTCCTCTTTTTAATCTAGCTCTGCTCATTTTCGATATTTTTGGTCTAACAATTTCATATGTCTTTGATCACTAGAAAGGCCTAGGCCTACTTGACCTTTCCCATCTTAGACTTTACACTAATACTTATTATTATCATAAATTTTATCTATCCACTGCATTCCCTGATCTTAACTCATAATGGCCCATCTTCTTTTTACTCCTCTTTATCCACACAATCTGGTAATTTTCTTCTTTTTTCATCCTCTACTTCTTTTCTCCAACAATTCCCTTTATTTACTCTTCTAATTCCGTTCCACTTCCGTGTTCTATGATCTTCCAAATCAACCCTGAATCAACCAGATCATTCCATCCTCTAACTTTTTATTGACTGATTATTCCAATTTTATTTCTCACCTTTATGCTTATTCACCTCTTCCACTTGCTCAATACCTTTTCATTCTTTTCATCGATCTTCTTCTGGTCACTTTTCTCCTTCCCTCTCTTTCTCAAGCCATTCCCCCTGTAGCTGTACTTCTTCTTCTCTCTCGTTTTCAGCATCCTTCTTCTTTATCGGCTCTCACTACTCTCTCCAACCCCTCTCCATTCCACGATCATTCACAGCGCTCAATTGTGTTAGTGATGACTGCTAGATGTTCCCCATCCTCCAAATCCAAGATCCAATCGAGGAGATAGATAAGACGAAACGGATACAAAATATAATTACATCAAAAGCAATGTATTCGATGGATACACCTTAGCAACTGTAAAGATTTCCTCGACGTACACCTTGGAACAACAGCTCTCCAATTGGTTTCAGAAAACTTTATTGTACGGTACCGTCTTTTGATTTCACAATCCTATCGGATAATTTTTCTCACAGTTTCAGCTCCAAGCAACAAAATAACAGTTTTTCCAAGACCAGCAGGAATAGTGGTTGAGTAATTTTCATTGATGTAGCCTCTAACTGATGTAACTGAACACGTATGAGGTAAAAAATACATGTGTCTGAATACAGAAGTCATATCAAACAGCTATATTTACTCAAGGAACAGCTAATAAATATATTTTACATTGTTGAATTAGTCATTCACAATCACTCCACATCATTCCAAGGTGAAAACTCGTAACAAAAAAGAGTCTTGATACTTTTTGTACAATGAAGATGTGGCTCAGTGCCCGCGTCTGACAAGCAACGAAATCGTGAAAAAATTTGGTTAAGTGGAAGGTGATAACGTAGTTTATGTTATTATGGAGAAATGATATGAAAAAAATTTGCATGAGTCTCTAGCTCTAGAAATATCAGAATTTTGTAGGTATCAGGCAGACTTTTTATTTCTTCTCTACTTTTTCTCCATAATTTTCTACCTTTTCTTCACCTACCACCTCAACTTCCTCTTCCCACTCCCCTTCTTCTTTCCACTTATTTCCTCGTTTCCCCCTTTTCGACTTTCCATCGGCCAAATATAGCTTTGCAGCCCCCTCACGTGCTGAGCTTTCCCCAACCTTCTGCTACAAGATTAATGAACACTCGCCAGTTGGCCACTAACTTACACTACATTCGATGTAACTTCCAACTTCATGTTTGAATCTGGACTCCCAAGTTCAAGGTGGGAGTTATGTATTCCAAGACACAAGTTACATCAAGAGTATAAATGGCTGGGTATGGGAGTCATGCATTAATCTACCTGAACTTTTGCCCAAATATGAGCCTGATACACAATTCAGCTACTTTCCTACTAACAAATTAATCGAACTAACGCTTTTTAAAATGATTTAGGATTGAATGAAACGTTTGGATTGATTGAATATAATAAAAAAATCGATTGTAACGATTGAAGATTGAATAGAACGATTGAAAATATTGGATAAAATAGTATAGTGATACTGTTTCGAGTTGAAGGTTCGCTATGATATCAAGCTGAGCCCTGGAATTGACTTCATTACACTCGAATTTATAAAAATTTACTCAATATACGCAAGAACTAAATAATTATGCACACAAAAACAAACAAATAAAACCTACTCTACAACATAGTACGCCATAGTGGAGTAGGTCAATTTCCACACAGAAAACACTAAAACACGTAAAGACACATTATAAGATATTTCTGTAGCTAACTATTGTATATACTGTAATTGTAGAGTTTCTAATATTCTGTAATTGATGTAGTAGTTTTATTTTTGGGAAATAAACTTTTATTTATTTCAACTACAAACATTTAGACGGTTTCGTCTCCTCCTTGGGCGCTCCAACAGTTGTTGTTGTGAATTAGGGTTGAAATTCTATCAAGCTATGCCTGAATGATTTTTTCAATCAAAAGAAAGAATGGATGTTAGTGGTTTACTAACATCCGTACAAGATATAGGAGAATCCGCCCATCTTATTGGCGTCAAATCAATATAAAAAAAAAATGCCAGCATTTGTGTCAGGATAAGCAATAATAAAATTGTATTTTTTATTAATGGAAGTTATCAATGGAGTCGGATTCTGAAGAAAAAGTGAAATGACGGCGATTGTGTAAATCTTACCTAAATCTCAGAAATGGCGATCAAAAATCGCAAAATGGACAAAACATAGCACAAGTGATGAATTTGTGTTTAGTAGCGATTTTGCGATATTTGATCGCTATTTCTGAGATTTGGGTAAGATTTACACAATCGCCGCCATTCAACTTTTTCTTCAGAATTCGACTCCATTAATAACTTCAATTAATAAGAAAGACAATTTTATGATTGCTTATCCAGTTATAACCCTTGTTGTTGAAAAATGGCGTTTTCTAGCATATTTTTCCAATTATCTCAATAACCGTTAAAGTTACAAACTTGGAACTGGCTAATTTACATAGGAATTGATTATTTTGGAACCTCACTGAAGCCTCTAAAAAATTAGAAAATTCATATATATTGGAAAATCTCAATTTTCCGCCATTGTTATCTCAGTAACAAAGCGTTTTTGGGGCTTGGTCCCATGAAACTTTTTTGTCTACTTGGTGTGAGGAATCAGCCTGAGAAGTATTGCACATTCCTCCTGAAACACTCTGTATATAATATTAAATAGAACTTCAATGAGTGATATGATCAAATCAATTATACAGGTATACTTTGTACCCTTTCTGAAATGTGTTTCTCAGTAATTTGTTTACAATATAGACGCGTCATCAGTTTTCCTTGAAAAATATTGAAGAATCCACTCGGAACAGATATACGATCGCAAAGCCTTGGAAATTGAATTCGCTCGGTAAACTTGTGCAATTTATGAATTTTAAAAAGGATGAAGATGAAAAGAGGAGAACGTGAAGATGGATGGGTAGAATAAGAAGAAGAGAGAAATGAAGGTTGAAAGCAATAGAGGAGTAAGATGGCGAGTGTCTCACGACAGATTGCAAGTCAAGTTACTTTCCCCTCTTGGTTAAGGCAGGGTTTACTCGTATAATGATGGCCAGGGGGCTGAAACTCATGTCTTCAATTTAATACCACTCTCAAGATGAAAAAACTTCCACACTTATTTTTAACGTGGCCTACAAAATTGCCTACTGATTAGCATTATACGACCGGCATATCATAAACAATGTATGAGCATGATTTATTATGATCCAAAGATATTATGAGTAGAAAGCTGAGTTATGGGACTGGAGATGCGTGTTTGGAAAATATATTAGAATTCGATGATCAATAGAAAGTAATTTAGAAGTATTTTCAGACACACTATCCAATTGATAAGAGATGATTATACTATTAAATAAATTAGTTTAGTTGTTAATTATGAAAAATCAATATTGGAGGTAATTCTTGATAAACAAATTACAACTTTCAAACGTGAAACCTGAAAAACTCTCAGAACACAAAAATAAATAGCCCAACGTTACAATGCTATAATGCTATAGAATATAGTCTATACAGTGCTATATTTTTTATGAAGCATGGAAAAGTAGTTGGAACTATTATTACAAAAAAACAAATCAGGTAGATATGAAAACCTCTATTCCGCCGACATAACTAAACAAAGTCAATAATAAATTTTGATTGTCCAGGGAATAAGGACTGATTGAGCATTTGACCAGTAATTGTACGATAATGATAGCAGCAATACGATTCAATTTATTTATTCCGCCTATTGAAAGAACTAACTTTCAGTTTTCTCCTCCGATTGAATATTATACAGAAGAACAGAGTATTTTTCCGACCTATTGAATGCTATACAAAACTAGTGTTCAAAGTACACCGCAACAGTAATGTTCATACATTATTCATTATCAGCGGAATCATGCTGCCTCATTTTGTCGTCATTATCATGATTCAATCTATTATTTTTGAACGTCAGAGCTTCATAATGGACATCATTATTACATCGATCTGTAGAGTAAACTACAATATTCAGCTATTTGACCTGGTTGAGGTATTGTGCTTATTATGGAGTTAACTCCACGGAACAATATCAATTTCGAAAGGCTGAAGGAAGATTTTGTCTGCTTTGTTGATGTTTTGTTATTTTCAATATCTATTATTCACCATCATGATAATAATAATAATACTTCCATCGCTGATTCAGGCGAGAAAATAAACAAGAATATACTCATAGCTTGATGTGCTAGAACATTGTCTACTAGAGATTTTTTCCTGGTGATGAGATTAACAATGCTACAATAATATAACAAAAACAATAACAAACACTACTTCTATGTATATATTTTCAGGTATTGAATGAATGATCAATTTATTACATTTAATTTGTTATCGATTTTATTTCGTGAGCATTTAAAGATTGGAAATATTATTTAATTCAGGCTACAAAAATTACAAATCTCATAAAAGGCTTTATTCAACTGAATAGATTTTAGTTCAACGTGAATGCCTTATTGAGAGTTTGAATCCCTTGAATGTCAGAATATCGTGATAAAACGTCTGAAAATTTTTATTTCCTTCCAAAGTGCTTTATATGAACTTGAGTCAACTTAGTGACATCGATGAGTAGTTGAATGCGATAGTATTAATTCTGGAAAAACGATAGAAGTGCGGCAAATCAAAGCAATTTATAAACTTCATTCTGACAACTTGAGACACCTTTGCCACTTATTCAACCATTCAAACGTCAATCTACAAAGTACCTCGGATCATTGCTCGAGAACTTCTGTTTCCTGTAATCTGAGAAAAAATATTCTAATCTTTTTCACTTTTTCGCGACTTCAAGAATACTTTCAGGAATTAGGTTGACAGCGACAAACTCTGAAATCTGAAATCAAGTTTACCAAAGTTCTTCTCTCCAACTTGAAAAGTTTGCGTGGCTGAGGATTGCTGTGGGAGACCGCTCGACTGAATCCTATGAGACTTTCGCAAAACTCTGACTGAAAAACTTTCAACTTATGAGAAAGTATTATTGTTGGGTCTGGAAATTGATGTAAATATGATGTTTGACTGGCTAGGTCAGTGGAGGATGAAGTTTTTCATTCGAAGAAGAATCTGTAAGAGCCTCGAAAGACATTTGAGTACAAAATGATGAAGATGCATACTGATATGTTATGAATACTTTTCTAACTATTAATAGTTAACTATTTTGAATTATATTTCAATTATAATCACATTGAATGCACTCGATCATTGTATACGATATGATCAATATAATCGTCTTATAATATAATATCAATCTTCTTATTTACTATCTTATAGATTATCTGATATAATATTATATTCGATCTCTTTAAAATTGTTAAAAGGTCATTATTGAATTAACTGCATAACTGCATAGCAGTTCTCTCGTAGATTCCTTTTAAGAAAAATTCAAAATTTTAATTATGTCAAAGATATGAATGAATCAGAGTGATCTGAAGACATGGATAAATCAACCTGAATGGTACAAGAGGCATGAGTGTATCAACCTTTATGATAGAAAAACAAGGATGTATTTGATGAGCATTTGAAATAACACCGATACATTCTCCCACTATTATAAGTTACTGAATGTGCAGATTTAATAAAAAAAATTTCCATGATAACTTGAAACAATATTGCCTGCTTTCCATCTTTTCATTTCATATCTCCAATTTAAAACAAACTTTGCAAAAGCTGATGAACTCTACTCGTTATAGTAAGGGAAAGCAACCTACTTTTTCATTGCTCAAATTCTATGTGAAGTACTTCAAATACATTGATTTTCCATTGATTCAATTGAAGGATTGCAATTGAATTGAAATAATACGATTGGATTCAATAGCCACTCACATCTCACTCTAACTATGGAGCTTTTTCAATTTTTGTATGTAATAAAAAGCGCATCTCTTTTCCTCACTGGAATGAAATTCTCCAACGAGATCCATTCATTATTATGGTTATATAGCTCAAATATTGCAGGCTGCATGGAAATATTAATAAAGATGGATTCAATAAATGAAATCCATGGTTAGTTATTACTTCAATACCATACCACAAAAAATTGATACTGTGTTATGAGGATAACACTTATAAACCAAACCTCACTTCAGACGAATTTCCATTGCTATCGTGATTTTCATTCGTAGAGACTCTTATTCGTTACCGGTATATTCAGGAAAAAATCCCCCAAGTACATCAAATACATTGATTTTCCATTTTCCAATCACTACTCTGTAATTTAAATTCAACCTTCTATAACTTGTTTTTATAACCTTTGTCTCAAGAGTTTCTTTAATTGAATTGTAGAGATTCTTGTGTCATTTCAGAATTATAATTATATAGAAAACGTATCCCCTGAATCAAAACTCCTCGAAATACTTAAAAGGTTAAATCAAATTTGGCCAATATACTTTAGTATTGCTTCAGTTTAGTTCCAGTTATCAAACCATCAATGTCAAGTGATGGCCATCAATAAAAGTATAAGCATTCAATTCTGGTTGAATTTTTACGAGAATAAAGACCTATTAAATTAGAAATTATTGAGATTTTGAGTTTTATTTCTAAAATTTAGTGAACTACGTTATTACAAAGATGCTTGGAGGTAGAAATTAGGAGTGCCTTTCAGTCGTACTTAGTTGTAACGACAAAGAAAAAATAGTGGAATGTTGAAAGTAGATCAACAATTATGATAATTGAAAATATCAACAAATATAAGTTAAAATATCAACAAATATGATAAATTCATCTACTTTTTATTAGGCCTAGGTATTGATAAATAGATGAAACCGAACTCTGAAACTGACTACAATTCTTACTCAGGCCGTACTAATAAGCCCAATTCTCATTCCATTCTTCCGAAAAACTCCACTTTCATTGTACGGATAATGATTTAGGAAAATTGTTCATGCCAGGATAAGCTATCAATTCCCTAGCTTCAACTAATATTAGACAAAACACACTAATAATTGAGAAATAACTTGACAAAGCTGTAGCCTATATGGGTCTCAATTGAAATTCCAAATACACAATTAGACAAGGAGAGCTTCAATAAGCCGTAAAACCACAATTCGACTGACGGAAAAGAATTTGAATGCAATAAAAGTAGAATGAATAATAAGAAGGGTGTGTGAGTGTGAGTGTGCGTTTGTCGGTGAGGTTGTAAGATTGGTGGGGGGGGGAGTGTGATATAGGAGGGGGGGGGGGAACAAAGAGCACTGCATACCTCAGGCTTAGTTCGCCGCGCGTACCAACGTAATAACGTGAAGAATGGAGATTAAAGGCGTCGTAATTTAACGGAATGGATCCTCCAAGGCAAGAGAAGAAGTAGAAGTGAACGAAGAAGAAGAAGAAGAAGAAGAAGAAGAAGAAGAAGAAGAAGAAGAAGAAGAAGAAGAAGAAGAAGAAGAAGAAGAAAACGTAAGTAGGACCTTCAAAGTTGGTCGCGCGTAGTTGAGGCATTCAGCTTCAAATGAATTTGTTAGGGAGCGAATTTCGCGCCACCGAGGGCAGTGGAATTAGGGATGAGAGAGAAGGATAAATAAGACGAATAGAAGAGGACGAGAGAGAGAGAGAGAAAATGGAGAATTACGACGTCCTTTGTGCGAGAGAGCCGGCTCAGTAATCAGTTATCGGTCCCCGAGATAAACTTAATTTGAAGTCCTATACCCCAACTACGATACAGCCCCCCTTCTCACCAATTTCAGTAGACCCACCACAAGACGATACGACGGCTTAAGTCCTTCTCATTTGCACAAGAAAAGCGTCAATTAACAGGTTAGCTTAATCGTTATTCAATTTGCGGATAAAGCTCACTCTCACACACAGTGAGATAGCAATCGGTTTATTGCTTCCAGGTGTTGGTGGGGGGGAAGGGACCCCTGAAATGCGTTAAACAACAGTTTGCTTTAAGGGGGAAGGGAGCAGGCAGGCCTACGTGAGCACTTCACACAGAATTCTGTTAGTTAAATGTCGGTGTAATTCAATTCAAGTAATTGCTGGTGTGTGAGAAGGAGATACGAGACAAGGCTTATCAGTATATGGGTAATTCTTGGAGAAGTGAGCAATTTAAGTGAGTCTCCGGTGTAATCCAGTGCAGAATAAAGGCTTGCTATTCGTTTCAATGGAATCCAATCCTCAAATCTCAAGTGTTGAATTACAGTTCACTGAGTGTTTAGAAAAGATTAAACTTTGGCCTGGTTTACAAGAAGTGATAACATTATAGCCTAATAGTAAAGTAAATTGTGAAATATTATAAACAAATGTTGTTATGAATGGATAAATGAAAAATTCAGTGTAATGTGCTTGGATAGTGTTTATCAAAATTCTTAAGCGAATGGTTCTTATTACATTGTGTTCAAGTCACTTCTGGGAAAATACTTGAGAAAAATTAATGAAAAATACGAAGATAAAAAGATACAGTTTAGAGTAAGACTTCATAGATGCAATAAGACTTCAAAAATTGAATTTGATCTCAAAACTCATGAATTGAATTAAGCTCTTACACTTAGACCTTTTATTGTTCAATAGATATCTTTAAATTCAATGTCAATTGCCCTCACTGATAAAGGAATTCAATAATGGATGATAAGAAAGACAAATGATAAGAATTAGGCAATCTTCAATATTGTACAGTATTTTAACAAATTCATTGAGTGGAAAGTATCAATGATAGTTGAAAATTCGTAGATTAATAGAGATAATGGAGTGAATAAACGTTGGATGCACGTCATTGGTCAAGGCAATACACGCCTGCTGGTGGGCGTGGTTCGTTTCCATTTCCACCAGTAGGCGTGTCGTTCTGTGGCCAATGGAATTCCGAGTTGAAAACTGCGCTATGTCGGCTATGAACACTGTATTCCATCGAGAACGAGCTTGAGTAGGCTATGCTGAAACTATCTACTGGATCTCACTATGTAGATACTGAGCGTAAAAAAGATTCGAAAGTTTGATTTCAAACCGATAGAGAATTTTATTCAGAGAATCCAAGTATAGGTTTTCTCTGAGGTGTTCGTCTATCTTGCTTCAATTTTCAAGCTTTCAATGTTAAAACAAACAAAGTTTCGAGTGAATACATAATTATTAAATACATATATGTAGTTTGGGCGTTTGGCTCAAATCGGAAACATGGACTTATCTCTTGAAGTCAGGGAATGTGGAAGAAATCACTTGTATAGTACGCTGTTCATGAACTATTCAAGCAGCCATTACTTCCATCAATTCAAGTGTTTGATGTCGTAATTACCTGCAACAGAAGATAGTTTATCTATTATAATTAATAATTTTATAATAATAATTATATCTATTATTATTATAATTACTATTGATAATTAATAAAAAATATTGAATTACTCTCTCTACTGGGCCACTACTTCTACGATAGACAATTATACTTGGGATATTCACTTTGTTGGTTTATGTATTTTTTTTATTATCAGTTTCGTTTATGTCTCACTTCTGTTATAAGTGTATATATACCTCCAAAATAGTCTTCAGAGGATTGAATACAATAGGCAACGAAGTATACACTTAGTATTATTGACAGACAGTGTTGACTGCAGTATTTGAATTAGAATAATTACATAGGCTACCGGACACCTTGTGATTTTTTTCTTGTGGGTTTACTTCCAAAACATTGTTTATTCACGAAAAATTCAAGACACAAACCACTTAAAAACAGGATTAATGAAGCAATGACAACCATAACCAAAGAAATGTTAGCAAATATTTGGAAAAAATTGATTATCATTTGGATATTTGTCAAGCGACTAAGTGCGCACATATTAAAATTTATCAATCGAATAAAAAAACTGTTTGAGACGACAAATTAGATGAGAGAACAAAATCAACTGTAAGTAGTTTTGTTCTTCTTTAAAACATGTTCGAAACCGCACAATTCTTATATGATCACCCTGTATTATATTCGCAATTTTTGATTTTCAAGTTATAATTTACACACCATTTGGTTTCTGATTATTTTCAACATCATAAGACAATTCATTTCCGTGTAACATTAACAAATCAATAATCCAATAGGATAAGGACATAACTCTTCCAACTATTTCAAATGAGAATCTATGTCGACCACAAAGTAACACTCCATTCGAGGCACAACACCAAACAAAATTATTTCCTACTCCATAATTCTTCCACAACATCTGATACACATCCTCGGGGAAAAACTTCACCAACCGCTTTTCCGTGGTCTTTTAATCGCTGTGAAAACGCAGCCGCCCTGCACTTGACATTGCACGCAACCAGCGTTCATGTTAATAACTTAATAACAGAGTTTTTAACCGCTGTTTGGAAACCGACCTCAGTTTACAGGCCAATAACAACGCTTGTTTCACCAGTGCGATAAAAAGTACACCACTCAACTAGCCTAGTCTGTCCAAGCAAAGAAGACATTCTGGCATGATGGGAAAATTACTCTAGCTCGGTCAATATTGTTTCAAGAATTATAAAGTTGGTCTCAAATTGTAGATCAAGATGTTTCCTACGATTTAAAACCAATTTTATGATTTTTGAACGAATATTGATCTAGTTAAAGTCATTTTCACATCTCGTATGAGTGTCTTCTTTGCTTACACACACTGTATCAGCCGAACCAAGTGCTAAGTGTGTTCAGAATGTGACATAAATGTAAATAGACTTCTCCTCGTTATCAGTTTATGAGATCGGTTGAAACTATGAGCTAAATAACTAATTGCACGCCATAACTGAGATAAGGGTTGCGTTCAACGGTAATCAATAGGCGACTGAAAAGAGGCCACCACTTGATATTTAATTACCGATTCGTGTTTAGGGTTTGTAATTTATTTTGGTCATGATACCGTGAACAATGTGCGAGAAAAATATTTTTCGGTTCTGATGAAAGTTGGCCCATAAATAAAGAATGTTCAACTCAACTAATTTCAAACTTGAATGCATATGTGGATTCAAGTACGAAAATCAATAGAACTGGAGAAGACATGATAATATAAATGGATCTTGAATTTTAATAATACACAAAACATAGTATGAAGGATAGGAAATGAAAAATTATCAGGAAATAAAGAAGTTGACTTATAAAAAAGGGAATAATTACTACTTTGGTCATAGCTACTTCAAGAAAATATAAAGTTGCAAAACAGCTATGGATAGTTGGATAAGTTCTGCAAATTTAACATGGATAGCATAACACCCAATTGAGGAATAATAATAATAATAAAAATAGGCTAATTATCATTAATGAAAATTGGTCGCGACGATTGTAGGTCTATTATACGGTATACAATACCCAAAAACTCCAAAATTGTGTTTGAAATGCGTGAAAACCCAGAAGAATCTTTAGTTGAAAAACTTTGTTATTTCTTATATGGATGATCTAGTTTGTTGGTTTATAGTGAGAAATTGCGAACTTTTTTCGACTATGGTGAAGTGATATTGTGGAGTGTTTTTTCTTTTCAACCCTTTATAGTTGATAATGTTTTAAAATCAATAGAACTGTTTTAAAATTACTGTTTTAAGTGTGAAATAAACATAACCTACGTGGTTCTCGCTCATCTGGAAAAAATCTAGTTATTATGTGAAGTGAAACAACCGAATACTACTGAACTGAACACTACTAGTGAACTGAATACTACTATTCTCTAATACCTGATACTACTATTCTCCGCGAAAATTATACGAATTCATCACTACTCCATCATAAGGAAGATAAATCTACCATGCGGCTAGGAGTGAACCACTTCACAACTCTGGCGACCAAATTAAAAAACGAGCGAAGAAGTTCAACAGCAAGAAGCCAACAGATTCGTAACAGATTGTTCAGTCTCCTGACTCCAAAAAAGCTTTCGACTTTTGTCGCATGTTGTTGCTGTAAGGCAAACAACACACTGGAAAGAAAGAGATGCATGCCGCAAATCATTGCCGACTAATTACAAAGTTGGAGAGCACCCACCGCGACAAAAGAGAGACGAAAGAATTTCGAGCAAGTAGACAAAAGGGAGTGTGAGAAACGTGTGGCCACCCTCTCCAGTAGGAGCAGCTTTCCCACTTTTCCACCCCTTATCCCCACTTTTCCGAAACCAAACAAACCCAGTCGTCAAGAGATCTCAACAGAGAGTTCAGTTTCCACAGAGTGAATAGCGGCTGGCTTGTTTTTTCTGCAATCTTGACGTTGAATGGCAGAAATGATCTTCACGCTTTCACCATGGTGAGTAGATTCAAAGCAAGCAGAAGAAACGAGATGCTGGATAGCTGTCCAGGCGGCGACAAGAAATGAAACACGCGAATGAGTTTTATGTGAGGTTGAAAGATTTGTGTTGTTTTGGGGAAATCAGCACGTGTCTCGTGATACTTCTTATGTAATTATATGAACTGAATTTTCATTTGAAAGATAGACTTTCTAAGAACTGGATTTTTATTTGAGAAAAAAACGCTTTCTATCAACTGAGTTTCTATTTGAAAAATATTCTTTCTTCATCCTTGTTTGTGAGAAAACAAGAGTATGCTGATTGGTTGAACAGAGTGACTTCAGTTTTTTACTGACGATATTCACCGGATAATAATACACAGGCAGGATCGTGAGAAATAACAATGTCTCACGGAAAGTTGCAGTGATGTTATTATGGAAATTATCAAATCGATTTATAAGAAATTATGTGAGCTTTATTTTTACAAAGATGTTTATAGCGGAATGTACCATCTCAGTTTCGTTTATTGTCATTCTTCTTCCACATCTCACGTATCACTATAATTATAAAAAGATAAATAGAGTAAATGGAAATACACAATTATCAATCATCATTTTATAACAATTTATTTATTACAATTGTCATGTTTACATAACCATTTTATAATGATCCAAGGAAGAAAAAACAGGCTTCAGCCCTTTCTATCTCTTCCCTAATTTTGAATTAGAATATTGTCCAATATTATTATTGATATATAATTTGTGGAAAATCATACAGGCTAATGTAGTGGATTTTATTCAAACGCTTTAATAGTAGGCCTATGAGAGATCAAGATTTATTTGCAGCAAACGAAGCCTTTCGATTTACTCAAAATTAATGAATTCTATATAAAAATCACAGATAAATATCCACTTCAAACACCTTCCAACAATTTCATCTCAATATATCACAACTTTTTCACAAGAAAATTCCAATAACTGAGGACTAGACTGTACTATACATAGAATAGGTGACAGACGAAAGTAATAATACATTAAAATTGGTTTTCCACAAGCGACCAACACCTCATCCAGAAAGCTCTCACTTCAGCAGTAATTGGGATCTCATACTCAAAGTACTGTGGTTATAAAAAATTCGTTTTGGTCATTTCACGAGAAAAATTATAAAGAAGGTGAATGATGGAGTGAGGAGGAGAAGAAGAAGAAACATGAGGATAAAGAGAAGAAGAGATAAAGGAGAAGGAGGAGAAGAGAAAGAAGAATAGAAAAAGAGGAAAATTGCAGTTTGGTGGGACACACCTGCGCCGGACTGGCAAGAAATATGGCCGAGACCGACTATTTTCAATTTGAACGTGCTCCAATATAATTCTAGAGCCACACTGTTACTTTTGGCGAGCGTTTTTTGGAGGCAAAAAGAGAAATCGAAAAATTGAACTGGAGACAATCCAGAAGCAATTTTACTCACCGTTGAATCCTCTATCACTCTCTTTATAACTATTTCCCAGATATGAACTATTTCACCTGTTCTGTATGAGTAAGATGAAGTCAGTGATGAAAATTCATCCAAATAGACTAGAAGGATAATAGGAATATTGAAAATCCTTGTTAAGTCGTGGTATTTGTTAAATTATTTGCCGATGATTATTTTCCAATGTATATTACTATTAAAGCAATGACCTGAAATATATCAGGATATAAGGACTTGACGGGTTTATACATGAATCGTAAAAACCCCTATTAATTATCTTCGTTATCAATGTATCGTTCTCAATGATTAATCAATCACTTGAAGAAGATTTCACTTGATATTCATTGTATAAGTGCTAACGCGATTGATTTTTGTAATGTACTAAGAAAATAAGGCTAGGGATCTTGAAAAACTATAACTAGAACGTGTAAGAAAGTATTACTGACGCCGAAAAGTTGGGCGGTCTCGTCTACTCGTAGTATGATTAATTGGTAATGTTTATCAGATTAGTCATTTTATTATATCAGAAGTATGTTTTTTTAAATTCATGAGTGATTCAATCTGCTAGAAAATCACATGAATTTATAAGAACAGCTTCAATAATCCCCATATAGAGAAATGGAAATGAAATATACAGTCACTAAAATACAGTTGAAGATGCGTTGATAGGCTAAAGGTGAAACCTTGGTACTGCGAGCTTTGTGATGAATAAATGAAATTCGACAATATCCTTGTTTTCATATTACAATCACTAAATTGAGAGTCCAAAAATCTCACCTTCCTGATTTGATTCATATTTTCAATTCAGAAGATATTCGACATCAACTATCAATAGCTATAACTTGATTATCTATCTATAATAATATGTTGCAAGATCAAGGAATTGAAAAGTGTTCATGGCGAGGTGATTGATAAGTATTGTAAAGAACAAACAAAAAACCTGAAAAATCATGAAAAACAGAAGTTCTACGAATATTCGCGTATTCATTTCTATCAAGAACAAGAAAACTACAATAATGTTTTACTATTCCGAAAATTATCATAGACAAGCTTTTCACGAGCAGTATACACTGAATATTCTTTCACAACTACTTCCGCCTAACCACCGTCAATTTTATCTCACGTCTATAGTCTGTCCAAGCAAAAAATACACTTTTGCAAGATAGTAGAAAGACTCCAGATTGGTCAATATCGATTCAACAATTTCAAATTTGTTCTCCCATTGAAGAAAACATTCTGCTCTACAATTTGAGACGAAATTTTCAGTTTTTGAACCAATATTGACCGAGCTGGAGTCATTTACCCATCTTGCCAGAGTGTCTTCCTGCTTGGACAGACTATACGTTTCTGCATGCAGTCACAGCACGACGACATGGCACGTAGCGCACATCGCAGGCCATAACGCCGTAATCACGGCCGCCGTAACTCGACGTTATTCGACGTAGCTCGCCGTTATTCGACGATATTCGTCGTCACGCGTCGCCCAAACACGCAGAAAAAGTGTAAAAATGTGTGATAAGCGTAGTTAGAACGGTAGAAGCATTATGCTCAATGTTTGCTGGTTGTATCAGAGGTGGGGATGCATAGAGTATTATGATTATTGAGTTTGTAAGGGTGTTGAGAGTTGGAAAGGTAGGAAAACGACATCGGGAAAACGAGAAGAGGAAATAAGAAGAGAAGTGAAGTAGAAAAGTAGGAAACCGAGAAAGAATGAGATCAGTAATAACAGGTGGGAGCATGGGAAGAATTAGGAAACATTAGCGGCTCGTGCCAACGAAACAGGTGAAGTGCTATACATTAAAAGATACGGGCACTTCACCGGCTTCGTGGGTACGAGCCGCCAGTATTGAAAAATGAAATAGGGAGTTTGAAGCTGAAAAAGTGAGTTTGAAGGTGCGTATTGGAAAAAATTTGGTAGAACAAAAATAATAAAAATGGAGAATAGGATTGAATAAAAAGAGAAATGTCAGGCAACGAGAGTTAGTGGAAGAGAAGGATTTAGAGTGAATCAGAGAGGACAGAGAAGAACTGTCCAAAAAAATTATCGATAAAGAGAAGAAATTGGGTTGTGGAGTGAAGATTCAAAATAATGAAGTTGAAAAAAAGGGATAGTAGAAATTCGGGAAGGAAGGGGGAGGAGGGAAGTGTGGGAAAAAGGAACGATGAAAAAAGATTGAATAGAGCTATAATGGAAATATAGAAGCATATCATTAAAATAATTATGAATATAGATGAAGTCGAGCAAAAAGAAGGGAAGAAGAAAAGAAAGGAGAAAATACGGTGAAAATGGATTAATAATAAAAAGAGATGAATAAGGAAAAAGAAAAAAGGAGACATTCGGAGAGGAAGGGAATAGAATGGAATTATGATGAAAATATGATGGGAAAAATAATCACGAATATTGAGAAAGTCGAAAAAAGGTAGGAGAAGAGAAAGGAGAAAAAAAGGTGGAAATACAGATCGATGAGATGGGAATTTGTTCAATAAGGAGTAAGAAAGAGAAAAAAATCAATATTGGAAAACTATAAGTGGTAAGAACGGAAAAGGAGAACCAGAAATCTAGTGAAAAAGTGAAAATTTTGGATGAATACATTGAATAGCAAGAAAAAGTAATGAACAAGATGAGAATTTCAAAAGAAACACGTGAGAGAAAAGAAGGCACAGCAAGAAACAATAGCAAACAGCAAAAGATGATCGTAAAAAATCAAAGTAGAAACAAGAATGGTGAGGGAATAGGAAGCGTAGCAAGAGAGTTTGAGAAAAAACTAGAAGATAAATATGAAGAAGAGTAAGGAGAAGAGCAATAGAGAGGAATAGGATGATGGTGATGAGGCGCGTGTTTATACGTTCTTCAACGAGCAACGACCCAGTCAGTCTCAGGAGGCCACAATGAGCTCTGATAAGGAGTCATGTCTGAAGAAGGGGAAGCGTGTGCCAGTACGTGGCAATATGCACGGTGTCTAGAAGAGAAGAAAAAGATGATAAAGAAGAATAACAAGGAGAAAAAATAAGATGACAAAGATGAAAAAGCGGGAAGAAGAAGAATAAAGAGTGGATAAGAAGGAGGAGGAAAAGATTATTGAAAAGAAGATGAAGAAAAAGATGAAGAAGAAGAAGAAGAAGAAGAAGAAGAAGAAGAAGAAGAAGAAGAAGAAGAAGAAGAAGAAGAAGAAGAAGAAGAAGAAGAAGCAGAAGGAGAAGGAGATGATGATGATGAAGAAGGAGAAGGAGAAAAAGAACATGGAGAAAGAGGAGTGAGATAAGAAGGAAAAGCGTATAAGAAAAGAAGGGAAATAAGAAGGACAAGGACAAGCATAAACTGAGAGAAGAAAAGAGAGAAAGGAGTGATACAAGAAGTGAAAGCAAAACGGAGAAGAAGAAAGAGGGACAGAAGAAGAAGGAGAAGAAAAAGTTGATGAAAAAGCATAACAAGAAGATAAATTAAGAAGACAAAGATGAGAAACCGGGAAGAAGAAGAAGAAAAAGGAGTGGGGAAGAAGTAGGGGGGAAAGATGATGATGAAGAAGAAGGAAGAGGAAGATGAGTAAGATAAGAAGGAAAAGCATAAAAGAATGAAAAAAGAATAAGAGGAGTGGGATAAGGAGGACAAGCATGGTGTTTCCTCTTCACCAGGGGGAAAAGTGATACAAGAAGTAAAATTAAGAATTACGATAAGAAATAAAAATAATAAATGTAGAAAATGAAAAAGGAAGAGGAGTAAGATACGAAGGAAAGCATGAATAATAAGAATCAGAGAAACAAGAAGAACGAAAATACTGAAAAAAGAATTGAGAGGTAGGAGGAGGTGAATGAAGATAAGAATAAGAGGAAGGAAGGAGGCGACGGTATGTAGTTGGATGATTACTTGTAGAAGAGTAAACAAAGGAATCAGAAGTCAAGATGGGAGTATTAACCGGGTGTTATCCCGCATATGGGATGGAGGGTGTGCACTGCGCTGGTTGATACTTCAGAATATAAATAAGAAGGGTGGCAATAACGAACGGCAATAAGGGTGGCCTAACGTGCTCCTTTCACTTTTTCTATTTATTTCCCCTTATTCTTTGCGTCGAGTCTCTGTTTCCTCACCTTTATTCAACCTGCGCATCACTGTCTACGTTTGAACTATTCCTCCACAAAAATTTTATTTATTTAGTTCTTCCGTAATGATGATTACAATGATTATTATTCTCCCAACTTCCTTATCCCAAATAACTTTTTTCTCTTACAAATTTCTTCTTCCATTTCATTTTTCTTTCAACCATGGCATTTTTCTCTCTCAATTCATTTTCACATCTTCTTAATACTTCTGTACTTTATATCCTTTCTCCTCTTTCATTCTTCTCCACCATACTGGCGGCTCGTACCCACGAAACAGGTTATCTTTTACTATCCAGCACTTCACCTGTTTCTTGGGCACTAGCCACCAGTGCTCAACCACCTTTTCCTCATCCTCGCTTTTTTCCAAATTTTCTATTCTCTATTCTCTACAAAATAATTATTTCACTCCATCCTTCCTCTTCCCTCCCACCTCTTCTAGTTTTTTGTGGTCCTTCTTTCTCCTCTTCTATTTTTCACGCCTTTCTCCTGTTTCCTCTCCTCATCTTCCCCTCACTGTTACCCATACTCCCCCAAACACTCCCCCTCCCACTTCTCAAATCCTTGTTATCTCTCCCCTATCACGATCACCCCCTATCAAACGTCACTTGCATTCACCCCACCATGCACAACTCTCATGTATTTCGACTTATTCATTTCTTTTATTGCTAGTTACCGCACCGTAACAACATCCCCTCAACCCTCACTACCACCCCCATATCGTCAACCAATAGCTGCGTGACTCCATTTCGTCAACGCGTTGTGTGTCGCAATCTCCATTTCCACATTTTGTCGATTTTATGTGCTGTACAGCATGCTTCATCATGCTTTCAATCATTGTTAGGATGCCATTAAGCATTCAAAAATCGACCAAATGTTGAAATGAGGTTGAGTGGTAGAGAGGACTTCCTAGTCCTAACTCCGCCTCATACTTTATTCAAATATTTTCATTTCAAATAAGGAATTATAGAATCAGCCTTCACTCGTCGAAAACACGTTCAAATAAAAAACATACAGTTCCTGCTAATTTCGAGAGGAGGCATGGCGTGGTGGAGAAGGTCGATCAAAGAAGACATGTTGGAAAGATGTAAGAATTACTCCACCTCGGTCAATATTAGTTGAAAAATAACTAATTTGGTTCTATATCGTACAAAACTCTCTACTCTACAATTTGAAAAGAAATTTTTCATTTTCAAGCCAATATTTTCCGATTTGGAGTCATTTTCTCATGTTACCAGAATGTCTTCTAGGTTCGACCAGACTATAAGTTTCATTGAGAAGTGAGAATGGGAATATGTAGTGAATGGCAATGATGATAGGGGGTTCAATTGTCACCAAGAAATAATGGTGGAGGGGGGGGCAATGGTCACTTCTTCACTGGGAAGTAAAGATTTGGAGGGGGGTACTTGTGGGGTCACTATTGTCACTGAGAGCAGAAGAAGAGGAGGTACTTGCCACTGAGGGGGTGTAGGGGAGAGGACACTTGTCATCGAGGCCTGCAGAATAAGGGGGAGTCACTTGTCGCTGTGGAATGAAGGGAGGAGGGACATTTGTCATTGTGATAGTCTGAGCTGTCATCGTCTGACCATGCCAACACACTTCATAGAGCTTCGAGAGTCATTCAATGGTTTCTATAAGGGGAAGAATAATTGGCAGGGGAATACTTTATTTTCGTTTTCAAGTCCGAGTCGAGATCAGTGAGTCTTATTTATTTTCGTAGCAGGAAACACTCTTGTGATAGATTTTTTTCAATATTCTCCAATGTTTTCATTGTAAGATGATGTTTATATTGTGATTTTTTTAATTTCACTAATTTCTTATCAATTTATAGTGTTTTGGAAAGCTTTTTTATGATTGCAAAATGCATGTGAGTAGACACTTACTTTGTCAATCTGTCTTGAATCTGTTTAATGACAATGAAGAATTTTACAAATACAATCCATAATCTTGTTGTAGAAGCTGGAGTATATTTTTAATATAAATTAACGAATATTGAACCAACAAAATTGATATGGTGAATTAATTTGGTTGATATTGATTCCTAGAACTGCCGAACTCGAAGTAAATCCTTCATTTCAAGTATTATCAAAATTGCACAGAGAATAATTACTTTGAATCCGGGAGGCTGGAAATAATGATTGAATCTTTGATTTGGTGATTTTTGTTAAAAATATAATTCGTGCTAATTCTCAATTTCAGAAAAAAATTCACCAAGTTTTTGCCAGTGAAAATTAATGATTGGGTAAAATTGTATAAAGTAACTTACTGTTTGTATAAATTGGAAGAGGAACAGGTTTGGGAGAAATCCTGTTGCACTCTCCTTTGTAAATCATTATTGAATAAATGTGTAGAAACTGTTTAATCATTATCTTTGAATGAATGATTTATGAATATGATCATTAGTCGTCGGGAGCTCGAAATGACTTTATTTCATTAGACAAATATCAAGCAGAATTCCTCATGTACCAGAATTCATGATCAGTCGTCGTCGGATGCTCTAGAGATAACTTCAACAGGAAAATATACAGTAAAACACCTCTTGAATTTACTAGAAAAACGCGCACCTAACCAAATCAGTTCATTCCACGAAATCCGATTGACCTTTAGAGATGCTATTTCCACGAACTGTCTCACTTGAAATCAATCCTCCATTGCGAGTATAGTCAAAGAAGACACTCCGTTAAGATGAGGAAATGATTCCTGATCGGTCAATATTGCTCGAAAAATTATAAATTTGGTCTCAAATTGTATAAAACATTCTGATCTACAATTTGAGATCAAATATATTAATTTTGAATTAATATTGTCCGAGCTGGAGTAATTTTCCCATCTTGCCAGAATGTCTTCTTTGCTTGGGCAGACAGTACATTAGAAATGCACAAGCTCTCACCCTGTATGGCCGTTGGTTGCTCAATGCATGCACTCTGTGATCCTTGCAACGATCTCCTCCATTGTGGAGAGCGGCTTAGAGCAACAGCGGCAGCCGGAGCGCGCATATGAAGCGATGCTCGGTTGACCGTTGTCAGATCCGACCGGAAAACTACACACACACCCCTTAATGGAAACTGCGAAGAGTCCATTGTTGAGTGCTGTACAAACAAGCAATTGCCGGCTCACGGTTCGGAGGCCACTCTCTCTCTCTCTCACTCATTCACTCTCTCTCCTGCTATCATACTCTCAAACATCATTATCTGTCTCTCTCTTACAGTATCATACTGTGTCTCTCTCTTACTCATTTTCTTCCTTCTATTTTTCTCTCTTACTCTTTCTCTAGTTATTAGTTTCCCTATCTTAGTTTCTCAACATTCTTCTTCTCTCCTTCTTCACAATTTCTGTCTCTATTTCTCATTGCCAGTCGCTGAATAATATTCTCTCTCTTTCGCTAATTCTTAATTTCCCTTCTGCTTCCTATTCTCACTTTTTCTCTTTCTCTAGAAAATCTAGAATTGAAGCGTTTATGTATTGTTATTGTCTATATGAATAAAGAAATCTAATCTAATCTGATCTCTTTCTATCTCTTACTCATTCTCTCTATCACCTACTCCTTTCCACACTCTTCCTAACATCTCTCCTCGATTTCTGTCTCTATCTCAACTCATTGCCAGTCATAACGGGGGATGGCTTCATTGAAGGGGGCTATGGGGATAGTGATTGAACGCTAGCAAATACTAGATTGGCCTCATACATGGTGAAACAGCAATCTTCCTCAAGGAGGACAATGATTGCTCCCCTAGGGCTGAACATGCTGAACTCCCTGAACTCGTCCATGATACAGTGGAACTGATATATGTATCTAGTGAAGTGGAAAATTGAGTTCCAGTTCAAACTTCAAAAACCTTGAAGTGTGGTTGAGAGTAGTCATAACAGTGACGAGGATAGTTGAATTTGCTGATAACATCCAGGAGAACGTTTGTAAAAATTTACATAGTTATTCCTTTCAAAAATCAGTTAGAGGAATGAGTAAAACGTGAAGTGGTCCAGGACAAGACGTGAACACAATTATTGATAAAAAAGATTTATACAATTCATTGTCTCTTATACATGTTGAGATGGGTGAGTTGGCCAATGATCATGGCTGCCTTAATAAAAATTAGCTCCATTCAGAAGAATTCCATTTGAAAGTCATTTCAAAGTATGGATGAGGTGGATTATTCTCTGGAATGTCGGTATAATATTACAGTTCCTAATCTTTTTTCAACCAGAGCTGAAATTTGATGTTGGGATGACAAAACTGAGAATTTTCCTTGTATTTCAGCACCTGTCAAAAACAGAATGAAGCTATTCCTATGAAATCTTCCAAAATGTATGAGTTGAAATTTGTATAACGCATGTGAACATTGTTGGAATCAGCTAACATGTATACTAAACTGTCATCACTTTTTCGAATTGATATGAATACTCGATTTTCCTTGTATTCTGCATTTGACTTGCACAAAATCAAATTGATATTTCAGGATTATTTCTCATTATTCCAGGTATAATATTTATAAAACACACACCAATGTTGTTACACATAATTAGACTACTATACTTAATCGTATAACAGATTCCATTTCCAAAAATATAATTCATGGTCATAGAACCAGTAGTTTTCACTTCAAGTTGAAAACTAATCTTTCTGCTGCTCTGTACCCGTTAGGAGAAACCAAGAAAAAATTCATCATCATTATTGATATCCAATGATGATCAGTACAATTATAAAAAGAATAATTTAATTTATAACAAGACCGCTATATGTAAGTTTCCAGATAATTATAACAGCAAAAGAGGAATCACAGATGATGAAGAAGATTTACCGATAAAGACGGTGAATAGTAGATGACAAGAGGTTTGAGGCCGAGCAGAGTTCCTGGATATTTGGTAAGCCGATTGGGAATCTGATTACAGCGGGCCGTCCAGCCAGTCCGGCTAAGCTCTCAAGGGACTTGCACAAAGAACAAGTCCAACGCATGCTTGACCACCACCCGCCGTCAGCTGGGAGACCAATCTTCAACCTGAGTTCAATCTGAGTTCAAAGCTCCACTCTCGGCACCTGGACGTCTTCAAACTACTCCATTATTTGACTTGGAATACCTCCTTTTCACCTTGGCTGTGATTCAATCCACGTGGATTCGACTTCCTTTAATGTTCGAGGGTGACAAAGTTCTCAGGGTGATTCCGTAAACCAATTAGTGGAAACCTAGAAATTAGTTCAATTGAAAAATGAAAAGTTATATACAATATACATGTCATTGATATCCTGTCTTAGAAATATATTATGTAAATCGATAAAATTGAAAGGGAATAAGTAGTAAATTTTTAGATATTTCACTTGTGCTATAATATGATTCGTCTATTTTGGTATGTCTTCTTATCGAGAAAATGAGAACAAATTAATCCTATGGGTTATATTGTGTCTATTGACATATCAATGGAGATCTATCAATGGGCTAATCCCACATTGTCATCTCGATCCCCTCTTTACCCCCTCAACATTACTAACATCATATATCATATGAAAAGGAAGCAAAAACAACAAACCAAAATGGTTTAATGATGTAACAAGGATGAAAAATCGAAACAAAACGCATTCAAATTAATCAATTCAGAATAAATTCTCCAATAGTATTTTACAGTCGCGGGCGGATTCCAGGATTGAGCTTTTACAAACGTTGCTATTTCATTTGAAAAAGAACAAAATATGGATGAAAATGGATAAAAATACAGATAATTGAGTTCAAAACGTCTATTCTTCAAATTTTTCAAAATATTTATTCAAGAGATAAAAATGAGCTTTTGCGCTATTGAAATAGAAGTAGGAAATTATTCATTATTTTTTGAAAACTCAAAACTCATTCGGAAACTTATATCGGAATGAAAACAAGAAGAGATCAGCTCGAACAATCTGCGGATGAATGTTCGTTTGCAACCCAAGGTCAAAGTTCACCATTGTTGTTTTCAATCGCTCTGTCAATTCAAAATCTATTTTGCGCACCAAACAGGAAAATCGAGTGGAAACGCAACAGTTGATTGAAAAATTGGCCGGTTGTGGAGTCAGTCACTCATTTTTCGGCTACACTTTCTCTTCTGCAGCGATTTTATCTTTTTGACAGCAAAATCAATGCAACGGACGCACGTCCCATCACCCGGAAAAAGCGTGTATTGTTCAGTTGACAGTTGACTTTATTGCCTCATCTCCGCACTAAATCTTCCTTCACAGATTTAGAAGGTCAGCAACAGATTTATACAGGTCAATCAAGATTGATACAAGTTAATCAAGATTAGAACAAGTTTATCAAGATTCATACAGTCAAAAGATTGATGAGAGTCACGTTTTTCTAGTTTTGAAGTAGGTATATAGAGTGATAAAATACTACTCAATTGTACTATATTCAATGTTCATTCACTGAATTTGACAGATTGTAAGGGTACCTGGAAGACTATTATTAACCCCATAGCACATTAAAATAATATTATTTGAATAAAATCAATCGTAATTTGGAAATATTGAATTGATATAACTGTAAAATCGTTGAATAGGTGTTGAATTATCACATTGTATCAAATTAATACGAAGAAAAAATATCATAAATACAAAGATAGAAGTAAAGCATTGTTTTTATCAACCTGGGAATTAATAGGCTAGAGTAATAAAGCCCCAGATAATTCAAACTTCTTCTTATTTATAAACTTTGATAACATTCGATAAACTTTGATCACCCTTGATAAACTTTGATAAATTCCAGGGATCTAACCAACCATATAAACCAAAGACCTCATAACTTTCAAGTTACACTAATCTTTAGTTTTCATGTATTTTCTGTGATCTAATTGTCAAGGGCTTCTTATAAGGGATGTATATTTCTTCAGTATTGAGCTATGAAGAGCAGTCTATCATGAAGTGAGCTCACCCATGAGAGCTTCCTGGGAGTAGCCTAGGTAGTGTATTGTCGGTACTAACACAGTATAACACTGTAACAGTCAAGTTATAGATAGGTTATCCAGTTTGAGTGAGTATAGTACATGATCCCCTTAGCATCAGTTTCATTAGGTACGAATAGAAGAGCGTCCGTTCACCGCATCTAGGTATTATGCGGTACTATGCACAGTGTACAATCCCCCTCCCATCACAATCCAGCTGCAGAAGATCCCTGCTAAGCGTATAATATTATGGAGACGGGAGCATCAGGCTGTTGTCGTCACCTGTGTCAAGGGCTGTTCAAGGGCCGACGGCTGTCCCTTATCGATTGTCCGCCCTACAAGGCCCTTGTCCGCCCTCTCTCTCGCTCTCATGCAGAGTCGCCTCGCTCCCTCTCTCTCCCTCGCACAAATAGAGACACCCGAGCATCAGGTAGTTTCTTATTATGTGTGTCAAACTTTCCAAGCGTGAAAGCTGCCGTGAAAATTGTGGAAAGTTGCGTAGTATACTATCGAAACTTGTGGAATGTTTGTTGCATCATATTATATTAGCTGAATAAATAACTAGAATTTATTTGATGAAACTTCCGGAATGAAATACTTTGTATCCCTCATTATACATCATATACTTTCTACTTCAATTCGGGAGTTATATAGATGAAAATTTTGTTGGAACGTGTTCGATATTCACCTATCATCTTTATATCATTTTCGAGAGTCAAACTAATAGAATCTTAGCTGAATCTTTAATTGACCTAAAATAAGTAAGTCAACTCAAGTGAGTTTTTGAAGCAATCATAGTGAGCTTGTAATGCATTGATGAAAGTTGCAGTTCCCATTTTTTGTCTACTTTTGCTAAGTTTGTATAAGAATGAGAGTTTTTGTATAAGCATTTATAAATTATTGGAAATTTCACGATCTTTAGTGTGAATGAACCTAATAGCAAACTGACAACTAACCAATCACGATGAAAAAACTATAATAATCTTTCCCAAGCGAATACAAAACCTTTTTGTGGGAAAACGGAGTTAGAACCGCCTCCTGAATATAACCAATAGTACTAAATTATTCACAAAAAACTTGGTGAGCTCTATAATCAAGTTGAAAGTATCGTTATTGTTATTTAGGACTAGTCATTGAGCGAGGGGTCAAATTGTGATCATTTGGTTGTATTGATAAGATATGAAGAGAGTAATCATGAGTTCTCTATTAGGGGAATAGTCTTGATGAATATAGATATTTATTAGAAGTAATTTTTGGGGATTTATTCGTTATATATATCGCTGTTCATCAGTCCTACTCTATATTGGTTATCATTCTTAAGACCCACCTAGAGTCAAGTGATGAATGATAAACAATATAGAATACGACTAGTAAATAGGTATATGTAACTAATAAATTCCCCGATGAATAGCTATATCCACCAACAGTATTCCCCTAATAGAGTTCTCTTTTTCAAGAGAAATATGAAGAGTGAACGCCCAAATAGCATGTCAAGAGACACTAATAATGCGTTGTTCGTTTGACTTATGAATCGATCAATTCATTTCTACATTTTTCTCGCTTCACGGTTTATTTTAGAAAGTCTGGTGCTATCAGTTTGACACATATACAGAACTAGTAGGAAGCAACAACTAAACAAGTCAGTGTGTTGGCAAACTTAATTATTTGTCAGCAGTCAGCCGAATGTAAACATTTATCAACTCTAGTGAGTGAACCTTGCAAAACGAATACTCCAGTCACGAGAATGAGGAGTATAGTCGGTCTAAGCAAAGAAGACATTCTGACAAGATGGGAGAATGACTCCAGCTCGGTCAATATTGTTTCAAAAATTATTAATTCAGTCTTAAATCGTAGACCAGAAAGTTCCTCACAATTTGATAACAAATTCATAATTTTTGAATCAATATTGACTGAGCTGGAGTCATTTTCCCATCTTACCAGAATGTCTTCTCTACTTGGACAGACTATAACCTACTAGACTTGAACTATTGCTGTAATCTATTCAGCTTTAAGAATTTGTCTCATTTATTTATAGCTTGATTTGTAACACGTTCTGGAAGCAGTATAATAAAGCTTGCCATCTTGCGTTTCCTCCAGATAGTAGATGAATAGATGAATGGATGAATAGATGAATAGATGAATAGATGAATAGAAGAGTAGATGAGTAGAAAAGTAGATGAGTGAATGAGTAGTTCATGAGTGAGTTTCTACAACTCGTCAAGTAGGTTACTCATGTAATGAACAAATCTTGTATCAGTAATTAAATTCAAATACGACCCCATTAAAGCTTCCTATGTATGCGAAGTAACAACAATTTATTGACACCATTATTATCATTGCAGTTTCCGACCTGATGCAAACTACATATATTATCAAGAGTTCTTGAAGAAAGTATAATAATATTATACTTATCAAGTATAATAATATCATCAATTATTTCTGTGATAATATTATTATTATCAAGACTTCTTAAAGAAAGTATAATATACAAAATAGAAGAAAATAAGCTTTAGCAGCTCGGCTCTAAGCTTCACCATACACAGTGCAGTATAATATTTACGAAGCCAGGCCTTACTCACAACTCACAGTGTATCATGCAGCATGAGAAGCGTTCGGATTTCATTTCCATGATTAATAAAGCGAGGCATTTACACATGCAGCGCGGTGCGGCGCGGTGTGGCATAGAATGAGACCGCCGTGTTGGCTTTTTAATGAGCGCGATCGATACGCGGCCTTTAAAAGCGTTTCACTTGAAACTTTCAGCCTATAAACGCGCCACGTAAAGCCGAAAGAGTTCTAAATAGGGATGGAAGATAAAGAGTTTGGTAAGATCTAAGAGTGAAGGTAGATTGAGAATTTGGTAAGATCTAAAAGAGATGGTAGATATAGAGTTTCGTTTAGAGTTTGGTAAGATCTAAAAGAGAAGGTAGATAGTGAGTTTGGTAATGATAGCGGTTTCGACTCGCATTTTGTAGTGACTTTGCAAAGTTATTCACAAGCTGGGAGATAATATTAATGAGGATTAACTCAATTTAAAGATAAATATTAATTTGCCGTGATGGGTATTACTTACACCAGAGGCTATGGAATGGTGCAAGAGAGATGTACGATTCTAACGATTAGTTTCCGATAACTTCTATGAATTTGATTGATTCAGGTATGAAATATGAGTTGTCCAAATGAGATATGTGGAATAACACTTATTAACAAAATGCTGAGTTAGGGAGGCTCTTACCTACTACCTGGGGCTTGATTTGTTGATATGAATTTTTGTAATTGTTCTTTCCATGTTTTTATACATTAATATGAAGAAATCAAGAAATTAAATAAATTCATAATTCTAAGATTCAATTATCAATTCAAAATTTCAGGATGTTGATTCGGCTTCAATTATAACCTTTTTGGTTTTTGAATTTATAGTTTTTTCATAGTGCTGTTTCATACTGAGTGAAAATTGCGCGAGTGAATGTTGAAAAGGGTCGTTACCGAAATTAGTACATTTTGATCTGAATCCGAATAGACGTTTTGGGCGAATGCCTGTTGTTTCATTTCTTCTATTGAATTCTTGTGATCAAAACAATAAATGAATCAATTAATTAATGGCAATTCAATCAATCAATTTTAAAATATAAATTGGAGGAATCAACAACAAAATTAATGAACCTGGCAGTACTGTAACTGGACAGTAAGAATAATATTCCACTGTTCAAAGCATCCTTTCTCAATCTGTCATTATTTGGGTTGATTGAAAGGGAGAATCCATGAAACTAGGCATTCCTAATCATTACCACAATGTGGTTACTACACAGCACCATATCTGGAGGGCAGCTTGAAAACGAGCAACAATAACACTGATTCATCTAGTAGTCATGAACAGCCTACACACAATTTCGCCAATTAGGACAGCATCATCAATTATGGGAACGACCGACTGAAGAGTACAATGATAGGCTGCCAAATTCCCATTTTAATTTTGATTTCAGCTCCCTCCGGCTTCAAAATGGTTTGCATCATTAATAGAACTGCATCACCTTGCCTGGTTACAAATGTGCTGATTATGATTCAGCATTCATAGATTGCTGTTTGATTGGGTTGAATTGGATCTATTTTAATCAATCCTCTTGGTATACAAACTATTTTCACCTAGTGAATACTCATAAATATTTGTATTTATTCATTATCTTCTTAGATTTTGGGATTCAAATCATTCTTATACAAACAATCAATGGTATCGAACAATTTTCACCTAGTGAATGAATTACCATCATTCACTAATATACAAACTCATTAATAGAAATTAGAGAGAACAAGAGACCTTACATTTATTTTAATACCTCTTTTCATCAAGGCTACTGTTCTTTTAAGGCTACTATGTATCTATCCATTATCTTCCAAGATTTTAAGATTTAAATTATTGCTAATGTTCAATCCAAATTGGAGATGAATGTTTTAAATAATCTTTGTATGAATTCTAATTTTCGAACTTATTGGAATAATAACAGCCTTATTGAAATTCAGTCAAAATTAATTTGAAGAAAGAGTAACATCTAATGTTCATCTCTGTATGAGAAGATCTCTGTGATTTATACCAAAGTTGCTTTTTCCTCATATCAAGGTCGCAAAATACTGATCTTTGGTTTTTGGTTAGTTGTGTGTCAATGAATCTCAATTTGAACAAAATTAGAAATTTAGGGATGTGAGGCTCCCAGAACAAGAGACCTTACATTTAATACTTCTTTTCTTTTAAGGCTACTGTATTTTTTGAAACTTTGAAAAATGATTGAAATCAGAGGACCCTTTGAAAAAAATATATGTATATTTTTAAAAATGTACTCTGATTGTAATAATTTTTTGAAGTTTCAACCTTACATTTATTTTTTGACTTTCGTTTCAATTAAGATCTATAAATAATCAATACTGCGTATCACTTAATGCTGGCCCAACAATGTACTTGATGTACTATGTATACATCACAATAGTATCCCAACCTGGTTGATCAGACAATGTGTTGCCAGACTATCTGGCTTGAGGGATTCCAGGGTCTGACTGGATAATGGGGATTCCAATAATATTGAGACAATGGTCCATTACTACAACGGTATTGTATTTGACCAAAACTGAATAGATAGAATGATAATGAGCTGCATGTGCATAACATGTGACATCAAGCAAGAGGAAGCAAGATCGAGCAAGATTATTTTGAAAAATCATAAATCAAAATCACAAAATTAACTTTGAAATACATGTCGTTTTCTACTATATAAGGGAAAAAATCATAATCTTCATCTTTATTGGGTCATGTTATTTTTACAAAGAAGATCACAACAGGCTGTCAAGCCCAAACCTTTCAATCTTACAATATTCATACAAACAAGGAACATGCCTATTTATATACCTATTTGGATATTATTCATCTATTCATTTGAAATAAAGGAAAGAATTTTCAAGGAAACGCTTTCCAGTACTCATTTATGTAATATTCAACATTGTTGAGAGCATGATAGTAGCATACATAATACCATAGTATGTGGTTATTTGTTATTTCCATGATAAAAGCATTCTTGTTCCAAAACAATTCAAATAATAATGAGCTATGCAATCACATTCATCGTACTCAAATGAATCGAAATACAGCAACTGGATATCATCCATAATTCCAAAAAAATGACCTTTTTAAATGTGTATAAGCGGAGTCAATATTGAACCACAGTATTAGTAGGCCTACCATCATTTGTTAAAACTATATCAACCATAGAAAAATAGAGCCTCATCATAAATAATTAGATCCATTGATATAAATTATTCGACGGATATCTTCTATTAAAAATACTAAAACATATAATTTATCCTTTTTAAAATACAGTCAATTTGCAAATTGATGATTGAAGTTTAATCATGGAGACACGTGTAAAAATGTAGCTATGAGAGATTTTTTCCATTCTCAGATAAAAAAGTCATGATAATCAGGGAATTTGGGAACTAGCCCCAAATAAAAGTGATAGTTATATCAATTTCAAGTTCTTCCCTCGATTCATGTAAGTTTGATAGTGAGCTCATCTCAAATTTTACTATATCTACTTCAAATATAATTCATGTAAAAGCTACACACTTAAATAGTCCTTATTCTATGATTTACAGTCATTCAAATGGGAATGAAGTGTTACTCATTGAAGCTTACAATCCTCACAAACAATCTTCACGCAAAAAAGTTGTAAACTCTAGATAGTTGTATACCGTAGATTGCGTGGAGCAATCTAAATGGAAAAGTTTGTAGTCATAATTCTTTTGTAACAATAGAACGTGAATGAAAAAAGGCGTTCACTGAAATCTTAATTTAAATGTTCAAATTCATGTCCATTATTTATTCACTCGGACAATTTGCACTTTCAAAAACATCACAATTGGAAGAATCTTCAATTCAAAAACCAAGAAGATGTTATGAAAGCCAAATGAACACTATTGGGGATGGAACCGCCCCAAACAATGACAACAAAATCAACGCTCTGTCATGCGTTTTAAATATTCAAGGATTTTTCGCGTAAAAAGAGATATTATTGAATCTATCAACCCTACCTGATATTGTATCCTGGTGAAAGTCAGCGTAAATCCATAAACAAATTCTGCTGACAACAACGAATTTCAACAGATGAGCAGACGCGCGATCAGAACGCCAAGACGCACCGCGACAGACTGACTGAACGTCGACAAAGTCAAAACCGGACTAACACTGCTTTTATCAACGTCGGTGGCGCAGTCTCATGTCAAGCTGCGCAGGTTCTCAAATCCAACCTCCCTTCACCCTCAAAATAACCCGCCAACCCCCCTCCGCCCGACGGAATAACCCCCCTCGTCACTAGAAATAACCCTCCAGACACCCCTCATCACCCTCTAATAACAGTTCTGAACCCCGCTCTTTCGCGTTTGGGGATAAGGGAGTCAATAGCCTAAACCCGCACCGATAAAAAGCTCCTCGCACATCTGCGGACGACAGTGGCCGTGTTGTAGTTACCGGTGCTGGCTTTCGGAAACTGAAACTGAAGCTGGCACGCACAGGTGAAATCGCTACGCACCTCTAGTAATGGATGCGGTTGTTTGAAAATCTTAAAGAAATTGCTGTGAATTAAAGAAAGATGCTTTTCTACTTACTTGAATCAGTTGAAATAGTTGATGCAAAAAATTAGGCGATTTCGTCTGCTCTTATCAATAGGAGTTTTCATTATCAATGACTAGATAATTTTCTGGAATCAAAAGGGACAATAGATGCTAGCCACTTGAGCGTACAACAGACAGATCAAACCGCTTAAACTTTTGGCGTGAAGCTGTACTTGATTTGATCAGACAACTTTGTCGTTTGACTTGCTACTTGACTAGATCAGACAACTTTGATTTTTTTGAAATGACGTGAGAACGATATTCACAGCCTACGAGAGAATATATTTTCGATTTCACGGCTCTGAGTTTTATTATTACCAAATATATCAGAGGAATTTATAGAATAATGGAAATAGGAAGTTTTTAATTACATGAAATAACAGGTACAGGTACAAGTACAGGTGCCTCGATTAGTCCAGTTTTTCAGTTTCTTAATGTAGGATAGGGACTGTATTGATCGAACACTGGACTAATCGAGGAATCCCCAAATAACATAGTAGACAAAAAAGTATTCCTTGACAACCTTTCAACCAACAAGTTCATCTATTCATTCATCCTATTTCTCAAATCTATATTATTATCTTTTGATTTCTCAAAATCAATCAAACTTGATTAATTTATTATTCAGGATTGAATCATTATCTATGAATGTGATCCTTTGCAAGAAAATGCCCTTATGAAACCAAATTCATCTTTCACCCCGAGAGTCGCCTAAACGTGTCCCATTTCCGTACAGTCCTCCGGAAATTACGTCAACACGACCAATTTCATACAACATGAATCCCACCACTTTACCAGGTAGTAGTATAGTGAGTTTAGTTAGACCAGGATGTATTGCCTTCATTAATTCGCAAAGCGAGTAATTCTTGGGGAGCAATCATGTCATTGCGGTGCAGTACTGGGTTAGTCTCCAGCTTGGAATTCGGCAATAAAAGTAATGACCAACTCAGCTGAAGAGATTGTCCTCAAATGGTACACTTGAGAACCCTTATACGTGCCTGCCAGTTGTATTTCCAAGTACTAATGGAAAATAAACGGAATAAACAACGCAAATTGAAACGGGTTTGGGTATCAAACTTTCTTGTTTTATGTAATTTAATGTATTTTGAAGCGGTGTTCGGTACGACTGTCAACAATAATGTTCTGAAAAGAATCAATTTTCTAAAATTATGATCCTTTGTGATTATAATGAATAATAAATTTTGAATATTTATATTCCCACCAGGAAAAACAAAATAACATGTATAATATACAAAAATATATATGCATATCAAATGGGTATATGAGTAAAAACATAGATAAAATGGGTATATCATTTTCATTAAAAGATTTGTTCTCAATCACCTCACACCTCCAATCATTAAGAATGATGATACAATACAAATAAAGTGATTAAACACCTCTGAAGCATTATCAATCACACATGGTCGAGCATATAAATGATTCTCATCGCTTTAATTAATGGCTCAATGGATTAGTGGTAACTGAGAATACTTAACAACAATGATTATGATAATACCCTGACTAACTCGATGCACTCAGCTCGACAGTGGTGAACTGTGTTTAGGCTACTGTTGATACAGTCCGGTTCAATAAAGATGACTATAATATTAGTTACCTGGGGAATACAGCTCTCTAATTTGGTATTGTTATTATTAATGTATGGTAACAATATATGCAGACATGAGTTCTCAGTTATTAGATAGAAGATTTCCAGTATATTTTAAACTATTATTGACATTTATAAATTGAAATGCGCATTAAAATCATAAAATCTGTAATAATCACATTCCTTGTATAGTTGACCCAAGACAATATCGTCTGCTCTTGTTTTCAACAGTTTCTTGTGCGCTCCAACAGCTGTTCAATTCGAGTTGTCATTCAGCTATGCCCAGATGATGTTTTTGACAATTCAAAGATGATCAGAAAAGTCAATTGATGCTTTTTACATCAGTTTCGAGTAAGTTACATCACTTAAATTACAAGAGACAGACGAAACCACCCAGCCTTTTGGTTGAGGCCGCACTGCCAGTGGGTAGAGCCTGGAGGGTGGAGGGTAAATGGTAAATCTATAGAACATACACACCATCCACAGTAATACATCGTATGAATGGTATGTGTTTAGCCGCCATCTTGAAATTCTTAAATATGGACAACATAACCTCAAAAAACAGAATGACGTCATACCATTCATACGATGTATTACTGTGGATGGTGTGTGTATTCTATAGATTTACAAACTACCCTCCACCCTCCAGGCTCTACCCACCGACAGTGCGGCCTCAGCCTTTCTGCTACAACATTATATAGTTCTTTTCCGATTTTAACTTTAATATTTGATTGATTTCAGGTCTCTAACCCCTACATTAGTCGGCAGTTTATATTGATACCCACAGAGACATCGCCGCTATTCTCATTCAGGTGCCTTGCCATTGCCCCGACAATACACACAGATCGCAATGACAATTGACGGATATATCGCCTGCTGTCAATGCACCCATCCAGCAATTGATTCCGTTTGTTGAAAGGCAAAAGCACATTGACTGCCAATCGCCATTCAATCAATGTCAGTTACACACTTGTGAAATGAAAGCGCTAGCTACGAATTATTACTGACTTGTAGGTAAAGTCTGGTCGAGCAAAGAAGATATTCTGGCAAAATGAGAAAATGACTCCAGCTCGGTTAATATTGCTTCGAAAATTATGAATTTTCTCTCAAATTGTAGGGTACATTCTAATCTACAATTTGAAACCAAATCTATAATTTTTGAACCAATATTGATCGAGCTGGAGTCATTTTCCTATCATGCCAGAATGTCTTCTTTGCTCGGACAGACTATATCAAAGGACGGAAAAATGACAACGTATTGCTTAAACCAACGCGTGTAATCATGACAGCTTTCAATCTAAATTATTGAATAATTATATCGCTTGAGGCGGTTGGAATTATCTCTAAGGGGATAATTCTAGCTTAGTCATGAAAGGGAAATATGTTGCAAGTTTCAAACATGATGGTACGATCACATAAACATAATCAATATTATTGCTAAACTAGCCGGTAGGCTTGCTCCGCTCGCCTTCTCCGCCTAGCCTGGACCCCCGACAGTATCAGCTGTGTGAGTCAAACAGGCTCGCTTCGCTCGCCTGCAGATTTCATTTAAAAGGATTTCCTTTGATCATCATCACTTGTTAGGGTTACTTTAAGAGATTGTTCTCAATCAGTTGTTCTACCACATATTATATGATTTGAACGTATTTAGTTCAGTAGTTTCCGTGAAATGAACAGAAGAGCATATTCCAAACATTGAAAAACCTTATAACAGGCGTAAAATCTGAAGGAATTCGAAATTCATTGAACACAGAATTTCTAGACCCAATCTGGACCTGTTTACCAAAATTCAACATTTTCTGCCAATCAGTTCTCGAAAAATCCAAGAAAAACTCCGAAAAATAGTAAAAATCTAATATCGAGCATAACCTTGGGAAGTATATCGCACTTACTTTGAAAATTGATTCAATATCTCCCAAATTAGTTCATCTATAATCTTGCTGAACCATTGAATTTACAGTAAAGATTTGTCGTATGAAGGCGGAGGATATGCAACCCGCAATACATCTACAATTTTGAAAAACCTGATTACTGGCGTAATCTTAAACGGATTTCAAAAATATTTTAACACTACATTTCTAGACCTTAGACGAACCTCTCCACAGAATTTCAACATTTTATGCCGATTGGTTCTCGGAAATGTTGAGAAAACGCAAAAACTATAGAAAAATGCTTTGAAAAAGTTTTGAAAATCCGTTCTTAGCGCGCGTCTAAACGTCCAACTGAACATGCCTGAGAAATGTAAACGCATTTGGTTCAGTGGATTTTTAGTTCTAGTGATGAATGAATCAGTCAGTCTGTCAGTCAGTCAGTGCCATTTCGCTTTTATAGATATAGAAATAAAATTCATCACAAACTATAAGAATAGTAATAATTGGTTGGCTCGCTGAAGAAATTTATAACGCGCCGCTGATAACCTGAGGATTTTGGTTCGATTCTTGACCAGAGAATAGATTTTGACAACAGCACAATCAGCACATAGATTCGGCGGAGACGATAAGCCGTCGGTCATGGATGACTAAAAGGTAGTAAGTAGTCTTCTCCCATCATCATCCCTCACATCACCCACGCACAGACCTGAGAGCCAATTAAGGCTTCACCCTCGGAAAAAAATTAATGCTCGTAAGAGGTACAGTAGCCGATACAGGGAGAGTATCATAAGGGTCATGATCGGATACAGAATACAAAAGGATTTGCTGATATAATGGAGAATTAACTCTAAAGATTGAGAAGAGAAGGATCATAAGGGTTATAATCGGATTCATAATACATTATACAATATTCCATGATTCAAGATTCATTATTCATTGAGCACCATACAATATCATGGAGAGTTGCAAGAATAAACACCCATCTCCCAAAACGTTTTCCTGAATGAGAGTAATTCTTTTAAACCAGTATTGCTACGATATCCAGCTCACACCTAATTTTACAAAGCAAAGCTCAGTGAAGCCTGTTTGAATTCTACTAAGCTGTTTTGGGACGCTATTAGGAACAAAACCTTTTGACTGAAGCCATATTACAGCTAACAGCTTTCACAATACAAAAGTTTTAATGGCTCTTTGACAAACGTAGTTCTTGTGATAACAGTAGGGTATTGATAATAGTAAATGATAATAGTTACAGTATTCTCAATATTAGTTTATTTCTACTCACGATGATATGGGCAGTGGAAATTTACCTTAGAAAATATAATTTATAATTTGAATGTTGGATATAGATGTTTTCAATTACGAGGAACTGAACTGATTTAAAAACAAAATGTTTTGATCAGGAACAACAACAGGAGTGATGATAACACACAACCCATTATTGATGAGTGATGTATTATAGTTTGGGAACAAATTTTATTATTCTTAATGAAATCTCATACGAGCCACAAATAAAGCCGAACAATGGATCGAGATTGGTTTCATTAGAAGGATCTAGATTTTAATTTCACTTTTCTTCTTTAATGGTTCATTGATGTGACTGAATCTTTAAAATAATAATAATTAGTATGACAATTATATTCATATGTTTATTGTAAGATATATTGTGTTGAATGTTATGTTACATCGATATGTTGATTGTTGAACGGGTTTCCAATAACAATGAATAATCATTTCTAACAAAAGAGCATATTAACAGGTTAGAACTGTTTCACTGTTGGAATACAGGTCGAATTGTTTCTTCCCGGTTTCACTTTAGTAGCTCCCTCACCAGAAAGCCTAGTCAGCCTAGTATAGTCTGTCCAAGCAAAGAAGACACTCTGGCAAGATGGGAGAATGACTTAAGCTCGGTCAATATTGGTTCAAAAATTATACATTTGATCTCAAATTGTAGGTTACAATTTGATCTACTATTAAGACCACATTTATCATTTTTGAATAAATATTGACCGAGCTGGAGTCATTTTCCCATCTTGCCAGAGGCTCTTCTTTGCTTGGACAGACTATAGCAAGTCGATCGATTTAATTATAATTACATCCAGAATTGTGTACATTACCTGGCCTAATCGATGCCGGAGCTTCACGTTGAACGCCATCTTATAATGCGCGTCCAAATTGATGTAATTTGCATAAGCAACATTGCCGATTATGATAATCGCTGTAGATCCATTGTTTATGCTTCAGACCAATTAGGTGTTTGCAAGCAAACATTATCATTATTTGCTAGCGTCAATTACCGACATCAATTTTGCGACTAGTTGACTTTTCGATATCGATAAACATTAGTTTTGAATGATTAGAGGAGGGAGTAGGATTCTAACATCTACTTATTATTGAATATAATAGAAAATCAATAAATCCACCTGGAGAATCTGTCGTGAGTACCAACTACCATGAATATCCAATGCTCTTGGAAAAATGTATTCTGGACCAAATTTGTCATACGATATTTTCCATTTCCACAAAATATCGACTCAAATACAGAATTGGATATTATTCCTTACCAAAGTAGCTGAGGGCATAAAATCATTTGAGTATGAGAGAGGAGATTAAGGAAACTGATGAAAGAAGGTAGAGGGAGAAACGAGAAAGAGAAAAAAAGATAGTAAGTAGGAAGGAGTATTAGAATAATTATTATAGTAAGAGCAAAGAATAGAGAGGTAAAAAAATAAATGTGGAAGATTGTAATACTGAAAAGTAATCCATACGAACTCACACCATTGAAACTCATTTTGAAATACACAAAACATAATCATAAAAAAATATAAAAACATAAAAAAACACAAAACATGAACATGATAGGAAAATCGATAATCGTAATACAATATGCTTGGAAATTAAATTGGAAGTAAGAGATATTTAGATCATTTCAGACTCCCGAGTCGTAGACATTACAAAATAAAAAAAAATCACCACAATGGCGACATTACAAAGATAGGTGGTACTTTCTCACTTGCATCTCGCATGCAAATGCTGCATGGGGAAGACCATAATGCGATGCTATTCACATAACAGGAGACATTTTTCCCCATTTTTATACGCATTTGAAGATGAAACACTGTTCAGATGTGAGTGTAATACGTTACAACATAAATGCATCAGACTACCTAATTGTGGGGTGTCTTATACACGGGTCACGTGGGGTCACCTCTCTCTCATTCACTCTCTCTGTCTTTCTAAATTATTTCTTCTCCCTTACACTTCCCAACTCTCTCACTCTATTTCACTAAATGTTTCACGTTTCTATCTTTATCTTACTCTCCCTCCTTTGTCAAATCCTATTCTCATCCTTATTATAATTATCTCTCGCTAACCTCACCTCCTCACACATGCTTCCTCCAACTCCCACTATCTCCTCACTCCTCACTCTTTTTCACCCCTCTTTCTCACACTCTCTCTCTCTCTCTCTGTCTCTCTCTCCTTCTCTTTCACTAACTCTCTCTTATTAGAGCAAGCTATTTATTTATTAATCTATTGGCAAAGAGACATTGGTAAAAAAGACATAGTCCTTGGTATTTCAAAACACCATTTCCACTCAAATATAGTCCAAAATTTGAGGTCCAAATATAGTCCAAATACATTCCAAAAATAAGTCCAAAAATAGTCCAATTTTTTTTCAGCCGAAGGTTTCTCACTCAAAGAAATGATCTGAAAGTGATATAAATTGAAAAATTATATTTAATAGTTATTAAAGCAAGTGATGTAATTAGTTTCTTTTTTAATTTGCATAATATGGGATTTGAGTCAATGTATTTTGTGATAATTACTTAAATAAAGTGAATGAATCTGAATATCTTCGGTCCTTGAAGTAATAGCTACAGTATATTCATTTCTGTATAATAGAAGTACACTTACTCCTTTACGTTATTACGTAATATATTTAAGCAATCTAGAATTGAAGCGTTTATGTATTGTTATATTGTCTATATGAATAAAGAAATCCAAATCTAATCTATCATCTAGATGTCTATGATCCTCATTATGTCTGTCACTTTCTGTCTTAAATTTTAATCTGGTTTTCTCGTTATTCTCTAATCCTTTCCTTCTCGCTCTTTCAATCAATCACCTTCTCTCTCTCACTTACTCTCTCACTCCCTCCTTTTCCCTTTCCTACTCCCTCTTTCTCTTATTCTCTCTCTCACTCGCTCACTTTCTCTCCAAATCTTCTCACTCACACTCTCTATCTCATTCTTCTCCTCACTCCCTCTCACCACTATCACATCCTCTCTCTTTATTCCTTTCTCTCACTCACTCTTCACTTTCTCATGCATTATCACGGTTCGGCGCATCATCTTAATATGAATGAATACGTGTGAGGGGAGCTATAGTCAGTGCAAGCAGAGAAGACATTTTGGCAAAATGAGAAAATTACTCTAGCTCGGTCAATATTGGTTCAAAAATAATTAATTTTGTCTCAAATTGTAGGTTAGAATGTTTTTTACGATTTATAACCAAATTTATAATTTTTGAACCGTTATTGACCAAGCTACAGTCATTTTTCAATCTTGCCAGAATGTCTTCTATGCTTGGACAGACTATAACAGCAGTCACAAAACTTACATACCAATTTACGACCTCTAAATATGCACTCCCCTTGTTTACCTCTGCTAGCAGACGGGCAAAAAACCTCCAACAAAGTGCAGGCACGTGACTTCCTCCTCATATCTGCTCATAGCTCCTCAGCAAACCCGTCATAAGTCAAAATTCGCTCATGCACATTATCTTGAGGCGTCCCCAAGGTTTGCCCAAACATATAAAATAATGTAGCCTAGCAAACACGAGCAGCTAGCTAACGATTTGTCAATAGGCTCTGAGAGTACACAGTTGTAATATTATTTTATCTTCAGGATTGTTTCGGTTGGAGAGTATTGTAGTGAAATAGAATAGCTTTTTGGAACTACAGTGACTATAGACTATAGAGTGTTACAGTGAAATAAAACCACTACTTGAAACCACAGTGACTATAAGATTTCATAGCATTGAAAGCACTGTTTGAAACTACAGTGACTATGGTATTCCATAGTGATAAAGCACTTGAAAGCACTGTTTAAGAATCAGTGCTTAGTATTCTCAAACTGAGTATTCTTAGTGCTTAGTATTAGGATAGTGCTTAGTATTAAGTGACTATAGTATTCCATATTAACTTCATAGTCACCAACTTTAATAACTATAGTAACTTATTCATTTGAAAGTGGGGTTTTGAAGTCAACCTAGGAGAGAACGCACATGATTCGAGTTCTAAGCCTATATTATGGATGACTTTTCAATTTTATATTTTGTTTAAATCAATCATGATGACACTCTACAAGGTTTTAAAAGCAGTGAATTGTAGGGAAAATAGTATCTATAAAGAAAAATAGATTTCCATGTTGATTATGCGTCTACACATTGTTCCAAATATGTAATCCTTCTCCCGCAGACTCCAACCAGCCTTCGTGACTATAATATCAATTCATAGTTGCTGTATTCAAAAGCACTTTTTTAAACTACAGTGACTTTAGTATTCCACAGTTACTGTACTTGAAAGCACTATTTGAGACTCAAGTGACTATTGTATTCCATACTAGCCGGCAGGCTCGCTTCGCTCGCCTAGCCAGGGGGCTCCGCCCCCTGGACCCCCGACAGTGTCAGCAGTGTCAGTGAGTCAAACAGGCTCACTTCGCTCGCCTGCATAACCTCTGCCAGTGTAAGCTGAGACAAACAGGCTCGCTTCGCTCGCCAGCAAATTCCGTTCAGAAGGGATTCAAAACTTATTGAACACAGCATTTTTAGACCTAATCTACACCTGTTCACCAAATTTCGACATTTTCTACCCATTTATTCTCGAAAAATCCAAGAAAAGCTCTGAAAATTCCGAAAAATATAGTTAAACGCTAATATTGAGCGTAACCTTGGCAACTATATTGGACATAGTTTTAAACTTGATTCAATATCTTCCAAATTAGTTCATCTTTAATCTCGCTGAACCATTGAAATTACAGTTTCTAAGGATTTAAGGATTGGTCGTATCAAGGCGGAAGATATGCAACCCGCAATACATCTACAATTTTGAAAAACCTGATTACTGGCGTAATCTTGAACGAAATTCCAAATTATCTTAACACAACATTTCTAGACCTTATCTGAACCTACTTATCAAATATCAACATTTTCTACCGATTGGTTCTCGGAAAAATTGAGAAAACGCCGAAAAACTATAGAAAAACTTAAATATTTGGCGTATCCTTGAAAATTTTCTTGAATCCGTTTTTAGTGCGCGCCTAAACGTCCAACTGAACATGCCTGCCAAATTTGAACGCATTCGGTTCAGTGGATTTTTAGTTCTAGTGATGAATGAATGAATGAATGAGTCAGTCAGTCAGTCAGTCAGTCAGTCAGTGCCATTTCGCTCTCATAGATATAGATTAACAGCATAGTCACCAACTTTAATAACTATAGAAACTTCTATCATTTGAAAGTAGGGTTTTGAGGTCAACCTGAAAAAGAAGGCGTATGATTCCAGTTCTTAGCCTATTATAGAAGACTTTTCAGTTTTTTCTCCTGTTAAAATGGAACAATGATGAAACTCTTCAAGGTTTTGAAAGCAGTGTATTATGGCGAAAAATAGTATCTATGAAGAAAAATTGATTTTCATGTTGATTTTGCGTCTACACATTGTTCCAAATATGTAATCCTTCTCCCGCAGACTCCAACCAAGCTTCCACCCAGTCATTACTCATTTACGGATCATATATTCACAGCTGTTTGGTGGGTTATGCGTGAGACCCTACTTAACAGCTAAAGATGCAGTTGTCTGTTTCTGGAGATGACTACTTCATTCCTTGTGATCTCTTTGCTGGAAGGGTTTCTGCTGGCGGCAACTAAAATATGGAACTAACTTATTAAAAATGTTTATCGGCTGACAGACATGTGCCACTAAGGAGTTAGCAGACCAGAATTGACTTTGGAATATTAATCGTCTTCCACTATTTTCTCATATTCTTTCCCATATTCCTTAGCTGATCATATTTTTATATTCTTATCCAATTTTTTCTATTGTTCTTCTTTCTATCTATTTCCACTTTCATCGTATCCTCTCTTTTCTATTTTTTTATAAGTGTGAATTTTTCTCAATTCTTTTCCCATTCCCCTCACTCTATCTCCTTTTTCTGCTACTTTCAAATAGCATTCTTCTCATTCATATTAATTCTCTTACACTCCCTTACCAAATTCTCATTCTTACTGGTATCTTGCTTCTTAATCTACTATTAGCTCTCATAATTCTTATCCATTTCATAGTTTCCTTCTTCACCAGTTTCTTTCCACATTCTCTTCTAGACATCATTATGTCGCATTTGACATCATCCTCCTCTAATTTCTGTTCTCTGCATTCTTCACTTCTCCTTTTTCTCACTCCCTCTTAACCCTCCTCCTCCCCTTTCCATTATCACTCATACACTCCTTCCTCATCTCCTCATTTACTTCTTCTTCTTCTCTACCTCTTCTGCCTCCTTCTTCTTCTTCTACTACTTCTCTGCTATCTACAGTACCTCCTCCTCCTCCTCCTCCTCCTCCTCCTCCTCCTCCTCCTCCTCCTCCACCTCTTCCTTTTTCTTCTTCTTCTTCTTCTTCTTATTTTTATTTTTTTCTTTTCCTATTTATTTTTATCTGTATTTTTCTTTTCCTTTTTATTTTCTTTTCTTTCTTTTCCTTTCTCTTCTTCTTCTACATCTTGTTCTTCTTTTTCCTCTTCTTCTTCTTCTTCTTCTTCTTCTTTTTCCTCTTCTTCTTCTTTTCTCTCCTCCTCCTCCTCCTCCTCCTCCTTCTTCCTCTTCTCCTTCTCCCTTTTTCTTCTTCTCCTCCTCCTCCTCGTTGTTGTTGTTGTCCTCCTCCTTCTTCTTCTTCTTCTTCTTCTTCTTCTTCTTCTTTTCTTCTTCTTCTTCTTCTCCTTCTACTTCTCCACTGACTTCTTTTCCTCCACCTTTTCCTTCTTATCCTCACCTCCCGGTTCTTCCTTTTATTATTTCTCCTTCATTCCCTCACCCTCCTCCTCCTCACCTTCCTCCTTTTATTTCTCCCCCTCTTACAACTCCGTATTATTCCAACTTATGACTTCAAATGAACTGACGTATGTCAGGAACATGGCATTAGAGCACACACGAAAAGTGAGTTTGAAATATTTGTGTGTAGTTTTGACATTCCCCAGTCTGTAGGCCTAGGGACATCCATCAAGAGTGTTGTAAAGCTGTTCAAGGTATCACCGGCAACTCCCAAACAAAGTAGCAGTGCTGGTGGCAGCAGCTAGTGCCACGATTAGTGCCACAACATGCTAATCATAATCATAACACATCTGTCCCTGCGGCTGCACTAATACAATCTGGTCGAGTGGAGAAGATATTCTGGCAAGATGGGAAAATAACTCCATATCGGTTGATATTGTTTCAAATTGAATACATTTGGTCTCAAATTGTGGAGAAGAATGTTTTCTACTATTTGAGACCAAATTCATAATTTTTTAACAAATATAAACCAAGCTGGAGTCATTTTCCCACCTTGCCTGAATGTCTTCATTGCACGGACAGATTACAGCCTAAAACCTGGCTGCCGGCATCAGGTTGGCCAACTTTGCAACATCGACTTGGGAGTTTTCTCCGACAGTCAGGTTTGCCAACTTATTTTAAGGGCCTTTTCGGCAGCAGCTGAGTGCGGTTGACGTTGGTTGTTGCCCTTACAACTGTCCAAGTAGTACGGATGACGGGACAAATTAATATAATCCGTCGGCAACAAGTTAACAAGTTTGCATATGATTCAATGTAAGAGTACAGATTGAGTGATAAGTTGAAGGGGAAGGATTGCATGAGAAGTGGAAGAAATAGGAGAATGAATGAACAGAAGAGTTGGAAAATTGAAAGAGGGTAGGAGAAGGAAGAAGAAGAAAAAAGAAGAAGAAGAAAAGACGAAGAAGAAGAAGAAGGAAGAAGAAGAAGAAGAAGAAGAAGAAGAAGAAGAAGAAGAAGAAGAAGAAGAAGAAGAAGAAGAAGAAGGAAGAAGAAGAAGAAGAAGAATACAGCTTGAAATAAGCTTACGTGCTATCTGGGTCGGGACTGAAGGCTTATCGTCTCCTCCAAAAGACGGGGTTGTCTTTAATAATTTATAGTTGTCATAATCGATGATGATGTGGTCAAAAAATATTGCCACGATTGAGACTCGAACCAGAGTTCACCTGGTTATCAGACCGGCGCTTTTTCACACCTCCGACGAGCCACCCAAATGAACGCAGGAATGAATAGAGCAAGTGAAGGAAGTAGAAATATGAGTTATGAAGAAGAGTTAAGAGTAGACGGATAAAAAAGGGAAACAGGGAGCACGATCATGAAGTTTGATAAAATTTACAAAAGAAGGAGGAGTAAATTAATATTTCAGAAGAATAAGAAGTAAGAGTAGAAGAAAGTTACAAGAAGAAGGAGCAGAAGGATGAGAATAAGAAGGGAAGAAAGAAGTCAGAAAGGAGTAGAAGCAGAAGTTTGAGAGATTGATGAGACTAAGATGAAATTGAGAAGGAAATAAGGGGGAAAGTAGTGGGAATTATAAAAAATAGTGGGAATGAGTATTTGAATTAGGAAATTGTGAGAATGCGAAGAAAAAAATTGACATGGGGGAGTTCCATAATCGATAAAAATAATGATAATAAATAAAAGTTTATTTCCCCCCCCCCCCCCAAAGAAAACTAAAATTACTACATCAATTACGGAATATTAGAAACTCTACAATTACAGTATATACAATAGTTAGCTTCAGAGACATCTTATAATGTGTCTTTACGTGTTTTAGTGTTTTCTGTGTGGAAATTGATCTACTCCACTATGGCGTACCATGTTCTAGAGTAGGTTAAAAGGATAGAAAATAAAAAAGGATATAAAATAATAAGGATATAAATAATATAAAGGATATAAATAATAAAGGATAGGAAAAATAAAAGAATAGATGGAATATTTTTAATGAACTAAACTAACATTGTGACAAAATTTTAGAGACGATGTAGGAGAATGCCAGAGGAGCAAAGTGGAAGAGACAATAATTAACATGAAAAAGTAGAAAGACAGATAAAGTGAGAGTTGGATATGAATAGGGTAGTAGAGGCGAAATAAGGTAAGTAGTGTCAAGATGGGAAGCAAAAACACAAAAACAGCGATGAAATAGGGGTAACGCATATCCTGGTGAAGGAGAAATATTTATAAAGTGAGAGAAGGGATTGAATGGAGAAGGGCCCGGAGTGAAGAAAACAGCGAGATGTTGCTGAGATCATGTGACAAACTTGGATGAAGTAGGTTTACCTTCCAGCAACATGGAACGCTTCAAGGATTGAAATTGAAAACTATCGTTGTGGCATGCTTCTAACATTTTGAGCCCTGTTGGATAGTTTCAGACAAGTTATTCAACTGAGTTACGTATTGTGCATTTGAACTTGACATCTGCTTACTATTATATCTGGAAGCTCGAGACACAGTTTCTGTGGAATGAGAATATTCAGTAGTTGATTCAGTTATAACTTTGGTATCAACATTATTGAATAATAATGCACGTTTTAATGAACTCTCAATAGATGAAAATATCTCCTGTCCTGATGGACATCACAGCTACTACTGCATCATAGTTCAAGCAAAGAGGATAGGAATATTGAACTGAATCGTAAAATCAGAGTAAATCTATTATTCACTGTTAATTACTTATTAACTGAATAAATCTATAAGCATTCATTAGTTTGTTACATTTCTGTAAATGCTCTAGATTCATACTTGATTCACCAAGTGATTGTTGCAAATTCTATTTTTATTTAGGGGGTATTATTGTGTGTTAATTATTCATTTCAAATCATTATTATTAATACTTCTTCGATTGAGTTTTCTTTACAATTTTTCAAAAGTTGTGATCCATTCCTTTCCAAAAACGTAATCATAAAAGATTTTAAGAGCATTTATTCTATTATTTATTTAGAGCACAAGCTTTTATTCTATTGCTAACAATATGTTTCAGAGAGCCAATAGATAGTTATGGTGTGTCCAAGCAAAGAAGAGCCTCTGGCAAGATGGGAAAATGACTCCAGCTTGGTCAATATTTGTTCAAAAATTATAAATGTGGTCTTAATAGTAGATAAATTTTTTTCCTACAATTCGAGATCAAATTGATAATTTTTTAACCAATATTGACCGAGCTGGAGTCATTCTTCCATCTTGCTAGAGGCTCTTCTTTGCTTGGACAGACTATAGTTATATTTCCCCGGTTTTCGGTATTCTCAAATGAGCTAACCTCACTTTGCAACCCGAACACTTTGTGTCAATAAGCTTCCTTCCTGTACGATTGCGCATCAAAGTTGAACTTTTGTATCACCAACGTTTATCAAAAATTCGCGTGTGAAGAGGCTTTAGACTGAGGCCGCACTGCCGGTGGGTAGAGCCTGGAGGGTGGAGGGTAGTTGGTAAATAAATAGAACATACACACCATCCACAGTAGTACATCGTATGAATGGTATGTGTTCAGCCGCCATCTTGAAATTCTTAAATATGGAAAACATAACCTCAAAAAACAGAATGACGTCATACCATTCATACGATGTATTACTGTGGATGGTGTGTATGTTCTATATATTTACCAACTACCCTCCACCCTCCAGGCTCTACCCACCGGTAGTGCGCCTCAGCCTAAAGGTCTCAATCGACAAGAATTTCTCTTAAACGTTATCATCTCAATGTGAGTTTACCAGATCAAACGGAGTGATATTGATTTCCAGTGTGTAATGTTAATCACAGCCCATAATTGGCAATTGCCGAGCACTCAATGTTATTCAACTAGTGCCATCGGCCGCTTTTATGCTTTTAAGCATTCTATGGTGGGAATTACAATCTGTCCAAGCAAAGACGACATTCTGGCAAGATAGGAAAATTACTCAAGCTCGGTCGATATTGGTTCAAAAACTATAAATTTGAACTCAAATTGTACATTAGGCTGTTTTCTACAATTTGAGACCAAATTTATGATTTCTGAACCAATATTAACCGTGCTGAAGTCATTTTCCCATCTTGACAGAATGTCTTCTTTGAATGGAGTGACTTTACCAGTGGGGATTGAGCAGATCTGCAATGTTGATTGTGACGTTAGATAGAAGAGTTGAAATGAGAGCTCACTCTCCTCCTATCTACTCACACGGTGGCCAATTTCGCTTTATCGGATTCAGGTGCGGTCCTATCGCCAATGCAGTCTCATAGAGATCGTTCAGCAAACGCTAGTGCTTCTACTTTTTCTTATTTTCTCTATCTTCTTTTTATTCCCCGGTTTTTCATCTTCTTTTTATTTTCTACTTTTCCTCATCTGATTCCCTTTGTTCTTCCCTTTCTTGTTCTCCCCCTTTCAGGTTCAGTTCTCTCCTTCTTCTTCTTTCTTCTTTTTTTGCTCTTTCTTTAGCTCTTCATCCTCCGTATTCTGCCTTACTTCATTTATTCCTAATTTTCTTTCTTTGAACCTCATTTTTTTCCTACTTCTTCCAATTACATATCCTCCTTGTTTTGATCAAACCCCCTTCACGTCCCCTTTCTCTTTAATCTCCGTTCGTACTATACCCTTTTTCTCTAAAGGAAAGAGAGAAATTTCTTTCAATTCTTTTTCCTCTTCTCGCTTTCCCACATATGGAATCCTTTTCTTTTCTCTCCGTTCATGTCACTGTTAATATGTCTCTTCATCCCTCCTTCTTTCAACAAGACTATCCCAACTCCTTTTCCTCCTATTTCTTCGTTCATTTTCTAATCACTCTCTTCTATATTCTTTTCGTCCAATCTTCCATAATCTTCTATTAATTTCTCATTTCTGCCTGTTGTCCACTTCTTCTTGTACCACCAGTTCCTTTCTTGCCAGAAGGAGTTGTCCTCCTTACTCCTTGAAATCTTTCTCATTTATATCTCTTCTCTATCTAGCGTACTAGTCTTTTCACTCATTATCATTTATTCCTCTTTCCTGCCTTATTTGTTGATTCCTATTTAAACTTTTTCTATGCCTCTTCACTATTCCCCATCTTTTTCTCTCTCTTTTCTATTTCTCAATTTTTTCCTTTCCCACTTCTTCATATTCTTTCTTTTCTATTTCCTCTTCACATTCTCACCCCTCTCCCACTGGTTTATCGCTCCTCACCCACCATCACCTTCCATCGCTGCTTCTTATTTTTCTTCTTTTTTCTCTCCATTGCAAGTCGAGCCATCAAATGCCGACTACGACTGCTAGAAAGGCACTGAAGCTCGGATAAGAGAATGCGAATTCGCAACACTTTTCGGGTCAATAGGATATAGTCTGTCCAAGCGAAGAAGACATTCTGGCAAGATGAGAAAATGACTTCAGCTTGGTCAATATTAGGTCAAGAATAAAAGATTTGGTCTCAAATTGTAGGATAAATTCTGATCTACAATTTAAGACCAAATTTATAATTTTCTAACCAATATTGACCGAGCTGGAGTCATTTCACCATCTTGCCAGTATGTCTTCTCTGCTTGGACAGACTATACCGACGAACGGAAAAGGCACAAAGCAATGGCGAGCTTTCCACCTTTTGCCCGTTGAAACAGCGCTCTCTTTGAGTGTTCATTCCAAAGGGCAATACCAACGAATACTCTCAAAGGAAACTGCTGAATTACCAGTTGCAATTTCGCGGATTGGGCCTCAAATATGCGATAAAGAAAACATTTCTAAAGATTATTACATGCGATACGTTCACTTGATCAAACGTTACATGAGTTACAGGTCATTCACCTTCAAATACGACTACATACTATTTCATCTCAAATGGAATACCTTATGCACAGTTTTTACTTTCAAATACGTAACAAGAAGTTTCACTTTGAAGCCGTATTCAATTGATAAATGAAATCTTTTAAGAATGAATAACATGAAATGAATATATCTTATTCACAGTTTTCACTCTTGAAATACAAGAAGTTTTACTTCGAAACCCTATTCACTTTATCGAGTATTTCAATACTGTGAAATGAATAATAGAATGGAATATTGAAAGAATTATTATGACGATACAGACCGAGCACTGAATTGAATGAACTACTATGGTGGAATGAAGAGCCACTTGCTCTCATGCTTTCAATGCTTATAATACCGGCTGAATGCAGAAAAAGGTTTAAAAATTGAATTTATTTGTAGCCTGGACCATTGCGTTCTCGTTTTGATGTTTGCTTTTAGCAGATTTATTCCTTGAATAATATAAATTTATTTCTACACCTCTTATCAAATAAATTAATAAACCTGGATTAAACTGAATCATATTTATCAGGAGCTGACCAGTTGAACTGAGTCACTTCAAAGCAAATCCTTTCAAGATGAACCGTATTGAATAAAATTCCATTCAACTTCTTAGCTATAAGAAAAACAGTTAAAATTTTATCATTCTCCAGCTATTAGGAAGACAGTTCAAAAATATTATTTTCGTAAAAAGAACCGGAGACGCACAATTTTTAAGGACGAAATAAAAAACTGCTCCCCCATCCCTTGGGAGGGGACACTCGAGCTGGTAGAGAAGAAAACTGTATAATAAGCAGAAGGCAGCAGATTAAAGTGGGCCCTGGCGACATCTGCACACATCGTTGTCCCACTTTGTCGTCATCGCTCTCTCTTCCTCCTGTCCCACCCTGACGTCGCACCGCGTCCTTTTTTGTCGTCCAGTGTCTTCATCTTTAATATCAACAGCTGACTTTTTCATGGTGCTGACACTCACTATTGATCAGCTCCTCGGAATACAGTACTGTGAACATACCAGTTTCCGCAAGCTGTTACCGGTCTGCACCCTCCCAAAAACCACGCGTCTGCATTCTGATGCAGCGGTTTGCCATGGAAATTTGGTTTTCTCTCATGATTTCACTGATCATTTTCCCAAAAACGTGTGACTCAATCGTGGGAGATTGAACGATTCCAAAAAAGTGTTCGTTGTAGGATTAATTCCTGTTTTGAATAAGAACTTAATTATTGGTAGATCTATTGTTTCAGATCATGATTTTAGTTTAGGAGGGAATTTGACAGTTGATCCATTGGTATAGCTGTGAAGTTTAGTACTAATGCTCAAGTTAAGAATAATTATTTCTTGTGATTCTTCAACTTTTATCGAAATCAATTACGTTATCTATAACAATGCTTCTTTCATTATTTTTTTCTACTTGTGAAGTTGAATAAGTTGATCTAATACATGTTTCAATATGATACAGTAGTTATAACCTGCAGTTGAAAGGAAATAATTATCTCATTATCAAAATAAAGAAAACAACCTTAAATCATCATATCCGATATACAAGTACATCAGGTACAAGTACAGCATTTACAAGTACATCTAGTACATGTATACCAAGTACAACTTCACCAAATACAAGTGGGTCTAACAGGTATAAATTACACTTAGTACAAGTACACAAGTAATACTCAACAACATTATTCTCCTTCTAATAATATAAGTACATATCCATGTTACCATTTAGTGTTGAAATTTCTTCAAAATCCAATCCAAACCACCTTCCACATCACGTTTGACGAGTAGTTATTGATTGGCCTCCACTTGACGCTGAACATTTAGGCCAGCAGCAGTCATAAATCATTTTGCGCACATAAAATGTGTTCACCTTAGTACACACATTGACTACATGCACACAACACGGTTGCATCGCGTTTAATATTTGCAAGCGGCTGTAATCGCGCGTTCTAGCTCATTAATATCCGAGCAAACACGGCGATCACACGATAACCAGCAACTGATAACTGTGATTAATGCGTTAGATCTTTCGGGCCACAAGTGTGACAGAGAGAGAGTGAGTGAGAAGATGGAGAACCTTGAGCTCTGGAGAGTTTTCAAAAAGTGAAACGTTCGCCTGCCTGCAGGGAAGTGAGTTAATCACCGCCAATCGTTATCTGCCCCTCAACCTTTTAAACTTTCTGCAGTTTTTCTTCTTACTCCCTCCAGATAACTCCGACATAGATCAAGATTTTTAAGTTTGCGTGACTCCGCGTCTCACCGAATACATCACACACAGTGTATAATCCGTCCAAGCGGAGAATACATTCTGACAAGATGGGAAAATGACTACAGCTCGGTCAATATCGGTTCAAAAACTACAAATCTAGTCTTAAATTGTAGATTAAAATTTTTCTTACAACTTGAGACCAAATTAATAATTTTTGAACCAATATTGATCGAGCTGTAGTCATTTTTATATGTTGATAGAATGTCTTCTTCGCTTGACCATAACACCGGCCTTGTTAAAAATTTAAACGCAAACCTGAAATTTATTTTGTTCCACACCCACCGAAATATTTCATTAACCACTCGGAGTGACATTGAGTCACTGATAGCCGCAGACGTATAATTTGCCTGTTGACGGAAACGTGTTTCTTGCGGCTGGAAACAATTCATCTTCCGTTTGACAGACAGACGTTACGGAAGTGTTACCTCCACTGCTTCGTCTGGATCTGTGTGCTCTCATTAGACGTTTTGTGGGAGTGAACTTGATTGTGGATTGTGGATGAGAAATTTCTTACTCTCACTTATAGTCGCTCCTCGAGTGAGAGAGAACTCTATTACACAAACACAACTCTCTCCATCTATCTATATATTTCTTTCACCTCTCTTCCTCCCCTCTTATTCTGGTTTTATCACTTTCTTCCTCTTTATTTGACTCTCCATTAGTCAAGGATCCATCTACTTTTCACTCTCCCACTGTCCTAAACACTCCAATCACACTATTCTCCTCTCTCCCATCTTCTTCTAAACATTTTGTTGGATCTTCTCAATTCTTATAAGATACCTGAATCATTTCCAGAATGCGGTAGGGGTAAATGAATATCTTATTGATTAGAACACTCAGGGCCCTTGCGTGGTTTTTTGGCGCCCTGTGTGAGATTTTGGCGGCCCCTCCCCATTACCAAACGAATGCAATCTAACATTATAATTATATTCAAAGACTAACATGATTCTAGCTGCCTTGCATATTCATATTTTTCACATAAGCAATCCCAATGTTGCATGTGTTGTGGCAAAAAGGATTGCCAATAGGGACTTGCTTATTTTAATGTAGGCCTATCCCAACGTATTGTTCCGTGTTTTTTATGTATTGGATACGTGATAAGCAAAAGCATCGGTTAGAAAAGTTTCCAAATTCAACCAGTAGATGACAGCAGTTGACGGGTGGTGTTTCAGTTTTGACTTGGACACGCCTTCATGCCCCGCCTTCTCTTTTCTTATTGGTTCTTACTGGTTTTGTAGGTTCTGTCTTAGAAAATGGCTGCCAGCAAGAAAATGATGGAAGTTGTATGGGTGTATCATACACAAGAAATTACGCTGATTCACTATTGACGATCTTGTGGTAATATAATACTTATTTATGTATTCAGGCTGGTTAGATTCTATTAAGTTAGTATTTGAAGAATCTATTTATAGAATTTAGATTCAGTTTTACTTTTTTCGTGTAACTTAGGCCAGTACTTCTAGACTTCAATAGTTTTATGCTGTATGAGATGAGATGATAATATGATTTCGCACTATACTCATTAATTTTGTTTTCCTACAGTTGCCTCAAAAAGTGCCAATTACGCACTGAATCTAGTTTGTAAAATTGGACATTCTCGAGGAGTGCGTAAAATGAAAAATGCAACGCGTAAAATCGTATTTTACGCGTTCCCACCTAGAACCTAACAACACGAAATAGTAAGCACGTTGAATGGACGTTCCGTATTCAGAATCCGAAATTAGGTTGGCAACACTGGCTCGACCGCTAGCCAGATGCCGGCTCCCGGAAAGCGAAAGTGATTCTAACCTAACGTATTGCGCTCGATCTTTAAGTATAACTTATTTCAATTGATTTTTCTTGTAAAAAATAATGGATTTCAGTGAAGATGAAGAAAACGAAACCAGCACTCCAGAGGAATTGAAAGAAATTGCGAACTCGCTCAGCCTGCTTCCCGAAAAATCCAAACAAATATACGAACATAAGTTTAACCAATTCAATTCTTGGTGCATTGAGAAGAAAGTTACTAGAATAAGTGAAAATGTGTTATTAGCCTACTTTTCCGAACTATCCAAAAACATGAGCCCGTCGACAGTTTGGAGCACATATTCAATGTTGAAGTCTACCATAAAAATAAAAAATGATATTGATATAAGTAGGTTCAAAAAAGTGATTGCTTTTTTGAAAAAAAATGCTGTAGGCTATGTACCTAAGAAGTCGAAGATTCTATCAAAGAGTGAAGTTGAACAATTTTTAAAAAAAGCTCCAAATCATTTCTTTTTAATGAAGAAAGTGGTATTAATAATTGGTATATCAGGTGCGTGTAGGCGTGACGAACTTACCCAGATGAGAGTTGAAGACATCGACGATAAAGGTGATGTTTTGATCATAAAAATACTGAAGAGTAAGAACTACAAAAGTCGCACATTCACAATCACAAACGATAATGAAAGTGACATTGATTATCTCCAATTGTTCAGAGACTACTTAAAATTAAGGCCAGTGAACATTGCCAGCACAGGTCGTTTATTTTTGAACTTTAGAAATGGTTTATGCACGAGACAGCCTGTGGGTAGTAACACAATAGGGAAAATTCCATCCGATGTAGCTACTTTTTTGAAATTGGCTGATCCCCAGCTGTACACTGGACATTGTTTCCGAAGAACTTCGGCTACACTTTTAGTTGAAGCAGGAGGTGACATCCTACAATTGAAAAGGCACGGGGGGGTGGAAGAGTTCTACTGTGGCAGAAGGATATGTAGAAGAATCTATAACTTCAAAAATTACAACTGCAACAATGATTCTTGGTCAAAATAGTCACGTAAATACCAATAAGCCTCATCCAACCTCAGCAATACAACAAACAGCAACATCAACAACTCAATCTCATACCGGTACTGAATCACAGCATTCTCAAGAAGTTTCGTCTGCTACAGCTGGTATCGTAATTAATAACTGCACCAGCTGTACATTCAATATCAGTATAACCAACAATAAATAATAAACACCTTCTTTAACATTTTATATTATATTATAATCATGAAAATAATCAACATTATCAAGAGAATTATCAATATCCAATAAGATGTAAATAAATTTTTATTAGTGTGTGAAAATGATCATCTCTATTTCATGTTTTCAACTTAATTTTACAGCTATTATAACAATGAATAATATCATCTTCTAGTCCTAGTGGCTTTTGCAAAAAGCTTCAGTTGGAAAAAGTTTGCGCATGCTGAGAAGACACGCTGTCATAATATAAAGTGTACTGTAATGACGAATCTTCCCAGCTTGCGCGAACTCTTCTACTGGAGACAACAGTCACTAGATGTAATATTAGAGACAGAGCGCTCCCGATAGAGCGCTCTCATTGATACGCTTCACCAAAAAATTGGTTGTAAAATTACGGTGGTTATTGATTCTCAGCTCTTTCTAGACAATCAGTGAGCTGCCTGCAAGAGTAAATTGAAACAACAACTAAATCAGCTCTACTAATTTGCTTCGAAGACAACTTTATATTGTCCTGACAATAGCAATCATTAATAATAACAGTCATTCACCAACTTAATTTTTCACCAGATTTTTTGGGCAGCTTGTTCTCTCAGCGGTTTTTCAATGGGAAATGGTAAGGGTTTAATGTTGTACGTGACCTTGATGCAGAATTTGAGAATAAATTTTTTGCTGAAAACGACACATCAATTTCTTGAACCGTTTAAATATATATATTTAATTATATAATTCATGATATAAATTTAATTATCAAGTTAATATTCAAAAAACAGTTTGATAGGACCACTTGCTTGCTTCACTATTTATTTCGTTTTGAAAATCTTTGTTGAAATCATGTATCAACACTTTACCTTCCCATTATTTAAAAAATAAATATTCCGCCATCTTCAATTTCCCAAACTTGTAAGATGGAGATACTTACATAATTTTTATGAAGAATATAAAGATGAAATGAATTATGAAGATTACGACAAAAAATACTGAAAAATTACTGTAGGCTACAATAAAACATTTGAAAATTCCAGGTTATTTTCATCCACTCATAACAGGGCCTAATAATGGTAACTGTAGGAAAAATTTAGTGTGCAACTCGACCGTAAAGTGTTGTTGCTGCACTCGAGAAACGTTTTCACTCGCCTACGGCTCGTGAAAAAACTGTTTCTCTCGATGCAGCAATCTGTCACTTTACGCTCTAGTTACACAAATAACTATTTTATATGACGAATATAGTGAAATAAAACTTAAACAATCCATGACCTAATACCGACCCATTGCCAGAAAGTTTTTGAAAAACTACAACATTTCTATAAAAGTATTAGGGAGAAGTTTTTATCGGAGACTGGCTTGTGATTGGTCGACAGAGTGTAGGGTGGTTGTCAGCCAACAATAGAATTTAACTTAAAAAGGGCGATTCTTGGCTTTGCTCCATTGATCGTGGTTTTTTAATTGGACGTAGTTATGCAGAAAGGAACCAATCCACAAAAATGAGAAAATTGGATTTTTCAATATTTGGGTTGATTAAACTCTTATTTATGCTGTGAAAAATGAAAAAATCACTGGCGATCACTCTAATGGCGATTATGTGTTGGTTCCTTTCTGCAAAACAAAACACATCCTACTGTATGTGTTATGCAGAAAGGAACCAACCCACGTAATTGCCATGAAATGGGAAATTTCATTATCAGCAACTAGAATAAATTTTTCAAAGAGAAGAATCATATGGGGCTAATCATGTCATATGAGAGATTTCTACCAGAACCATCCTGTAAACTTCAATTTAGAAGATAACTTACATTTTATACTCATCTATTTTGTTTTCCATCACGAACTGCTAGTAAATATTTCACTCTGAACTATTTTACACGACTCTGCAGTCAAACATTTTTGAATATAAGTTTAAATAAACTTCTACTCACATGTGGAGCGCTTTCGGATGTTAATCCATTTTCAACACTGCCTTCATTTCGCTGTCATTGATTGGTCTAGGAAGCATTGGTGTTGGCGGTACTATTTAAATTTATTATGACGAATAGTTGGCGGTTTTGTTTGAATATATTAGTGTGTCAAAAAGTCTATGGGATTTGAAGTTTAGATGTTCATTTAGGATGTTTTGGGGTCGGTTTTTATGTGTTTATATATTTCATATTGTTCTAGAGTGTTGAGTTCTGGTCCTTTTGTTTTTATGTGTATTATTTGCAAATTGTTGTTGATGTTTGTGTAGGTATGATTGTTTTCTATAAGGTGTAATGCATAGGTTGAATCTGGATTGGTGATGTGTTCTCTGTATCTTTTATTGAAGGATCTGCCGGTCTGCCCTATATAATATTTTGGGCAGTTAGTGCATTTCAATTTGTAGACACCTGGATTTTCAAATTTATTTGTTTTTTGTTGTTTTTTTGTGAGGATGTTTTTTGTTTTATTTTTTGTTTGAAAAGCAATGTTGTACCCAGCTTTTTTGAATTTTGTTGCCATGCTGTATGATTTGGAGTTGAAGTAAGTTAATGTGATGTATTTGTCTTCATTTTTTGTATTTTTCCCTGTTTTATTTTTCATTTTTTGGTGGAGTCTGTCAATTAGGTTTGGCTTGTATCCGTTGGCTTGTGCTAGGTATTTTATAGTGTTGAGTTCTGTGTTGTAGTCTGTGGTTGATAAGGGGATGGTGTTCAGTCTATGGAGCATTGATTTAAAGGCAGCATGTTTGTGTTGGATTGGGTGATTTGATGTTTGGTGAATGAGGGTGTCTGACATTGTTGGTTTTCTATAAATATTGAAAGTATGTTTGTTGTTTGGGGTCTTTGAAATTGTGAGGTCCAGAAAGTTCAGTCTATTGTTTGTTTCATACTCTGCTGTGAATTGGATGTTTCTGTTTATTTTATTTATATATGTACGAAGAATTTCACATTGTCTTTTGTTGCCTCTGTACAGCATTACTACATCATCTACATATCGGAACCAATATATTATGTTTTTTGAATATTTACTGTTGAGAATGTGGGTTTCTTCCAAGTTTTGTAAGAATATTTCGGCAAATATGCTGGATATTGGTGATCCCATAGGTAGTCCTTTTGGTTGGGTGTAGAATTTTGTATTGTGTTGATAGTAGTTTTGTTTGGTGATAATATCCAGGCTTCCAATAATTTCTTCTATTAATTCTGGAGATGTGTGTTTCTGTTGTAATTTCTGTTTTATTATGTCTATGGTTTCGTTGATGGGAATGTTTGTGTATAGGTTTACAATATCAAATGAAGCTAGTGTTGAGTTTTGAGGTATGTTTATGTCTTTTATTTTTCTATGAGATCATTGCTGTTTTTGAGATGTGTTTGGTTGTTCATGTTGATATGTTGTCTTAGTACTTTGTCTGTGTGTTTTGCAAGTTTGTGAGCTGGTGCTTTTTTGTAGTTTACAATTGGTCTAATTGGAATATCAGGTTTATGGATTTTGGGAGAGTTTGTAGAGTTGGTGCTTCAGGGTGAATCTGTTTCAAGTATCGTTTCTGTGTTGGTTCAATCATGTGTACTGCTTGGTTTATAAAGTTTTTTACAGTTTTTTGATATACTTCAGTAGGGTCATTTTTATTTCTTCAATATTGTTCTTGATAATGTATGCCATTGTCTTTTTGTTCAATTCTTCTTCTTCTTCTATAATGACTGTTGTATTGCTCTTGTCTGCTTTTACAAAAGTGATTTTGTTGGTTCTGGCTTTCTCTTTAAGTTTTTCAGCAATGTTTATTTCTGAAGGTTTCATTTCATTTTCATGTGAAGTTGTTGGTTGTACTAATATTTTGTGTTTCATATCTGAGTTCTTCTTGTTTTTCTGTCAATGCTTTTTGAATATATGTTTCTGTGTTTATTATTATGTTTTTCTGGTTATTTGAGTTGTTTTTGTAATGTAGGTTGTGATGTAGGCCTTTGTCTAGGAGTTCTGATTCTTGTTTACTTATTTGAATGTTTGTTAAGTTCATGGTTCTCTGGTAAAATGTGTGGGTGGGATCTATTGTAGGATTGTTTGGTATTAGTTTTTTTATTTTTTCACTGTGTTTTATTTTTAGTTTTGCAATTTTCTTGTTTACCCATTGGTTTGTGTGTTCCACAAGTCCATTAAAGTATAGCTGGCCATATTTGTTTGAAATCAAAAGTTGTTTTTTCATCAGATTCAGGTTATGAGTGTCTTTCTGTTTGTACTGTTGTTTTATTGATTCTTTAATGAATATTTCCTGAGCTTTTTTCTGAGTAACCTTCGCGGGTGTAGATGTGTTTTTGATTTTGATTCTGGCATATTTTGGTGTGACTTTTAGATTTAGGCATGTTTTGTTGAATTGTATGTGAAGGCATGCTCTCCTAACCTTAAATGTCAACGATCTGAAGTGTTTGGAATCTGCTTGTCTGGCTGAATAATACTCATCTATTTTGTTTTCCATCACGAACTGCTAGTAAATATTTCACTATTTACACGACTCTGCAGTCAAACATTTTTGAATATAAGTTTAAATAAACTTCTACTCACATGTGGAGCGCTTTCGGATGTTAATCCATTTTCAACACTGCCTTCATTTCGTTGTCATTGATTGGTCTAGGAAGCATTGGTGTTGGCGGTACTATTTAAATTTATTATGACGAATAGTTGGCGGTTTTGTTTGAATATATTAGTGTGTCAAAAAGTCTATGGGATTTGAAGTTTAGATGTTCATTTAGGATGTTTTGGGGGTCGGTTTTTATGTGTTTATATATTTCATATTGTTCTAGAGTGTTGAGTTCTGGTCCTTTTGTTTTTATGTGTATTATTTGCAAATTGTTGTTGATGTTTGTGTAGGTATGATTGTTTTCTATAAGGTGTAATGCATAGGTTGAATCTGGATTGGTGATGTGTTCTCTGTATCTTTTATTGAAGGATCTGCCGTCTGCCCTACATAATATTTTGGGCAGTTAGTGCATTTCAATTTGTAGACACCTGGATTTTCAAATTTATTTGTTTTTTGTTGTTTTTTTGTGAGGATGTTTTTTGTTTTATTTTGTTTGAAAAGCAATGTTGTACCCAGCTTTTTTGATTTTGTTGCCATGCTGTATGATTTGGAGTTGAAGTAAGTTAATGTGATGTATTTGTCTTCATTTTTATTTTTTCCTGTTTTATTTTTCATTTTTTGGTGGAGTCTGTCAATTAGGTTTGGCTTGTATCCGTTGGCTTGTGCTAGGTATTTTATAGTGTTGAGTTCTGTGTTGTAGTCTGTGGTTGATAAGGGGATGGTGTTCAGTCTATGGAGCATTGATTTAAAGGCAGCATGTTTGTGTTGGATTGGGTGATTTGATGTTTGGTGAATGAGGGTGTCTGACATTGTTGGTTTTCTATAAATATTGAAAGTATGTTTGTTGTTTGGGGTCTTTGAAATTGTGAGGTCCAGAAAGTTCAGTCTATTGTTTGTTTCATACTCTGCTGTGAATTGGATGTTTCTGTTTATTTTATTTATATATGTACGAAGAATTTCACATTGTCTTTTGTTGCCTCTGTACAGCATTACTACATCATCTACACATCGGAACCAATATATTATGTTTTTTGAATATTTACTGTTGAGAATGTTGGTTTCTTCCAAGTTTTGTAAGAATATTTCGGCAAATATGCTGGATATTGGTGATCCCATAGGTAGTCCTTTTGGTTGGGTGTAGAATTTTGTATTGTGTTGAAAGTAGTTTTGTTTGGTGATAATATCCAGGCTTCCAATAATTTCTTCTATTAATTCTGGAGATGTGTGTTTCTGTTGTAATTTCTGTTTTATTATGTCTATGGTTTCGTTGATGGGAATGTTTGTGTATAGGTTTACAATATCAAATGAAGCTAGTGTTGAGTTTTGAGGTATGTTTATGTCTTTTATTTTTTCTATGAGATCATTGCTGTTTTTGAGTTGTGTTTGGTTGTTCATGTTGATATGTTGTCTTAGTACTTTGTCTGTGTGTTTTGCAAGTTTGTAGGCTGGTGCTTTTTTGTAGTTTACAATTGGTCTAATTGGAATATCAGGTTTATGGATTTTTGGGAGAGTTTGTAGAGTTGGTGCTTCAGGGTGAATCTGTTTCAAGTATCGTTTCTGTGTTGGTTCAATCATGTGTACTGCTGTGTATTGTCCAACAATGTCAACTCCAAATCATACAGCATGGCAACAAAATTCAAAAAAGCTGGGTACAACATTGCTTTTCAAACAAAAAATAAAACAAAAAACATCCTCACAAAAAAACAACAAAAAACAAATAAATTTGAAAATCCAGGTGTCTACAAATTGAAATGCACTAACTGCCCAAAATATTATGTAGGGCAGACCGGTAGATCCTTCAATAAAAGATACAGAGAACACATCACCAATCCAGATTCAACCTATGCATTACACCTTATAGAAAACAATCATACCTACACAAACATCAACAACAATTTGCAAATAATACACATAAAAACAAAAGGACCAGAACTCAACACTCTAGAACAATATGAAATATATAAACACATAAAAACCGACCCCCAAAACATCCTAAATGAACATCTAAACTTCAAATCCCATAGACTTTTTGACACACTAATAAATTCAAACAAAACCGCCAACTATTCGTCATAATAAATTTAAATAGTACCGCCAACACCAATGCTTCCTAGACCAATCAATGACAACGAAATGAAGGCAGTGTTGAAAATGGATTAACATCCGAAAGCGCTCCACATGTGAGTAGAAGTTTATTTAAACTTATATTCAAAAATGTTTGACTGCAGAGTCGTGTAAAATAGTTCAGAGTGAAATATTTACTAGCAGTTCGTGATGGAAAACAAAATAGATGAGTATTATTCAGCCAGACAAGCAGATTCCAAACACTTCAGATCGTTGACATTTAAGGTTAGGAGAGCATGCCTTCACATACAATTCAACAAAACATGCCTAAATCTAAAAGTCACACCAAAATATGCCAGAATCAAAATCAAAACATCTACACCCGAAGGTTACTCAGAAAAAAGCTCAGGAAATATTCATTAAAGAATCAATAAAACAACAGTACAAACAGAAAGACACTCATAACCTGAATCTGATGAAAAAACAACTTTTGATTTCAAACAAATATGGCCAGCTATACTTTAATGGACTTGTGGAACACACAAACCAATGGGTAAACAAGAAAATTGCAAAACTAAAAATAAAACACAGTGAAAAAATAAAAAAACTAATACCAAACAATCCTACAATAGATCCCACCCACACATTTTACCAGAGAACCATGAACTTAACAAACATTCAAATAAGTAAACAAGAATCAGAACTCCTAGACAAAGGCCTACATCACAACCTACATTACAAAAACAACTCAAATAACCAGAAAAACATAATAATAAACACAGAAACATGTATTCAAAAAGCATTGACAGAAAAACAAGAAGAACTCAGATATGAAACACACAAAATATTAGTACAACCAACAACTTCACATGAAAATGAAATGAAACCTTCAGAAATAAACATTGCTGAAAAACTTAAAGAGAAAGCCAGAACCAACAAAATCACTTTTGTAAAAGCAGACAAGAGCAATACAACAGTCATTATAGAAGAAGAAGAATTGAACAAAAAGACAATGGCATACATTATCAAGAACAATATTGAAGAAATAAAAAATGACCCTACTGAAGTATATCAAAAAACTGTAAAAAACTTTATAAACCAAGCAGTACACATGATTGAACCAACACAGAAACGATACTTGAAACAGATTCACCCTGAAGCACCAACTCTACAAACTCTCCCAAAAATCCATAAACCTGATATTCCAATTAGACCAATTGTAAACTACAAAAAGCAGCCTACAAACTTGCAAAACACAGACAAAGTACTAAGACAACATATCAACATGAACAACCAAACACAACTCAAAAACAGCAATGATCTCATAGAAAAATAAAAAGACATAAACGTACCTCAAAACTCAACACTAGCTTCATTTGATATTGTAAACCTATACACAAACATTCCCATCAACGAAACCATAGACATAATAAAACAGAAATTACAACAGAAACACACATCTCCAGAATTAATAGAAGAAATTATTGGAAGCCTGGATATTATCACCAAACAAAACTACTTTCAACACAATACAAAATTCTACACCCAACCAAAAGGACTACCTATGGGATCACCAATATCCAGCATATTTGCCGAAATATTCTTACAAAACTTGGAAGAAACCCACATTCTCAACAGTAAATATTCAAAAAATAATATATTGGTTCCGATATGTAGATGATGTAGTAATGCTGTACAGAGGCAACAAAAGACAATGTGAAATTCTTCGTACATATATAAATAAAATAAACAGAAACATCCAATTCACAGCAGAGTATGAAACAAACAATAGACTGAACTTTCTGGACCTCACAATTTCAAAGACCCCAAACAACAAACATACTTTCAATATTTATAGAAAACCAACAATGTCAGACACCCTCATTCACCAAACATCAAATCACCCAATCCAACACAAACATGCTGCCTTTAAATCAATGCTCCATAGACTGAACACCATCCCCTTATCAACCACAGACTACAACACAGAACTCAACACTATAAAATACCTAGCACAAGCCAACGGATACAAGCCAAACCTAATTGACAGACTCCACCAAAAAATGAAAAATAAAACAGGGAAAAATACAAAAAATGAAGACAAATACATCACATTAACTTACTTCAACTCCAAATCATACAGCATGGCAACAAAATTCAAAAAAGCTGGGTACAACATTGCTTTTCAAACAAAAAGTAAAACAAAAAACATCCTCACAAAAAAACAACAAAAAACAAATAAATTTGAAAATCCAGGTGTCTACAAATTGAAATGCACTAACTGCCCAAAATATTATGTAGGCAGACCGGCAGATCCTTCAATAAAAGATACAGAGAACACATCACCAATCCAGATTCAACCTATGCATTACACCTTATAGAAAACAATCATACCTACACAAACATCAACAACAATTTGCAAATAATACACATAAAAACAAAAGGACCAGAACTCAACACTCTAGAACAATATGAAATATATAAACACATAAAAACCGACCCCCAAAACATCCTAAATGAACATCTAAACTTCAAATCCCATAGACTTTTTGACACACTAATATATTCAAACAAAACCGCCAACTATTTGTCATAATAAATTTAAATAGTACCGCCAACACCAATGCTTCCTAGACCAATCAATGACAGCGAAATGAAGGCAGTGTTGAAAATGGATTAACATCCGAAAGCGCTCCACATGTGAGTAGAAGTTTATTTAAACTTATATTCAAAAATGTTTGACTGCAGAGTCGTGTAAAATAGTTCAGAGTAAAATTTTATGCAGAAATCTAGGAATTCCCTTCATTTTTCCATTTATAACTATTGAACCGCATGAGCTACAATGAAATGGTAAGCCATAAAATAAAGAAAATTTAATTTTCTGAACAATGAGGAAAAGTTTGATTTCTTATCTCCAATGAGAGCTGAGGTGCATTCAATGTAAGAAACCTTTACAAATGAAAACTTTGAGGGGCTGCTGAGTGGGTAGCAAGGTGGGTGGTGGTGGGGAATTTTGTCAGAACACTTTTCTCCTATCACACTATTCACTCCACATGAGATCGATAGGCTTCTTCCTCTTGTAGTCTTCTCTATGTATTTTACAGTTGTTAACGAGGTATAGAGCTCGAACATTCTTGTGGTTTTGTAGTGTCTTTACATTATTCTGGTGACTTTTGCAATCATGACGTCTACCACTCCCTACTGGAGCTCCCTAAGGAGGTTTGAGTTTCTAATTAAGTATAGAGCATTCACAACATTCCTCAATACTTTGTTCTGGATTCATGAATTTTGTTTATGTCACTTTTCCTAGCACAGCCCCAATGATGGATATAGTCTGTTCAAGCAAAGAAGACCCTCTGAAAAGATGTGAAAATGACTCCATATCCGTCAATATTGGTTCAAACAATATTGATTGGATTTTAAATTTTAAATCAGAATGCTTCCTACGATTGAGACCAAATCAATAATTTTTGAACCAATATTGACCGAGCTGGAAATATTCTCCTATCTTGCCAGAGCGTCTTCTTTTCTTAAACAGACTATACAATATAATACACAGACCTCAAGTAATAATAGGCGGATATGACTACTCTCCAAAACAATACATAATATCCTTGTCTATTTCTCACATCGCATGTTACATAATATTCATATATATCTAGTATTTCCATATTGTATGTAATTTGAATAGCATAATTTTCAACTGTCAGTAGCTCACACACCCGCCTTTGAGCGCCGCCATTTTATATCAAAATTGCCGTTGCAAATTGCAAAGCGGTACATTTTCAAAACTATCAGTTTGCAATAGTTGAAACACAGAGAAAATTTGAAACCGAGGCTAGGTTGGGCAAATAGTTATCTTTGTTATTGCCAATTTTGATGACTTCCACACAGTGAACTGGAAATAGGTGATTATTGAAGCGTATCAATTTGCTATTGATTGTTGTAGGAGGCTAGAACATGCTTGTCATATTCGAACTGCAAAATTTTGGTTGAATTTGGAGATGGAATATTGGCTGGCTTTATTCTAGGTTTTTTTTAACAAATAATAAAATGTCAAGGTCGATAGGAGTTAAATTTTGATGTTAAGAGTTAAAAGATACAACTTGTTTGATGTGCGTGCATAGTGGAGAAAGCCATTTCATACAATTCAAAAGAATAATTGATTACTTTCGAATAATTATCAAGTACGTAAAATGGAATTCCTCCAATAATTAATGAAAATGTTATGTTTATATTTTCATTGAGAAATACTACATCATTTGGTTGATTTTTTTTTCAATTTTCTTAGCTTAGGCATATAAATTTTGTTCAGAGCTCATCCTCCACAAATAGATTTGTTTATGAGGGGAACATTCACGAATATTGTATGCTTGTTTGATGTTATGATTTTGCATTGTTTGTATCTATGCATTCTAAATTATGTGAATGAAATTTGATTTGATTCTATAAACTTCGATGATATTTATCACCAATGTGGATTCTTATTTTTGAAATTTCCTATCCACAAACGAAAAGACGAGTACAAAAATAATAATTGCAATTACAGTATTTTGTTTATTGACAATACCTGACAATGAAAATCAATACTCGAATTTTTCAATTCGATAGAAAAACAAGGAATTGTCATAACTGATTATTGAATCATTAATTCAAACGTTTCAAATAAATGAGTGATTACGACAATCTCTAGTATTTCCAATAAACATGAATAATAACCGCAATATCACTCCCTACACAGGTGAACAAGAATTACAATCAATTTTCAATTGACAATTGAATCAATGAGAATAAGTATTGTATTCTGTTCTTAGAAAAGTCGACGCTCCAATTTGTTCGGGGAGGAAATTTATTGGAAGGAATTGTGCAATATGAAGAAAGCAGTAGATACTAGACAACAAATACACAGACAATTTTCTACGAAGACTGACAATTACTGAATAAATTAACAAGAACGAGACCGGTGAAAATTGTTTGTTTTCGGTTTGAAGTCGACGGGTATTGTCAACTTATTTGAAACGGCAGTCAGCCAGCACCTTCATCTGTCCAAGCCAAGAAGACATTCTGCCAAGATGGGAAAATGACTCCAGCTCGGTCAATATTGGTTCAAAAATTGTGGATTTGAACTCAAATTGTAGATCAGAATGTTTCCTACAATTTGTGACCAAATTTATAACTTTTGGTCCAATATTGAAGGATCTGAAGTAATTTTCCCATCTTGCCAGAATGTTTTCTTTGCTTGGACAGACTATATCTGGTTGTGTAGTAAAGGGAATAACCGAGGAGAAGCGGTGAATTACAATGAAACAGTCATTTGACATCTTACTGTTTCCGCATACTAATGTGTGCGCACCCTCCCCCTTTCACATCACCCCCCCCCCCACAAACACCCTACCGGATACATTTATCCATTGTTTGCCACCAGCCGCTGAGGATGAATGGCGATTCAGGAAGGCAGAAGAAGTGGAGGAAGAAAAAATATGAGGTGGATGGCGAAGAGGAAGAACCAGGATAAGAAGAACAATGAAATGTGATTATAAGAAGGAACAAGAGTTCAGAAGGAACTGGAGTAAGAGTATGGAGAATGTATGGTAGAGGAGAGGTGTAAAAAGAGAAAATGAAACAATAGAGAAGAAAAAGGAGTGAGAAGATACAGGAAGTATGGAAGAGGATATATTTTATGTTACAGATGATATTATTATCATATGATTTCGATATAGTAGTTACTAAGTTGATAAGTTAGTTATATAGCAAACAGTTCAGTCTAGAATCAATTTAATGAAAGATGGTTCATCCAAATAGTGTTTATTATTCAATTCTCAACATTTTATATTTGATATTTTATTTTCAAACTTCTTACATTGCCAGGAAAGGTGTGTGAAGAGGAAATATAAGAAGAGAAAAGGAAAAAGGGTAGAAATATAGAGGGAGTATGGAAGAGGAGGGGTGTGTGGAGAAGATAATATATAAGAAGAGAGAAAAAATTTTAATTTTTTATGAATAGGAGGAGTGTTAGAGAATGAAGAGGTGAAAAAATGAACGATGAATTGATATTAAGGATATGAAGAAGGCGAATTAATTGTGAGAAGAGGAGGAAGAGGAGGAGAGAGATGAGAAAGGGATTCATTATTTTGATAAAAAGAGCGGGAAAGTATGAATAGGAGAAAAATAAGGATACGTTAATGGGATGAATCATATTCAAGGAATGAAAAAGAAATTAACAGCTAATAATTATCAAAAATTGATAATATATCAGAAAACAAGAGAGGCTCTATCAGGGATTAGGCTCTTTAAGGCAAAGAAGATGCAATATAAGGAGCAATGGAAAATGTATGATGAGCAAGAGAAAGTATCCGGAAATGATAAGTGAATGAATTTAGAGAATATAGAGCGCGAAGCAAGGAAGAAGGAAAAAACATTATTTTGTACGACGAGGAAAGAATCAGATGAATAAGCAGAGCGATGGACGAAGAGAAATTAGGCTATTATTAAAAGACGGAATAAAGAGGGAAAGAAGAAAATAGAAAAGATGAAGGGAAATCATCAAATGAGGATAAAATGAATGGAATGAGTGAATGATAAATTGAAACAAAAGTATGTAAAGAATCAGTTATGGAGTGAAAAGGATTGTTGGAAAAGAAGACGTCGAACACAGAGCTAGTCGGAAGAAAGGTAACAGCTTCTACGAGGGGGAGGAGGAAGAAGAAGAAAGAAAAAAGTCGTGAGATGTAGACAGATAACCAGGAGAAGGAGATGGGTATCAAAATGAAGGAATGAAGGAAGGGCTTTGTCGCGGGTATTTTATAAACGATCAATTTATGCTAAGCGGTAGACGTTTATCCGTTTATCTTGATGCTGTGACTCAAACAAAGACTGCAATCAGTAGTCATCGATGATCGCTCTTTTGTGACACTCGACTATCGACTTCCACGCACATTTAGTTATGATCCGGGTGCATCATGAATTTCCAATGAGCTACTCAAACATCGAGAATGAATTCCACGTGGAGCCTGTACGTGAAAATAATCGTGAGTCATGAAACACCGAATGAAACAGAAAGTGATGATGAGAAAATATCAGTCCGAAAGTTGAATCAAACCCGGGGCTTCGGTAACTTGTTGATGATAAAAACTATCAAAACAGATTTAATAGTAACATATATTAGAAATTATAGTTGATATAGTTTCATTACTGTGCGTCATTATGAAAGTTGCTCAGGAGTAGAAGAACTGGTGTAAAATGCAATGTATGTATAATGCAATTCTTTGATATTCAAGTTGACATACCATCATACAGAAAGCCATGTGAATCTTATTATTAATTTCAGGCTAAAGTTTAATACATACTTTAGACTAATAGTTATAGTTATTACTAAATTACTATTATATTACTTCGGATTGTGGGAAACATTTTGATTCACAGTCGAAGGCTTTTGGTTTGGGCCTATAATAGCCGGGCTGAAGTCGTTTTCCCGTCTTGCCAGGGTGTCTTCTTCGCTTGGATGGACTGTATAGTAGAGTAAATATGAAACTGGAAACCAGCTGGTGGGCTGAGGCTCTCCATGGGTTGTTGCGCCATCGACAAACTAACAAAATTATTTGTCCAAATCAATAATAAATTTAATTTTTTTCCACTGACGTCCATTGATACCTCTTTATTCTGTTATGTAGTTGTTTCAAGAGTTCATCTCAAAATAAGGTTAGTAAAGGGGTTAAACATGTAGACACCTCCAAATTCCCAACAATTGCATCAGTAAGCCATAAGCCCAGGTTAATAGGAGGCGATGCGAATGCTCATTGCTAATTCGGAACTTGTGTTCACAACTCTACCGGCTGCTCCACTTATGATCATAAATTCACAAGTTCGCCGCTGCTGAGAGAGACAGATGGATAGTATGTGTGAGAGTGAGAGTGAGGGAAGACAATCGGCGCAAGTTAGGCTACCTTATAAAGTTTGGCCTGTTGGCGCCACGACCCACGTTTGGGACGTGCCGCATTTAGCCATTAACAGGATGGTATAGTATGTCCAAGCAAAGAATACATTCTGGCTGGATGGAAAAATGACTCCAGCTTGGTAAATATTGATTCAAGGATTGAAAATTCGGTCTCAAATTGTAGATTAGAATGTTTCCAAAAATGTGAGACCAAGTCTAAGATTTTTGAACCAATATTAACCGAACTGGAGTCATTTCCCCATCTTGCCAGAATATCTTCTTTGCTTAGAAAGATTAAAACAAACTGTCTCCTATATAGGTATAATACTGGGAACAGAACAAGATTTATAGAAACAAAAGTGTATCGCACAATACGTATGAAAGCAAAAGTTTTACACTTATAGATATAATTTAGAAACAACAGTTGAATAGATATACAGAAATATATATAAATATACAGACTTGAATAAATGGAGACTTATTATAGACTATCAATATATAGAATTGAAATAGATATACTGAAGAATAACATTTGAACACGTATAGAGTCGAAAAGTACTGGTTATAATATATAGTCTGTACAAGCGAAGAAGACATTCTGGCAAGATGTGAAATTGACTCCAACTCGGTCAATATTGGTTCAAAAATTATAAACTTGATTAAAATTGTAGATCTGAATGGTTTCCACAATTTGAGACCAAGTTTATGATTTTTGAACTTTTATTGACCGAGCTGGAATCATTTCCCCATCTTGCCAGAATGTCTTCTTTGCTTGGACAGACTATACAAACATACGTTGAACGCATACAGTTATAAACTGAAAATAGGGTATAGATACAAAACTGTAACATAGTCATTAAGATATAATATAAGAGCAGAAGTTGAACACATAAATAGTTATATAGAAACAAAACAGGATATAGAAACAAAACAGTGGTGTGGCCCCATATATTCTCAAAATTCTGTTCAACGCCAAAGATAGCGCGCGCTCAGCATCCTCCTCTTTTGTTCTTATCGTTCATTCTTTACAGAAATACGCACCGAAAGTTTCTGGGAAAAAGAATGGGTTGACTTGGTAGGTTACTACTCTTGAACACTGAATTTATTGTTTATTTTTCTGTCGTTTAAACTGTACCTGAAGCGGAAATACGTGCAACAACCCCCTGGGAATAGACAATCGCTCTTCTATATTTTCCCTCTTTGTTGGTTTGTCCTCCTCTTTCTAGTTTCATGGACTATTTTAGGGAGTTGGTCTACCATCTCGGAACATATAAGGATGCTTGGTTAAATTTGGATAGACATCATTTACCCGAAACACGTGTTGTTTTAAATTCTCGATTCTGTTGGAACAACAACTTACTGGAGACATCGTTATTCAGTGAGTAGAGAATTGATTGTAGACGAGATATGCTTTTCTTTATACTGAACAGTGTTGTGTTAAATCCCTGATCGTTGGTCTATGAGTTAAGTGGCCTGGGAGTGTGAAATGCTAGAATTTTCAATAATGAATAATTTGTACTCATTATAGCATTTATTTATGATTAGAAATCATTCGTGTTATTATAATAACGATGGTCCTATAGTTCGCGCGACCTTCAAAGAGACGCTGACACAATACACTACATTGCTTTGGCGTTTCTTCTCAGCGTGCGCGTACTTTTAAATGCTATTGGCAGATCGTATAATCGATTTTGAACCCATTTATTCCGTCTCCAAAGTATACAAAACTACATGTATATAGTAATTAAGTCTTGGAAGGGACTGGGACATATGTGTCCCGTTAGCACTGAAAGGATTGAGAGGTTATAAGGGATCTCACGATTCGAAAAGATGAGATCCATTTTGAAATTGGTTTTTCAATCGCGGCATTTATACTGTTCGATTACTTCGATTTATAATTCTAAGCCATATGCTGGTGAATTGTGAGTTTGAATTTCGTTTATTTTTTGTATCTGTGTAGTTATCTTTCTCAATAACTTATCACCATTCGCCAAAATATTTCTTATTCATAAGCGATCTAACTTTACATTATGAAACGAACTGCAATGCCAAAAAAAGTTTCTAAACTTTCTGCTTTTAAAAGTTGATGTTGGTGAAATCACTTACCAAAACAGCCTGGTGAAATCACTTTAAAGCAATGTAGATGTCATGAAGTTAATGTAGAAGATGAGAGATCAAAGTGTGGGAACAGACTTGTGGGAAGACACTAAAATCATGTCACCAAAAACATAGCTGATAACACTCCCGAAAATCATTCTTCAAACTGGAAAATCAAATTGAAATCATTATTGTGCGGATCAACCTAAGTTAGAATCATTATCTGATAATACAGTATGTTCGAGCAAAGAAGACATTCTGGCAAGATGGGGAAATGACTTCAGCTCGTAAATATTGGCTCAAATATTATAAATTCGGTCTCAAATTTCAGAAAACGTTCTGCGTTACAATTTGAGACCAAATTTATTATTTCTGAATCAATATTGACCGGGTTGAAGTCATTTTACCATCTTGCCATCTTGTCTTCTTTGCTCGAACAGACTTTAGCAATATAGTAATTTCAAAATAGAATAAGTGAGTTCCTCTTCCAATACCAGATTTAATCCAACATCTGCATGTGTCTGTACTTCAATTATTATGCAAGCTCTCACCGATTAGAACTGGAAATGAGTTTATTCCAATTAGTGACTAGATCAACGCTATTCAACCGTGGAAAATTGATAATCAACTAAAAGTTTTAGTTATCAACTAAAAGTATTTTCAAATCTATTATTTTCTCAGAATAAATTGCAATTCGCAATAATCATCGATAAGCGCACCACGCTCCTACCCTCTCTACTGAATAATGAATGAATTATTTTTCTCGTATTACGGTAACAATGAACACTTGGATGCACGGTGCAACGTGCGTTGATTGGATTTGGAAAACAATTTGATTTTTTCAATATGCAATTCTTCACAGTTTTCAATCTACATTCCAATATTCGCCTACAGTATCACATTCATGATTTCACTCTTATTCTGTTTTTTTCCTGAATTAATTCCTACGTTGAAATTAATTCTCGACGTGTGAATATTTTGATTAATTTCATACTATAGCCTAAAAGATTGAAGGTCCAATTGCAAATTGAAAAGTTCAAGTGGATTGAAGTTTATGTTCTATTGATGGAGGTGACTGCGAATAATACACATACAAATATCCGAAAAATCACGAAAAACATTAATCGATTCACAAAAATAAGTTGATTCAAATAGGCCTATTTTCAATAAACTAGATTTAATTAGTTCCAGTACAATAATTTTCTACATCTTCCATGTTTATCAACAATCTCACAATACGAAATTCTCTACTCACCCTCATCTTTCAACTCCAATCAGTTTTTTTAGAGCCGAAAAATTGGTAGATCATTTCAAATTCAGTAGCATAGTCAACATCATATAAATATAAGCCGTTACTATGGGTAAGAATAATCATGTCAAAAAGTAGAGGCTTAAGGTAAGGCTTAGTCTTGGGGTTTTTGCTATACTACGATAGGCCCTATACAAATCATTATGATATTATGTATGATATAGATGTAGAACTATGAATATTATACTATGTAGCGTCCGAAGCCTTACTTAACTTAACCCTCACCTTATTTGACATGTTCTTACCCCAACAGTGCAAGTAGTACTGTAAAGTACTGCAAGTAGAGCTTGGAACGAGCGCTTCCAGCACTGGCGGCTCGTGCCCACGAAATAGGTGAAGTGCTGTGCAGTAAAAGATACGGGCACTTCACTTGTTTCGTGGGTACGAGCCGCCAGTAGCTTCCAGGAAGGATTAGTTCAACAGTGAGATTGGCTATTAGAAGAAAATCAAGTGATTTGTGTTTGCAGAGTGAAATAGATAACAACAAAGAATAAATGAAGAGTAGGATACAAATTACAGTGCAAATGAGAGATCATAATAGAATGAGTTGAGGAGTTAGGTTGAAGAGGAACTGATAAAAGATGAGAAGGTGATGAAGAGGAAGATAGAGAAGTAACATGAGGAAAATTATGTGAAGTAACATAAGGAAAATTATAAGGAGAAGTAAGAGAATAAGAAGAAGTAGACCACAAAAAATGAGAATAGACGGAATAGAGGAGAATGTGAAGAAAGGAAAAGAATATCAGGAAGAAGTGGAGAAAATTGGAGAGAAGAAAGAGTTGCGTCGTATTAAGCTCTAAATGGGACAGATTCAAGATATTCATGAACATTGTTATCTAGCTGAGATAAGTTGTTGGATATCAAAGAAAAACCAACGACTATATGTAAAACAGTGGTATTAATTTCAGAAGAGAATTAAATAAAAGACTTTCATGGTAGGGGCTGAGTCTCGTAAATTCTTGTCGAGCTGTCTGGTTATTATCTTGTCAGGCTGACATGGTGTGGCATTTCTCTCCCTCACTCACTCTCTCTTATACTCTCCCACTTTCTCTCTTTCTCTTGCACTCTTCCACATTTTCTCTCGTTTACTCTACTCGTGATGAGAGTTGCAATGAGGAATCTCCTGACAGCTCCTTTTTTGCCGCGTAAAAAATGCGTCCTGCTCCACGCCCTAATGGAGAATCATTAATAAGTAAACAGGAGCCCCGCGCGGGAGAAAGAGCGCCACTCTTTTTCACCAGTGAAAAACTGACTCAGCATCTCCCCTCAACTTTGAGACATTTCTCAACTCCTCAAAATGAGAAAAACAGAGTTAGTTGCCTTTTGTTGCGGCAATTGTTTTGCGCCAGTTAAGGACTCATAATTATCCGGATTATGGCTGAGTTTCATTTTTCATGACAATGCTCAATTAGGTTTCAGACTAATCCATCAGTGAATTAAATATGTCGGGATCTTAACGATGTTATGTAAGCAGAATTTTGTTAATAAAATGGGTTAGAACTTTGATACTAACGAAGGTTCCACCTCCCTTCATACATTTTGCTAAAATTTTTATAATACATAATACATTATTATAAATGTATGGATCTCAACAATATTATTCAATGAACATTTTACAAATGGAAAAGATTGGAACTTGGATTCTAAAGAATATAGAGATTGTATAATAATACAGTATATTATACAGTCTATATACTAACGACAATATCATATCGGAAGGAACTCACTCTATTAATATGACCTCTGATCAAACTTCTCTGTATGTTTGGGCCAAGTATTGCTCTTCAAGTACTTTTCTTCTAGTATGAGCCAAGATAAGCTTATGTATCCTCAAGCAATATTTTGTTACATTCTGTTTTCATTGATCAAGATCAATACCCCTCTTATGTATTCGTCTCTCTACGTTCAGTAGAATATTGTAACATTTCTAAAGTAATTTCAACAGATCATCTCTCTTATTCAATCATGAAAGCACTATTTAGCTCAAATGTACTTGAGAATATTCGAGATTTTAATGTACGTGGGAAAAATGAATGAGTTTTATTTGCAGCAGAACGGCTAGATGGTTACATGGTTGATAAATAGAACACTATTATTTGATAGAAAATGCAACTAAAATGATGAAAATAAGATACTCTCCATTTTCAACTATCTACCCACTATATATCACAAATATATACTGTCGCGAATATATCAATTTGAGTACTTTACACTGCCATATTCCAAAATTATTCTATTCTAAACATTTTTGACGCACAGATGCACATTACAATGATTATTTAGAAATTGCCTCATCACTCAGCTCCTCTTCAAGTCTTTTTGTAATCAACCTACAGCCAAAGTCTGATCGAGCAAAGAAGACATCCTGGCAAGATGGGAAAATGACTCCATCTTGATCAATATTAGTTGGAAAATCATAAATTTGGTCTCAAATTGTAGAAGACATTCTGTTCTACAATTTTAAATCGAATGTGTAATTTTTGAACCAATATTGACCAAGCTTGAGTCATTTTTTCATCTTGCCAGAATGTCTTCTATGTTCGACGTGACTATGAAATATGGGTTGTAACAGAGTATCGTAACCAATCCAGTTTTTCGACAGTACTTGTTTCCCCTATCCAGGTGGCTTTCATCCAAACACTATAATTTCGTTCAGGTGACACGTCACCCACGAATATGACCAGCATGACTACACCCACATTGTTAGTTATGTAATAGCAGACAAGGTCTAGTTCAGAATGATTTGACATGACTTCTGATAGGGAGTGAAGTATTATTACGCACTATTTCTGTTGGGGGAAGTTATGATGTAATAGGTCTATTTACTTGCCTGGTCAAAATATTATTAGGTTGACAGTGTAAGGGGGACTCACTTCATATTAATCTAGTTCTTTCCACCTCTTTATCATTCTTCTACTTCTTCTCCTCCTCTCCATTTATCCCTTCATCACTCTTCCTCACATTTCCATTCTCCTATTATATAATACCTCCACCTTATTTCTCCCTCTTCTCCTTTCTTCATCGTTAATTCCTCCTATTTTCCAACTCCTTATTTCTTTTCATACAATTTCTGTTTTGGTATCCTATTTTTTTCTTTTTCCTTCTTCGACTTCTTTTCTATGTTAACTACTTATTCTTCTGTTGTTTATGGTATTCATTTCATCTTCCCACAACTCTTTTTATTAGTTTTTCTTATTACTTTCTTCATTCTACATTATTCACTCAGCAACAACATTACCTTCAAATACTCGTTCACACCTTTTGTGTCCTTTAGTCCTTCTTTTCTTCCACGATATTAATATTATATTCTTATTCATATTTTTGACCTATACCTTCCTTCAATCAATTTCTTTTTTCATTCCTATTAGTTGATTTAATATTTTATTTCTTCATCCCACCACATTCACTCTCCCACTACCTCTGCTTCCTCCTCTTTCATTTCTTTCAATCCTATTCTTAGTTTCAAATGCCACTTCTTCTTCGTCCTATTTCCTCTCAGTTCTTCCAGCTCTACTTCTTCCAACTCTCATACCTTCCAATCTGCCACTCAACTTTCCATTATTTCTTCTTCTTTGTCAACTCTATTTCCTCCCTACTTTTATTTCTCTTCCAATCACATTTTCTTCCTCTTTTTTCATCTGAACTTCCATACTTCCATACTTGTACCTTAATTCTGTTAAACCCTTCTGTCTTTCTTCAATTTTGGCCTTCTTCTTCTCTCTTCACAATTCCCCTTTCTTTCCACTTCATTTTTAGTTATTTCATCATTTCTCCTACTAGCTTCACTCTATTTCTCACTCTTTCAATCACACTTTTTCCTCTTTACATATTCAAACCTATATCCTTGTACCTCAATTCTTTTCCAATTATCTATTATTATTCTCTTCCTGTTTCTCCTTTGCCCCTCTCCAACCTCCTCACCACTTTTACAATATTATTCTTCTCTTCCTTTTACTTTTCATTCTTCTCTTTTTCGATCTTTCACTGTCCACCTCTATTTACGTCTGGTCAAAACACCAAGTCAGATTGCCGGAGTATGTGGAGTCACCTAAAGTCGAGTGAGCAGCGAGCATGACAGAGGCTCGTTAAGCGGGGACCGGCGACCATCATTTCCATGACCATGCGATAAAATCACAGCCTTGAAAAATCGAACGGCCAACTAATTTCAGCTCTTCCGCCCTGCTGGTATGACCCTTGTCATGATATGCACCACGTATTAATTATAGCCATAAACCAACAGTGGCCGTTATTAATAGAGTATTTTCATTGCGTTACTAGAAACTATTAGGCTGTTGATCTTGCTTTACTTGCAGTAATCTTCATCATCAAGTGCACTTTGGAGCATTTTTGTATTATAACTTTCTTATTCCAATGATTGTTGATTAGTTTCGGATGTTACGTGATAACGTGAATTTGATTCTTCCAAATGCAATGGAAGAATAAAACTCTTAGATTGCATTGATTGATCTCGCATGCTACGTGAATCTTATTCTTCGAAATGCAATGGCAGAATAAAATTCTTGGATTGCATTATTAGTACAGTCCATTGAGGCGAAATAAATTAAACATTTCGTAGTTGTCACATAGTTTTGCACATAGTCATGAAAATGTATAGTCCACATACTCATTATAGGTATCAATTATCATAGTTACTTCATCATATTATTTCATAGTTTAAAACATAATATTCGTTCTAAAGCAGTTGATTTCTGAACCCAATTGGAACAAAATGATCAGAAACTAGATTGAGAAAGGATGAAGCTCCTGTATTTAAAATGAAATTCGATAGAAAGAAATAACAAAGTGACATCGAATCTCATGGCAAAAATGAAGCCTATTTGAAAATATTTTTATCAGAATCATTGATTTTCTCAGGCATGCCCCGTATATTGCAAGAGCTGAAAATGTGATCAATCTGAGCATCCTTCATTTCATGAAATTTTAATATCGAATCCTCATTTCTGATAGTTGTTAGAAATGTGATCTTTCATGAGGAAAGTTAATGAGTGGAATGTGAGAAAATCAACCATGAGCGAAATCATTTACATTGATACAGAAATGTCAAGATGTGGTTTTATGCGTAACTTCATCCTCACATACATAACTAGCCGGCAGGCTCGCTTCGCTCGCCTTCTTCGCCTAGCCAGGGGGCTCCGCCCCCTGGACCCCCGACAGCATCAGCAGTTTCAGTGAGTCGAACAGGCTCGCTTCGCTCGCCTGCATAACCTCTGTCAGTGTAAGCGGAGAAAAACAGGCTCGCTGCAAATTCCGTTCAGAAGGGATTCAAAATTAATTGAACACAGCATTTCTAGACCTAATCTGGACCTGTTCACCAAATTTCGACATTTTCTACCAATTTATTCTCGATAAATCCAAGAAAAACTCTGAAAATTCCGAAAAATAGTAAAACGCTAATATTGGGCGTAACCTTGGGAACTATATCGGACATAGTTTGAAACTTGATGCAATATCTTCCAAATTAGTTTATCTATAATCTCACTGAACCATTGAATTTACAGTAAGGATTGGTTGTATCAAGGCGGAAGATATGCAACCCGCAACACATCTACAATTTTGAAAACCTCGGCCCTGGCTTATAAACATTTTACAATCCACATTACTCATAATTCGTGGATTTTATGGGCGTTTCTGTCTCATAAACGTTTCCAATAAAAAGCAAATTCTACAGTTTCAGCTGATTAAAAAAATTACATGAAACGAATTTACCTCAAGTAAATAGAATATCGGAATAGTCCAATGCTGATCCTTCAAAGCCAAAACTTTGCTCCTAATTTAATGATTTTGATGTATAAATTGATTTATTATTATGAATATATTTAATAATAAATATCAATCATCATTTTTATAGTGAGATTTGAACAGGAATCATTTTTGTCGCTAAAATATTATCATAACATTCATAACCTACAAAGAAAATTGTAAACAAACCAAGTCAGAAGACCCTAGCCTTGTAATCTAAAATGGCCGCGATGATTCGAGTTTGAACAGCGATATTGTGAATTTTTCGTCTGAACCAATTTACATAGACATATAACCTACATTTTAAACCTTCATCACTCATTCATCCTTTGCTTAAAATACTTGGAAACCAAGTCGCAATTGTAAAGAAAGAATAAAGAATACATGGGATCCCCTATTCCACTCGAACCATTGCGGCCATTTATGATTCAAATGTTAGGTTCTTCTAGTGAGTTTTGGCTGATCGTTGATTCAACAGCTGATCCTTTCCAAAATTTGGAACATTGTAAATCGAGAGTTTTATTGGTGAATCTACAATCCCAATCACTTGTTTTTCATCAGAAAAACAAGCTGTAGATCTTTATAAGCCAGGGCCCTCAGATTACTGGCGTAATCTTGAACGGATTGCAAAATTATTTTAACACAAAATTTCTAGACCTTATCTGAACCTGCCCACCAAATATCAACATTTTCTACCGATTGGTTCTCGAAAAAATGAGGAAAAGACCAAAAAACTCTAGAAAAATTAAAATATTTGGCGTATCCTTGATAAGTTTTCAAAATCCGTTCTTAGCGCGCGTCTAAGCGTCTAACTGAAAATGCCTGCCAAATTTGAACGCATTCAATTCAGTGGATTTTTAGTTCTGGTGATGAATGAATGAATCAGTCAGTCAGTGCCATTTCGCTTTCATAGATATAGATATATCTCGCTGTACTGTACGTATATGCAATGCAATGGTTGAAAGGGTAAGCCCGACCTATGAGTGTGTAGTGTGTTGAGAGCAGTCTACATTGCAGCCATTTAGATAATGACTGTATTCACATCGGCTGTAACAATTACAGTATACGGAGGAAATTGCCGCTGTAGCTACAAACGACGGTGTAGCTCGAATCGCATTGTTATTACGTACACAATTTGATAACTAACGCAGGCCGGTGAGCTATAAAGGTGAACAGAACAATTGGCTGTTAGTGGGATCTCGAAAGGTATCGTCTGTCCAAGCAAATAAGACATTCTGTAAAGCCGGGAAAGTGACTCAAACTCGGTCAATATTGGTTCAAAAATTATAAATGTGGTTTCAAATTGTAAAGCAGAATAATTCCTACAATTTAAGACCAAACTTACAATTTTTTAATTAATACTGACCTATCTGAAGTCATTTTCCCATCTTCCCAGAATGTCTTCTTCGCTTAGACAGACTATACACAGCTTATTCTTCACTCATGTATTCGGCAGAGGATGGATTTGATGAATGAAAGCGTACCGCTCTCTCTTCAGTAACTATGGAAGTGGTATAGTCTGTCCAAGCAGAGAAGATCCTCTGGAAATATGGGAAAATGACTCAAGCTTGGTCAATATTTGTTCAAAAATTATCAAATCGATCTTAAATTGTAGAAAACAATTTGATCTACTATAATAACCACATTTATATTTTTTAAACAAATATTGACCAAACTGGAGTCATTTTCCCATCTTGTCAGAGGGTCTTCTTTGCTTGGACAGACTATATATGAAGCTTCTATAGTCAGTGTAGCTCTCTCGGTGTCTCAGCACGCTCTACAGTCATCAAAACAGAACTTCTTGTTTGAAAGCTTTGCATGCTAACTCACCTGGTTGTTGAATTCTATGAGCCACATACTCTCAACCAAGTACATCGAGGAAGTTGTTTGGATCAGTGTGCAAGCCTGGCTCTGAAAAGCGATCTCCTGCTGAGATTTCGCATTTCGTTGTTTCTCTCAGCACCAATGTGCCGTAAATAGTTTCAATGTGCGATGCACGGTGAGATTGCATTTCGAGAAATCCACTGTCCGACCTGAAAGAAAAAGTTTTTAATTCGATTGTGTTCAAAAAAAAGTTAATTGGAAGAGAGAAGGAATTTGTGTTGTTTGACAAGGAATACCCACTCCATTCCTCAAAATGTTACTGTTACTGATGCCTCATTAGTGGAAATAGAACAAAATTCTCAGAATAATGCTATTTATTCAAAATAATCAATTTTCCAATATTCGAACTCAATTATTTGTCGTTTTTCTACTACTCTTGTTTCAACAGCTCGTACATTATTGTAGAATTTCAAAAAACAAGTTGGGTTACTGAATGATTCAAACAAAAAAAAGCAGAGTTGATGTATATTTAAGGAGTGACAGATTGCTGTAGAAATAAAGGATGAATAATAATATTGTGCACGAAACTTATTCAGTAATTGAAATCATTGAAAAAGAATATTGATCTCGTGCTGTTATTTTCTATCGGTATTCCTTGAATACTGAAGTATCTATTTATAGATACTGAAGATAATAGAATACTGAAGATTTATATTTCCAGTATTCCTCGAATACTGAAGATTTATATTCCCAGTATTCCTTTAATACTGAAGATGAGGAACTTATTTTGTAATCTGTATTAAAAACAAGAAGGATGGTCCAACGATATGGCGTCAAGATCAAGATTATAACAGCTTTACCATTTTATATCTACAACTAAATACATAATTCAATAACAAGTTTCATTATTATACAGTTTCAGAATTAGTACGATTCATCTTTCATCGCTTCAATATGCGATTGAACTCAAAGAGCTTACATTCCTCCTATCCATTGATGAATGCATTCAAAAACTAAAATTTCAAGTTCAACCCTCTAAAACTATAAATGGTTACGATTATAACAGTAATATCACTGTGTATCTACAAAAACATCATGAATCAATTACAACTATCATCATGATACAGTCTTAGTATTACTTCGATTGGTATGGACGGCATGGTTTGTTTATTTCATTATTGAAATATGCCATGGAGAACAGAGCTCATCATCCATTGATGAATGAGTTCAAAATCCGAAACTTCCAGTTCAAACCTTCAAAACTATTAATGCTTTTAATAACCGCTCAAATTGCATCTCGTGACAGAGTAATGTAGCAGTGACAAAGTGGTAATATACGCCATACCAGACAGCCTCTGTTTCAGCGTTCACTATCAAAGAAAGATATTTAAAAGGGAGAAAGTCTCCTGCACGGCTCTTCCCATTCGTGTCAAGATTTATTGCCTCCCTCTGCTTTCTCTTCCTTCCCTTCAACTTCTTTCTCCATTATTGGCTCCGCTTTTTCCATTTTCATCCTCATCTCTTTCTGTTATTTCTTTTCTTGCTCCTCCTCGTCTCCTACTCCTTTCCCTCATCGCTTGGTCCTCTCTTTCCCAATATCATTTCTTACTTCCTCCTTCTTCCGATTTTTTTTTTATGGTTGTTTCTTATTTTCTCCTCCAACTTTTCTTTCATTATTCACAACTTTTGCACTAAGCTTTTTTCTCTTTCCAACTATCTTTTTTCTAAATTCCATTTATTCCTTCTTTCCATTAATTCTCTCAGTTTTCATTCCTCGTCAATTTTCTTTCAGAATATTCCTTTCTTCCCGCAAAATCAGAAACAATTCCTCCGCTTTGAAGGTTTGTTCTCTTTTCTCCTCCTTATTCTCAACTCATATGTAATGCACTTGTACCAACATCCACTTCTTCGCAGTTTGTCCTTCATCCTTGACACTTCGTTTTTTCACATAATTTTTTTCACTTTTACTCTTTTGTTCCTTTAAATCTTTTTTTTCTCTCATTCATCTTCTTCTCTTCTCCTACTCGTTCCTTATTCCTCGATCTCTTCTCTCCCAATCTTATTTCTCTTTTTCCCCGTTATCTTTCTAATCTTCTTTCTCACTCTTCAACTCTTCCTCTCTTGTTACCGTTTCTTCTACATAAATCTCTCAACTATCCACTAGATCTATCACTTGTTTAAAATTTTATGCTTCCCATTTTTATCATTCCCACTTCTCCACTTTTATTGAACCAATTGAGAACTGCAAGAAAGAAGACGGAGAAGGGAAAACAAAGGTCTGCAGTAATACCAAAGACGTTTGTCGGCTTGTCAAGTTATATCTAACATCATAAATTTCCGAGCAGCTCTCTCCTCTCTCTTTACACTGTGCACTGAGAATGGCATCATAATAATTTCAGCACATGATGTTGAAACATTGCAGCTTTATCATTGCTCTCAGCTCTCACCACTATGCACTCAATTACGCGCTGTACTGGATAAGGTTGCAATGAATTGGAAAATTCCCCATGGACTGCTGAGAGTAATCGGCTGCGATTCAAGGAGCGGAGTGAACTTGAGAAAGGGGGGTTTCTTTTTGTTCTACTTTGTTTCAATGAGTTTACTTTTATTTTTACAAGATGCAAATTTACTTTGTGGTATGGGAATAAAAAATTAGGAATAACAGTTAATAAGGACATACAACTAATTCTTCCTTGAACAAAAATGATGTTTTGATTCTTGTACTAACTAATAGGTAGCCAAGTTCAAACATTGACAAAAAATTGAACTTTAAATTTAGGGCTATTTGGAATAATTGATAGATAAAATCAAATGAATCGAATATCTTTTTCAAACTCTAAAATAATAACAACTTCAAACAATACTTTCAAAGTTTAAAAAGGGTATTTCATTTATTTTATTTCATCTATCAATTGACGAAGAAATTATTGACAATGATAGAAATCATTGACACATCCATATATTTCTAACACAGGCGATCATTAGAAAGATGCAGAACGTAAACTATGAATGGAAAATTCATTGGAATTGAACAGGATCTGAACTAAAACCAAACGTAAAATCAACAGAAATTCATATGAAACTGAACTAAATATATCAACATATAAACTAGAACTTTCCAGTCAACAGTAACTAAAAAAAAAATAAAAAATAAACTGAATCAGTTATTTAATAATATTTTTTCATATTCAGATATTATTTCAGTCAGCGTTTAGACGTCGTAGCGGAAGGATGTATAGAGCATTGTAGTTTTGAGTAGTGTAGTATAGCAGTAGTATAAATAGTTATATTCAATCGATTTGTGCCGTAGTCAAAAAACGCGAACGCGAACGAGAATATTCTGGTGTGTGCGTGTGCGTGCGTCCGCGCCGCTGTGCTCAACCTGTCAATGCCCGCACAACAATCGCGCGGTGTGCTGAGTGATGAGTAAACAGTTTTTAAACAATAGAAATGTTTTTGTCAGACCTCCGAAATTTCTAGTTCCGGAATTTAAAGGGGGAAAAACAGAAGACGAAGAAGAAGAAGTAGCCAAAATGAATGAAAAACAAATTGAAATCAATGTCAACTCAGGTCATCCTACAAAGGAGTCAACACCGGAGAAGGTCATCGATCCCAATAATTTAAGAACAGCGACCGAACAAATATTGTACAATAGTTGGAAGGAAGCTGAAAACAAATGTATATTAATACAAATCAAGAATGAGGAGCTTCAAAAAGAGCTTGAACTACTGAGTAAGAGAATCTCTCTTCTAAGAGAAATCAAGAAGCAGTCTGAGTCTACTGTTGGAGAGAACTTGAAACCAAATAAACTCATAACCAAAGATGACAACAAATAGCAACATTTTTCTTCGGATGAAGAGGAGTTAGCTAAGGAGACTGAGTGGATTCGAGTGAAATCAAGAAACTCAAAGAAAAGAAAAATGGATACCTCGCTTTCCCCCCCTCAGCCATCAAGTAGCAATTCAGCGAACATCAACCAACCAACCAAGCGAAAAGAAAATAGCGCCCCCGCCTCCTATTATTGTGGACGGTATAAAAATTTTCAATTTGTTATTGAAGACTTTGAATAGTGTATCACCAGCTGACAAGTTTAGAATCAAGCTGGTGGTCAGTAATGAAACTTTCAAAATCAATGTTGTAGATGTAGATACCTATAGAAACCTAACAAAAAAATTAGTTGATGCTGGCTATAAGTGGCATTCTTACGAGAATAAGCAATCTCGACCTATAAGAGTGATGGTTAAGAAACTACATCATTCATGTAGTCCTGAAATTATCCTTGAAGATATGAAAAACCAAGGCTACAAAGTTCTTGAAGTGGTGAATAAACTAAAGTGGAAGACAAAGGAACCATTAGACATGTTTCTGGTCTCCTTTAGCTGCGAGGAAGATGTTAAAAAAATTTTCGAATTGAAGAATGTTCTTGGATGTAAGGTGGAAATTGAAGCTAAAGAAGGCAAAGCTGATAGCTCAATGCAAGCGTTGCCAAGGATACGGACACACGCATAATTTCTGCAATATGGAACCAAGATGTGTGAAGTGTGCGGGAAAGCATCCGACCAAGGAGTGCAAAAAGCCCAATGATCCAAATGTGTTCATTGTGGGGAAGCTCACCCTGCAAGTTACCGAGGATGCACTGTGGCTATTAGTTGCAAAAAATCCGAAATGGAGCTCGAAAAAATAAGTTGAATACTCTCAAGAGCTCAGTAAGTAAAAATCCAATTACAAAACTGAGTGATAAAGTACAAAGCAAGCAGGAAGTTCGTATTCCTACTCAGATCAAAAGAACATTTGCGCAGACCGTCGTAGGCAACCAAGGCTCTTATTCGAGTAGCTGTCAGCCTGAAAATGTGGAGGAGATATCAATCAGGTGCTCAAGCTTATTCTAAATAAGTTAGACAAGCAAGAAAAAAGTATCTTCTATCTTCAAAGTCGTTTTGAGAAGCTGGAGAAAAATTAAACTTTTGAATTGTGATGTTGAATACTCTTAGAATAATTGAATGGAATGCTAATGGACTTCTCAAACGACAACAAGAACTAGAAACAGTATTAAATTTAGAAAAGATAGATATTTGCTTAGTTTCTGAAACTCATTTCACCAAACAATCTTACATAAGAATTAGGAGTATAAGACTTACCATGCTATACATCCTAGTAATTTGGCACGAGGTGGAAGTACTGTTATTATTAAAGATAGTATTCAACACCACGAAAGAAATTAAATTGAGTCTGAAAAGGTGCAGTTATCCATTAGCTGTTCAAAAAGAGCTATAAATTAGTTGTGGCTGCTATCTACTGCCCATCTAGACATTCCATACGAAAAGAAGAATACATAGATTGATTTGAGAAGTTAGGTACAAAATTTATTCTTGGAGGTGATTTTAATGCAAAAAACGTTTATTGGGGTTCACGCTTAACAACCACCAAAGGCAGAGAGCTCTTTAAAGCTATTGTGGAAATATAATTGTGAGGCTATTTCTACCGGGAAACCAACCTACTGGCCTTCAAAGACACGCAAAAATTCCAGACCTCATTGATTTCTTCTTAATTAAAAATGTGAGTTTCAACTACTTAAGTATTGAGGGAAGAGTTTTGTACCTTGATTCGACGACCACTCTCCAATTCTTCTACAATTAAGTAACTATAATACACAGAAACAAAGTGAACGACCGTAAAGCATTGTCAATACACATATACAGACTGGGAAGGATTTCAACAGATGCTGGAAGAAAAAATAATCCCTGGATATCCATTGAGAAGCATAGAACAAATTGATGAAGAACTGGAAAAATTTGTCGTTGATGTGCAACAGGCACAACCTGGGGAAACACCCCACAATTTGAGAAGAAGAGCTAGGAAAAATGGCAACAAACAAGATCTTCACACGATAAAAAGACAGCTTAATCATTTAACTCAACAGCTCAAGAAGAGAAATCCAACAAATAAAGAATGAATCAATAAATTATTATTATCTGGGAAATCTATCAAGAGATGAAAACACTGACTATTCTCTCTGGAAGGCAGCTAAGAAATTGAAGAGACTCCATTCAACATGCACCACCAATTAGGAAACAGGACGGTTCATGGGCTAGAAGCACATACAGAAAAAGCACAAGCATTTGTTGATCATCTAGTAAACAGCATTTCAACCACACAACCATTATGTTATAGAAATTGAAGAAGATTTTGTCCAGGAGAGTCAAGAGTTTACACATGTTTCACTGGATGAAGTAAAAGAAAAAGAAATAAAAAATTAAACACAAAAAAAGCACCCAGGATTCGACTTGATAACAGGAATAGTGTTGAAAAATTTACCAAGGAAAGCTATAGTGAAATTAACCAACATTATAAATGCTGTTTTTAGACTCTAAATAAATATGTGCCTTGCATGTGAAAGGTAGCAGAAGTGATAATGATTCAAGAAACCTGGAGAAAAGACCCCCAACATCTCATCATACCGGCCAATATCCTTGCTTCCAGTAATGTCCAAGCTATTTGAAAGAATATTTGCTTAAAAGGCTGACACCTATTATTGAAAAGAAAAATTGATACCTGATCATCAATTTGGCTTCAGGAAAAATACATTCAACAATTGATCAGGTACACAGAATGGTAAATATAATAGAGATGTCTTTGGAAGAAAAAAGTTTGTTCCCTGCAGCATTTCTGGATGTAAGTCAAGAAAGCTTTTGATAGAGTATGGCATGAAGGACTGATTTGCTCAAGATGAAAAAGTTACTTCCTAAGGGCAGTTCACAGACATTTTACTTTCGTATTTAACTGGACGGTACTTCAGAGTCAAACATGAAGTTATCGCTTATTCTGGACTCTGGAGAAATAAGGCAGGAGTACCACAGGGGAGTGATTTGGGGCCGATTTCATCTCTCTCTTCTGTTCTACAGTGATCTACCATGTCTTGAGAATAATACAATAGCAACATTTGCAGACGACACAGCAATATTAGCTATAGATTCCAAGATTGAAAGTGCCACAGCAAAACTTCAAAGATCTCTTGGAAAAATTCAAGATTGAACAACAAAAATGGAAGATTAAACTCAATGAAGCAAAATCGGTTCACATCAATTTCACCAATAAGAGGGCTCAACCTATACCAATAGTTATTGATAATCAGGTTGTACCATTTGCCAATGATGCTAAGTACCTAGGTATGACCTTAGATGCAAAGCTTCGTCGCTGGAAGGTCCATGTAAAGAAGAAGAGAAGAGAGGAGCTGGGAATAAAATACAAGAGACTCTGTTGGCTGATTGGAAGGAACTCCACCCTTTCCAATTCCAAACAAAGTACTTCTGTACAAACAAATCTTAAAAGCCAGCCAGTGTGGACGTAGGGTATACAACTATGGGGGTGTACCAAAGACAGCAATATCAGAAAAAGTCATTCAACAGCCTGCAATCCAAAATAGTAGGTACTGAGAAACATTGTTGGTGCAACCTTCCGGTACATCAGAAACAGCGATCTTCATAGAGACCTGCAAGTCGACCTGGTATCCACCGAAATCCAGAGGCATGCTGAGAAACACGAGGCCCGACTTCACCAACACAACAACATCGAGGCAATCCAGCTGCTGATGAATGAAGGATTGGTGAGGAGGCTGAAAAGGAAGAAGCCATTTGAACTGGTCTAGTGCTGATTCAAGTGTCCAGTGAAAAGCAGAGTAGTGGAAATGAGTGAAACCCACCTGTATAGTACAGACATAATCTATGTACTAAGAATAATTATTAGAGTGTGAATGAGAGATCCTAAAGAGGATTCTCTTGTATGAAGTGATTATAGTAGTAGTTTAGGTCAGAGAAAAAGTTGCTCATTAGTCTGTACCAGACTAGATAGCGACCTATCGTTGAATCTGAAAAAAATATATTATTGAGCTTCTCAAATCTTGGCAATATTATGAGTTCTTATATTACATAATTTCATAATATTTTTTTATATTCAGATATTATTTATCAGCTTCAAAATCTTATAATATTATGAGTTCTTATATTACATAATTTCATAATATTTTTTTTATATTCAGATATTATTTATCAGCTTCAAAATCTTATAATATTATGAGTTCTTATATTATATAATTTCATAATATTTTTTTATATTCAGATATTATTTATCAGCTTCAAAATCTTATAATATCATGAGTTCTTATATAATTATGAACTCTTATAAACTCTTATCTCATCATAGTCATGCAATTCTTCATCTTCCCGAATGGAAGAGGGGAATCTTGTGCTTAAACTTCGCTCACAAAACTTTTTGTGATGTACCAAAGTAAAAAATAAAGATATATCTATCTATCTACCTATCTAAGTATCTATCTTCCCTTCTCTCCATTTATTCTTACTCTTTTTCCTCCTCAATTTTTCCTTACTCTCTCTACTTACTTCTATCCTATCTTCTCCACACCCTCAACAAATTACTAATTAATCTTCCTCCTCTTCCTTTCCACCAGATTTTATTCTTCATAAATCCTTCAATTGAGATAAATTCTTCATAATTCTTCATAATTCGGAGAGCAAAATTACACATTCCACAACCGCATTACCACAACCGCATTACTGACACACACACACACACACACACACAAACATCGGACCGACACTGATTAATGAACTCCGAACATCACAATTCGCATGCTAAGATATGCTTCTGAGAATAACGGCCATTCACAAAATTTGCTGGCAAACCGAGTGGAGACAGCTGGCAAACTGACAACCAACTCTTGGACGCCGCGACGCTCACGACAAAATAATGGCATCTTATTTGAGTTATAATGCACTGCTCACTTTCCTTTTTCTACATGAATATCGAGAAATATCTTGCGGAAGTGTTAGAACAGCAATGAAAAACACATTTAGCATGTTCTTGGATGCAGACCAAATAATATTGTGATGATTCTGAATGGATTTATCTAATCGCAGATATATCCTTGTCATACCATAAAATATTCAATTTGCAAGAATTCACGGTAGTTTTTAAAGAGAGAATTATATACCATAAAATATACAATTTGAAAGATTTACGGTATTTTTTTTCTACTTTTGAAGAGAGAATTTGATGATATATCATGAATTATGAGGAAATTAGATTGTTGTACCCATGGTTATATAATGTCACTTGCCACAAAAAAAAAATCAGTTTACAGGAGTTAACAGCAGTCTATTTTTTCCATTCTTGCTGAAAGAATTTATTCTTGATACATTATGAATTATTTTGAATTTTTTTTTGATTGTTTATCCTTGGTTGAGAATAATGTCTTGCAGAATATTTGCCACAGTAAAAATCTTCACAAAAGCTTCTATTAGGAGCTTTCAAACATGTGATGAGGGTTTTTATGTTTCCTCAGACGGCTTCGTAGTGGCTTCGTAGTGGATGCTCCTGAAAACTAAGTAGCTGAGCAAGTAGATTATGGAGGTTCAGACATTTAATCTAAGCAAGATTGAATCCTTTGACTAAAGAGAGCTACAAAGTGGCTATAAATACCTGCAGGGATCAAAATAGGATAAGTTGGGATGGATCAAGAAGCATAAAAGCCATAATGCCATCCTCATAGCCTAAAGGATAAGAATGTTGAGTTTGATGATCATGATCATCTTATTTTGGACTGTTGTAAAATTGGGAGAGGAGCAGTTTTGGGCTTAGCCTGTTGCAATCATCTAACTTATTAATTATTCTTGGATAAATGATAAATGATAATGGGGGGTATGGGACGTCAACAGTATAAAAAGCGGATATATGGAAGAAAAATAGAAGAATAAAATGACAAGTGGAAGAGAAGTTCATAAGATAACAATAAGAATAGAGAATGAATAATTTGGTGATAAAAAAACAGAGAATGGAGGATAAAGTTTACGCCTACATCAGCTCTAGAAGCTTCACCCATTTTCTTTTCTGATATGATTGGACAAATTTATTATTCGATATGTTTCTGAACTCTGCCGCATGATAAAAGCAGTTTTTCGGTGATGAACTTAGTTATAAATGACTGGCAATTGCAACATAAGAGTTTAAGTTGGAAGTATCACGTTAAAAGAAAACTAATAAAATTGTTGTATAACCAATAACAATAAATTATTCTCTTTTCTTTAAAATTGACAAAATTTATGAACTATGGATGAATTATATTCATAATAAGGTTATTATTTATTTTCGATAAGATTAAATATTTTCAGGTTTATTCGAGAACTGATTGATGATTATTCTTACTTATTCATTCTCCTGGAACACCAAGTGTTATAGAAAAGAGAAAACTCTAGTGAATCTTATTCCTTTCCTTTCAAATTTATATTATAAACTTAATCTTAAGAGTACATAGAATAAGTTATGTATAAATTTGATAAAGTATCCTGTGGTATCCTAGATAAGTTACTTGCAAATACAAATCCTTGCATCAAATTGAAAACGTGAGTGAGATATTTGTATGCATTTCAATTTCTAGGGAACGATCGACACGTTGGCGAAATCGCGTATATTTGCGGTTTGCGGCGACTAGATGATATTCGAGTTATTTTTCGCCTGTACGTATCGCAACATATTTTATCACCGAAAGCTTCTTAGAGGAAAAAGATTCAATATTTCCGTGCGCCAGAGAGGAAAGCTTCCGGTGGGATGTGTGATGAGCGGGGGGGGGGGTGGTTGGAAGAGCAACCCTGAAAGACTTTAGTACCATTCTGACGCTGGTTTACGTTTTCTCTGTCGTTTGATGACCAGGACGCAGGACACAGGGAAGGAATGGAGGAGGAAGAGGAAAGAGGTGGAGGAGGAGGAGGAGGAGAAGGAGGAGAAGGAGAAGGAGGAGGAGAAGGAGAAGAGGAGAAAGAGAATAAAGAGAGGAAAGGAGAATGAGGAAGAGGCGAAGGATAAGGAAGAGAGGAGAAGGTGGAAGAGAAGGAGATAGATTGATTGAATGTTTTATTTTTGATTGATTGATTGGAGAAGGAGGAGGAGGAGAAGGAGTGAAAGGAGGATGAGGAGAAGGTGAAGAATGTGGAGAGGGAGGAGAAGGAGGAGGAGAAGGAGAAGAAGGAGGATAAGGAGGAGAAAAGAAGAAGGTGAAGAGGAAAAGGAGAGAAGAAGGTGAAGAGGGAGGAGAAAGAGGAGAGGGAGAGAAAGGAGGAGGAAGCGAAGAAGGAGAAAGAGGAGAAGGAGGAGAGAAAGAAGAATAATTGAGGAGAGAAGGAGGATGAGAAGGAAAATGGGGAGAAAAAGAAGTGAATGGAAATGAAGAAGAGGGAGAGGAAGCGGGAAAAAGAAGGAGCAGGAAGAGGAAAATAAGAATTATCATAGGAAGGAAAGAAGAAGAAGATGATGAAGAAGCAGAAGTAGAAAAAACGGAGAAAAAAACAGAACGAATAAGAAAAAAGAGGTTGTAGGTAAGACGATGCGCCATTCTCTTTCAATTTATGGTCCGTTGACCAAGGCATCATAAACGAAAGTCCCCCTCCCCACTCCATCCTATCCTCCCTCCATTCAGGGGATGCAATGCTTTTTTAAACTTTTCCCAGACGTTGGCCAAAATAGTATTAGATGAAGAGGAAAGTGGATATATTACAAATCTTGGTAGGACACCCTTCTCATTTTCCTTCTTTTGCTACCACTTTTACTGTTTTCCGTTTACTACCGATCCTTCACGATTTTTCCTTCTTCGAAATATAATCAGTACATCGCGTCTATTCATTTCTATTTCTTCAATACTCTCTCATTAGTCGTTTAATTATCTCTGACAACTCATATCCAACAGTTCTACACTATCCATTAATTTCATCCCAATAATTATCTCCACAATACCCAATTTAAAATGCTTCTTTCATTCCATCGCCATTTATCAAACACTATTTCTCAATCTTATATTATATCTTATTCTTATACCTTATCTTTCTTGTCTTGAATTCGCTTAATCAGTTCATTCCAACTTTCTATTTACCACCTATTGGTTATCCGAATTCTCATTCAGTTCTCATACACGGTTCCGCTGTTGGAGTTTGTTTGTTTCAATTATTATATATACTTCTCTACCCGTGAGTTGAGTGGGAGAAGAGGCTCTTGTGCCTCAACTTCACCCATATACATTCTATAATGAACCAGAATAGAGAAATAAAGACATTCATTTATCTATGTATCTAACTGATTCTCCATTACGCATCTATCCTAGAACGGAATCCTAGCTGTATTCTACATTTTATTATCAGTATCATCATTTATAGCTTTTTTGTTTCTATCTTTCTTCAATTCTCTTTCAGTCGTTCATTGGTTCTTTCTAGTTCTTTCCTTTCTCTTCTATACCTCCTTACTATACCCCAACATCTCATTTCCTAGCTCCATCATACCAACTTTCCTTTCCGTTTCTTCCTCTTATCCCCTTATTTTCCTTCCCCATCTGCCAAATCCTCTTCTGCTTCCTACATCCTCTTATTCCCATCTCCCCCCACTCTTTGAAAAAACTTCCAATTCATAAGACTTTCCCGGTCTCCCCTACTTCCGTTAAACGAATCGAACCGACAATTTCTCCCTTCACTGACCTAAAACTTACGCCAAACGTATCAATCCAACTTATACTTTTCAAAAGAATATTACAGTTTGAAAAGTGTCATTACTCTTGAAATGTGTGTACCCGCTGTATCTCTTCCAATGTGATTCCTCTCCTCTGATTGCTTTGTACTTTGGCAAGATTGAATAGGAAAAACTCAACTGGAAAAGTTGAGACATTCGGGAAAGCTAGCAGGAAATGCGCCAGTCAGCGGTTCATTCAGCTGTATCATAATGTGTAATGTGAAGGGATAATTGGAAGAGTTTGGAGAAGTATATAAAGTATTTTTGCTGAGTGGTTCTTGAATAAGTTTTCATATAAATGTTAGAATTGGAGAAGAATGATAAGGGATTTTATCACAAACTGTCTGGAAAAAATTCTTATTTCTTGTTACTCCTCAATAATAAGTAAAGTTTATCGCAGGATATTCTCAATACGGTTCATTCATTGCATTAAATTCAAATTTGATCTCAATAACCTGATTCAAAATATAGTTTCTGTATCGAAGCACATTCCAAATTCATTTGATAATTTCAATCACATGCCCTCAACAATAAAATATGTTCTCTATTCAGAATTTCATATCAAGTGATTTTGTGAAGAGTTCCAGTTTTGGAAGTTGATAAAGTTTTCAAATAAAAAATCGAGATACCAGTTTCGGTTGCTGTACCATTACCAATATCTGGTAAGCTACTGGTAATCCCTGGTGTAGTAACAGAAACCGATATCTCGATTCTCAATGAATCTGTGAATTGACAATATTCTGCCTTCTCATTTAATATAATATGATTTTCATGGATAACTACAACAATATTACCTTCACAATACCTACTTGAAAAATCTTCCATTTCTTTCTATTGAGCACAACATATTACAAACGAAAAATTCACTTCTACATCACTGGTCCCAGATCATTACAACGTTGTCAAATTTGGCGAAAACCGAGGGCACTACTGTTACATTGCTTCATCCATTAGTAGCGGATTAGTGGCCAACGGACCAGGCTTGCACAAGTTTCGGTGAACGAGCTCCATCCCCACCCGGTTCTCTTTGTGCGCTAGTACTCTCAATAGTCTGTGATAATACTGTGAATAGTCCTTTGCGCCTTCACACATTCAGTTAGACTCACACCACTACTCACTAGCCGCCGCATCAAACAGAATGTTGCATTCTTATTATGATTATTATGAATCATTTTGATTATAATTATTATGAATTATTTCACAAATCCTCTCACTTTCACGATGAACAAATGTAACATTAAATTTAATTTCTCACTTTTAACGTAGAACAATAATGAAACATTGTTTAAAGTGAGAGGATTCGTGATATAATTATTCTTTATCAGGATTGGATGATTATTAAATTATATAATATAGGTTTTCGAATCAATTATAGTAGCTACTTCATCATGTTATAATGCTTCATAATAGACCATCGATGATAGGAAACTGAAATAAACTTTCAGTTGAATCACTTAGCTTGCAATATCCGTCTATATCTATCTAGACCCCCGGTGGTATCAGCCAATAATGAAACAAACATCATTCATCATTCACATTATTTGCTTAGATCATCATATCACTCATTCCTAGATTCACTAACCTGTCATTTTGGAATATTTTCAAACCATAACTAAAACTACTATCAGATCTTCTATCACTTTTCACCCGAAAACCGGAAACAATGAAATAAACATCAAGCCTTCACCTAAAATCCGGAAGTAGAGAACGGAATAAAAATTTATTGATAAATATACAGATCATTACATCATAATAATAGTATTTCTTCAATTCAGATGATTATTACCAAATAGAGTCACGCTCTTCTGCTTGGATTCACAATTAACGCAAATCGTTAAAAAAGAATTGTGCAATCTGCAATAATGTTCTCCAACACTACGGAAAATAAATCAAGCTTTTCGGAATTATTCAAAGTTGGTAATGTGCTCAGTGCTCACCAATGTGCAAATAATTATTTATTTATTTGTTTATTCCAATATGACAACTACGTTGTTCATTAGCAGCAGGCACTGCTATGAGTGAATTTATATCTCATCGGCTACCAATAGGAAGCTGGAAAAGGGCCAAAACAAACGCTTTTTGACTCTTAAATCCGGTTTTCGGCCCGCTTTTGATTAATGGCTTCGTGGAAGTGATGCACGAATCAATATGCAGGCTGCACACGTGATTGGTTATAGTCTGTTCAAGCAAAGAAGACATTTTGACGAGATGAGGTAATGACTCGAGCTCGGTCAATATTGATTCAAAAATCATAAATTTGGTCTCAAATTGTAGACTAGACTGTATCCTACAATTCAAGACCAAATTTATAATTTTTGAATTAATACTGACCGAGCATTAGTCATTTTTCCATCTTGCCAGAATGTCTTCTGTGCTTGGACAGACATATCACTACTCGCCTATTGTATGATTTCGCGGTGCATAATAGACTGTGCATGGTGACGTCATATCATAAATCTTGGTATGATCACCGCACAAAGAATAACGACCGCAGCTCGTTAATAATTTAATACTTGTTCACACTTCAAATTATAAACACATACATCATTATGATGAATACCACATTGAATGCATCATATTATTCAATTAGAATTATGCATTATTCTGGCTGAGAATTATTGAACTTCGAGAGAGATTGATAGAGGTCAATACTCTCTAATTTATCATTCATATCTAAATAATATAGGATCTATAAATTTTTCCGTTTGGTACCAGCAAGAGGTTATCAAGCTTTTTGGTTTTTTATTCCAAATCACTTCAGTGATTGAAAATTAACGGTACATGACGTAGCGAGACAGTATCAGTACAGGGTAAATACATCACGTGTGCCAAGTTATACCAAATATGTCTCTTCCATTGCAGCCATAAACGACATAGCAGCAGAAAGACATTTTTGAACACAGAAAAATGATTCTGTTCTAGTTCCAAAACCGGATCTGACCCAGAAGCACGTAAGCTTATTAGAGAACCTTTGAAAAAAACAATAGAAATTCTAGAATTGAAATTCAACCTTTGTTGTTCAATCATTATATTGGGTTTATAACTCAATTATAGGCCTACTTGAGTTATATTAAGAAATAGCAGTGATTTGATCATCTGAGAAGTAAGAACAATTGAAGAGGGCTCAAAAAGGTGATCACGATTTATCAAATCCCTGCTATTTCCTAATCTAACTCCATTTGGTCTATAATTAAGCTATAAACACAAAATACAAGTAATAATTCAACACCGATGGCAATCTTCCCATTCTAAAAATGGACTTATTAGCATTGATTTTTCTCAACTTATATAGATGAACCCAAAGCTGTAAAGGCAGAAGGGGGTTGAGAAAGAGAAGAAGAAGATCTATAGATAAACATTCATTAAAATACAAGGTACAACTATGATTTCTCATATTCTGTAAAAAGTGTACTATACCTTATGTAAAATGACATGACTTCATGGCATTGATTCAATCTCGGCATTCATATTTGAATAGTGTTATTTACTTATGCAATCTCTTCACTCTTTATCACTCTACTCTAAATTTTTTACTATTTTTACATCAACTTCCTGTTAACTCCTTCAATCTCCCACTTTACTCTTTTTTACTTTTATTTCAATCTTTCACTCTCAATCTCTTTATTACTATTCCACACTTTCAGTCACTCCCTTCCTTTCCAATATCCCATTCTCTTTCTTGATCACATTTCTCTTTTCAACTGTCTGCCTCCTCCTCGAATCTTTCTCACAACATGCAACTAACTCTCAAGCACCCCTCCATTCGCAAATTATCATTTTGTTGTGGAGCGGCGACGGCGCTGGCGTCAAGTGGAAATTTAATGTTGCGTTATGTGCTGTGCACACTTCCTGTCCATGTTTGCAGTTATGATACGTTGCGTTATATAGTCTGTTCAAGCAAAGAATACCCTTTGGCGAGATAAGAAAATGACTCCAGCTTGCTTAATATTGGTTCAAAAATTATTGATCTGATCTCAATTGTAGGATACATTCTGATCCACAATTTGAGACCAAATCAATAATATTTGAACCACTATTGACCGAGCTGGAGTCATTTTCTCATCTTGCCAGAGGGTCTTCTTTGCTTGGACAGACTATACTATTGTCGAAGGGGAAAGTTTTCGAAAAGGGTAGGATATGGGATGTGGTGGCAGAGAAAGAAAAGATGGAGGAATTGTGGAGAAAAATGGAATGAATGAGGCGGATGAGCGAGAAACAGGCGGAAGAAGAACAAGAAAAAAAGATAGAGGAATGTTGAAGTATAAACTAACTAGTGGTATTGTCTTTAGTTGATGGAAGGGGGAATGAATGAGACGAATGAGGAAGGAGATGGAGAAACGAGGAATGAAAGGAAACGAAGTGACTTGGAATAAATGGAGAGATGGAAAAAATAATTGTGGAAATAATAAGTGAATAACACAGTCATTGCTTGTTTGGAACCGGTGCTGTAAAACATTTTTCCAATCATAATTTTTAGAATAAACTTGCAAAATTCGGCATATTTGAAAAAAAATCAACAGTTCAGCATGGAGGGCTGGTGGCCAATTTCATATTACTCTTCTATACAGTCTCTCAAGAAAACAAAATAACAGAGGTAAATGGAGTTGAAAATGGAGAAATGAAGAAAATTAACAAAGATTTATTGCGGAAAATTGATAATGAAGTGGAGTTTACAATAGTAGAATAATTATGAGGAACAGAAAAGTGATGATGGTAAACAATGAAAATGAGATCAAATCGTTTAGAATCAACCTGGGAAAACAGTTTGAAAAGTTGAATGAAAAACTAGCGAGCAGAAGAAGGATTCGGAAATAATTACTGCCAGTTGAAAGAGGTAAGTAATAGCCTGAATGTGGATAAGAAGAATAGGGATGAAAAGGAGGAATTGAGCAGGAGGATTGAGAGAAAGAATTCAAAAATTAAAATACGAAGGAAAAATCTAAATGGAACAAATAGAGAGAAGACAAATATATGATGAATTAAAGAATGAGCAGTGGGATTGAGTGGAGAAGAGAGCTATGAAACAAGAAGTGATAGATAATAAGAATCGGTAAGAACCGAAGGAGTCAGAAGAGAATTTCGATAACTGTTGTGTTTGGGGTAGCCGAGAAGGAAGTGCTCCGGGTACGTAGAAGCAGCCGTCCACCCTGTTAAAAAGAGGGAGTGTCAGAGCCAAGTATTCAACGCGCCATAATGAATTATGTGGCAGAGCTGGGCGGAGGGACGACCGAATAAAATTGTCTGGCGCGCGAGGAGGGTGCTGTGAATATAATAATTCTGCCGGCCCGCTTTATAAGAAAACATCATCGTTGTCGTAGACCTACAAAATGATTATTCATCCTCGAACACCCCCTCTGAGCACACAATCAGACTTTCCCCCCGGATTCTATGAATATTTTCCTCACTGTTGCCGGAAAAGTGCTTGGAAAATACATGGTGCATCCCTTCTTGTGGGGGAAATACATGGTGGATCTCTTCTTGAGAAAATATACTGTATATTATGGTATAGCCTGTCCAAGCAAAGAAGAAATTTCGACAAGATGAGAAAATTATTCCAGATCGGCCATTATTGATTCAAAAGTTATAAATCTGGTCTTAAATTGTAGGGGAGAATGTCTTCTACAATTTAAGACAAAATTCATAATTTTCGAATGAATATTGACCGAGTTGTAGTCATTTTCCCAGCTTGCCAGAATGTCTTCTTCGCTTGGACAGACTATATATGAGAGACGATCATTGTATTGCTCGAGGTGATCCACTCCAGTCGATCGTTTTCCCGCCCTTCTCATCAATTGAAAACACGTTGCCATCCTACCATGTATACAAAGTATCATTTTATGATAAACAAGGTGTGTTTAAAGTTATTTATTCTGTCTCGATCGGTCTCACGTGGTTTGGAACTGTTTTGATTTGAAGAGATTGCAGACAATATTTTATCAAAATCTAATTGGATTCGAAAAGTTCTTCTTGTAAGTGCAGATACATTACATAATAGATTCGTACAATCAGGTCTCAAGCTATGATCAAATGAATCATTGTATTGATAAATCATTATCAAGGTTAATAGCATGTTGTATAATCGAATTCACTTATTTTTTATCACGTTATGATAAAAAAATCATCTTATTCTTGATTATTATCAAGGGCAATATCATCGTGTTAGATTTACTTATTTTTCATTGAATATTCGAATATTAACAGTTGGATAGATTCAGACGAGTGTGATGATAGACCGATGTCATCGAAGTGGGTCTCCGTAATATTTTGAGAAATTTAGTTCATTATCATCTACACAGCATCTGATAATGTTTAATCGAATTTTCTCATTCACATCATCATCCGTAGGCTAATATTTTGAAAAATTTAGTTCATTATCATCTACACAGCATCTTATGGTGTTTAATCGAATTTTCTCATTCACATCAACTATATAAAAAATATTCTATTATTCAGCTTTTGAAAATTTAGTGGTTGGTTACGTGTCTTGGTCAGAGAGGTAATATTCCATGCAGTGCAAACTGTGAATTGAAGAAAAAACAAACTGTATGAAATATTTAAGATTAAGTTCATTAAAAGACTTCAAAATAGATCCAAAGATCAGCCAGCTGCACAAAAAGCAAATCATAGTTTCATTAAACGTCTTGAAATGTGATGATAAAGAGGTCAATAACAAAGCAGTAGCATTTATTTCATAAGATGAGTCCATTCTGCAAAGACTTGATCGATTTGGTTTCCTGCCAAATTGCCAAAATTGTTTCAAATAGCCTACTCCAAAATTCTTTAAAATTTATATTTTATAGCTGTGTTTAAAATCTTCATTTCAACAAGCCTTTCTCATTACTTAGAGTTTTCTCGAGTTGCCTCGTTTTCAATATTCAATTCTCTAGAATTCTGAATATTGCCTCAATATTCATTTATTTAGCGTATATTATTTATATATTTAGCGTGCTAGCATATTGGAAGCTTCCAATATAGTGAGGAGACCCATTACATAGGGTTGTTCCACTTTGCCATATAACCTCATTTTTCACAAATGAAAACATGGATATTGGATAATCCATGTAGGTTATAGTTCATTTAAAATAATCATCAAAAACATTTTTTCAGAACATCATCAACAACTGAAACTATAACACTTCACAAATTCACCATACCATGTGTAATGAATTAGACCATTAGAGAACTAGAATAATAATGGCTTTTATTGACTTGCATAAACTGAAATAAAATAACAAACTTTATGATGATATAGAATAACTCGAACAACTGATCTATGAAAACCATGGCTGAAAATATCAAATTTTCAAGTATTGAACTATTAAACTAGATTAGACAATGTTTACTTCATTCTAAGAAGCTTCTTTCGGTTAAGGTTGTGGCTACAGTGAAAGCGACTCCGAGAGTGTTAGATCTCATCTAACCTATTTCTCTTTCGTCAACCGCTTCCAAGCAGTCCTGAAAGAGCTTGGCATTAATAACATCAATCCACCAGCCGCCAGTTCCATTGGTGTCTCTTAGGCCGCTATTACACGATGATAGTTCTATGTCATACATCTTTTATCAAAGATATTATAATATTTTCTCTATAGGAGAATATATGACATAGAATATTATCATTCATAATATTTGGTTCATTACACGGTAATATTTCATCATCACAGATGTTTGATAATAGAACTATTATCGTGTAATACCCACCTTACAAAAGTAAAATGGCGACCGCTGGCAGCAGGTGACCCAATTCCAGTGGAAAGCATTCCAGCTTCCAGCAGCGAGCAGCCAGTGCTGTCAAGATCGCTCATATTCGCGGCTAATTGTGCCGGAAGGCCGGCTGGACAAATAGAATTAGCGAGCCGGAACCAAAGTATGCCATGTCGCTGTGAATTATTGTTAATGGCGATGCGACGCCTAGCCTAATAATCGGCCCGGCAGCGACATTAGCATTACAGCGCACTGTGTGGAACGCTCACAGTTCGTCCATAACTGTCGCGCTAAAACTGTGTGAGTGAAATGCGAATTAATAATCTACTAATTAATAAGGTCAACTTGTGATCAAACTAATATTTCATATCTGATATTCAAGCAGCCAGTGACCTCTTATTGGAGAGGAATGAGGATTTGTAATGTCAATTCTAGAGCTGATAATATATAGGTCATGAAAGCATTGAGTTTCTGGACACGAAATTCTAGAGTTGATGAAAGCGTTGGAAATCATTATTTATGCTTATAAAATATATATTATATATTTTCATATATATTTTCAAATTATATATTCCAAATATTTTTAAATATCAATATAAATATTATATATTTTTGAATTATCAATCCTATTCAGAACCTAAATTAGTTTGAGTACTACCGCACAAAATAACACACCAAATGCCCATGTGTGATTGAAATAGCCCAGATCATTATCATCTAAAATCCAATACATTTACATGCAAATTCGCTCACGAAAATTACACAGATAAGAATAAAAAAAACAAAATAATGTGAAACCGGAAATTGCTCCTTCACCCAAAACAGCAGCGACAATCTTTCAAAGTGATCGATGCCATGTTATATACATATTTAAGTCATAAATTCGTACATGTGAAGGTGCTAGCTAGCGTCATACTTTATACATATTTCGACATATAGGAGTGCTAGCTATACATAATTATAATCTATGTAGTTCAGTATATAAAAACATATATGTAGGAGTGCTAGCTAGCTTCATATTGTAGCCTATACATATTTCGGCATGAATACATGTATTAATGAGTGCTAATAATAATAATATTATTTTTTTTTTAATGAGTGCTATTACATATCAGGCATCAGCATAAGTCAGTTGGCCTCAACTATACTTATTTCGACATAAATACATATATTTAAAAGTGCTAGCTAGGAGTTTCATTTACTTTTTTCAGTCCTAGCTATATATGTGGAAGTGCTCGGTATACACATATTTCGGCCTCAACTACATGTATACAGGCCACCGCATATGTGAGAGCGTCATGTATATACATATTTCTAGGCGGACCAATGAGAGTGAACTACTCACGCACGCTGTGTGCGAGGTTTGATAAATCATGCACCGACGTGACCATGTCGGGGAAATATTTTTACCGATAATAATAAGAGCGGTGCAGTGGCAGGCAGGAGCAGCGATCCCCTCAAGATTTTCTCTGCTGAAATATCGATGCATTGTTGTGTATGACAGACATTGTTGAGCAGATAAATTGTCCTTTAAAAGCTTTTCCTTTGTGTGTTGTGTTAGAAAGAGAGAGAGTAGTAGTCCATTTGCAGCAGACAAAACAACACTGGACAGTGGTACAGACCGGACAGAACATAAACACCGTTCATAAGAGCCACCAGCAGCTTCGAGTTATTTCGAGATATTCGAGAATTCCGCTGGGAATCACTGGCTGGCTGGCTAGCAAGACGCTATAGTCTGTCCAAACAAAAAAGGCATTCTGGCGAGATGAGAAAATTACTCCAGCTCAGTCAATATTAATTCAACAATCATAAATTCGATCTCAAATCCTAGAAAACATTCTTCTGTAGAATTTGAGACCAAATTAATCACTTTTCTACCAATATTGACCAGGCTGGAGTAATTTTCCCATCTTCCCAGAATGTCTTCTCTGCTTGGACAGACGCTATCTATGTTTTCCAAACGCACTCGATAAGTGCGACTGGAGAGTCGTTCCAAGAATGAAAACATCCTCTTGCCATACACACACTTCTCGTATATCGGACATTTTTCAACCGAGTACATTCATTTTTCTGGACTATTTCGAACAAAAAATAACAGAGTAGAAATATGCTGCCATGCGGTCGAATTCGGTGGATGTCGAAGCGAATAAGGGCGAGTGTCATGTTCTTGTTCATCATCATATGAAATGAGACAATTTATGAGATTATAATACTTCATAAAGTAATGTCCAAGTTTTTTTGCTGTTTCTCTCTTGTTTTCCATTATCGAAATCGAATATTGTTGCAGTTATTGGAGGTTTAGATGGGGAGTTGGATGGTGGCTTAATGAATATTCAAGATACAAATGAAAGCATTTCAAAGCAAATTATTTCATTATCTCCTAGTTTGTTAATTAAATTGAATAATCATGTCTTCAACACTTGGAATTTAGTATTGGCACTGTATTCTCTTCATTATTATCACTCCACTTGTTATTGCATCAAGCATATTGTATTAAGCATTATTGTATCACCAAGAAGTGGTGATACTTGAAATAAGAAGCATTCAAATCACACTCAAGTCCCGCATTCAACATTTTCGTTTAAAAGACTGTCCAAAATAACTGAATAAGACCTGACAAAACCCCCCGAACAGTTAGTAGGAACAATTTTTTGAAATGGAGCTACATTTATATCAATTTTCAATAATTGAATTTAGCTACTATTATCATAGAATTGGATATGTTTCAAGTTGAAATGGGTTTGTAATAATATATTTACAATCTATTGAAGTTTGTAGTATTCTGATGCAGGATCTTATTTGAGGGAAACTATTTGATTTGTTTATTCTGTTTAACTTCTAATATGGGGAAAGTCGAATAATTGAAAGTTTCAAACCAATGTTACATTAAGATAACACTCATACAATATACTCTACAGGTAGATAGTAGATACTGTACTAGAAACTCTACAGTCTACACAGGTAGGTGAAGATCCCACTGGCGGATCGTGCCCACGAAACAGGTGAAGTGCTGTACAGTAAAAGATACAGGCACTTCACCTGTTCCGTGGGTACGAGCCGCCAGTGATCCTTAGGATCCCAAATAGAGTATACTTTCTGAGAAGTATTTCTTGGCTTCAACAACATCTCAATGGAAAAAACTCCCGAAAATGGAGATCCACGAGCCCTCTTCCATTCCGACAGTGAATATTCACAATTCAGTGTGAAATTACTGAATAAATGGGGATGCAAATGAATAAATGTCTGCAAGACGTCTTGCTGAATCTTGTCGAGTTTCAGTTTACACAAGAAGCGACTTGCATCTCTGGTTGGTGTGGCAGATTTATTGCATTTCCGCTTTAATTTTTCTCCCCATTTCTAGTCTCGACGAGTATAGTTTGGTCGAGCAAAGAAGACATTCTGGCAAGATGGAAAATTACTCCAGTTCGGTGGATATTGATTCAAAACTTATGAATTTCATCTTAAATTGTAGAGTAAATTGTTCTTCACAATTTAAGACCAAATTTATAATTTTTGAACCAATAACGACCGAGCTAGAATCATTTTCGCATCTCGCCAGAATTTCTTCTTCGCTCAACCAGCTTATAAAACGACTGTTATTCAGCAAGAAAAGCCTTCAGTGCTGAATTTGTTACATTCCGTTATACAGGCTACCCTTTCCTCCACCTTAAACTCGACCAAATGCCTCCTAGATCGATTTAGACTTTCTCTTCCCCAAGAAAGCAATTAAAACAATCGCCTACACTCGGATGAATAATTTCAGCACGCCTTTTGTTTGAATGGTTCCGTCTGCATTAATTATACAGTAGACGACTTACTGCATAGTGCTTGAGATCCTTGAGTGGAATCATATAGGCTAGAGTTGAGGATTATTGATTGAAAATAAGTGGGTTTAATATCATTGTTGTTATTAAACCCTTGAAGTTCAGTTAATTTGTAATAAGTTGTTACATAAAATTTCCTTCTATCAAAGTATGATGATTTTTCTCCATTTGATTCATTAGACCCATATTCACTCACAATACGAACTAAACGAATAAATAATGGTCGACTAAACAAACTATCCCACAGTAACACATTGAATTTATTCAGAGGAATTTTAAAGAACTAATCCAATTATAAACCCAATCTTTCAAAATCTATCCATTTATTAATGATGTTATTTGGAGTATTTGAATTGAATTGCCCTCAAAATAGCCAATTTTCCTTAAATTTGATTCAAATTGAACTAAATAGCAATCGTAAGCGTATTATTAGGAGAAAAGGTTTTTATAATATAGTGTAGAAGAGTTTAATTTCGGTAAGAATGAAGAAAATAAAATATTTATCATTGAAATTATCTCGACTAACGCTCACAACACTTTTAACATCGAGGTTCGTGGAACACATGATCGACAATAAAAACCATGATTTTCAGCTTCCAAATCCCTCAACTGCAACTGTAAAAATGCCTCCAAACGTATCCATGCATTGTTCCAAGTCAATAGAACAAGGAGATTCCCCCGGGACCCGTGGGGAAACAGTCGAAAAGTTGCTGATACCACAATTGGCCGCTACCACCTCCCACTTCTTATCTTCGGTTAGAAAGTTGTGCGCCAAGTTTAACTTTTTGATTGAGAGCCGGTGAGGGGGGAGGGGATAAGAAGAGCCCAGCCACTTCCCACAAGATACACACAAAACAGGCGAAGATTCTTCTTTCTTATCAGCAAGAGGAAAGGTGGTAGGTGGCCCTACTGTATATCCAAGTAAAGGAGACATTCTGTAAAGATTGAAAAATCATTCTAGCTCGGTCAATATTGGTACAAAAATTATTAATATTTACTCAAATTGTAGTAAACAATTCGATCAACAATTTTAGGACAGCTTAATGATTTTTGAACGAATATTGACCAAGCTGTAGTCTTTTTTCCGTCTTGCCAGAATGTCTTCTCTGCTTGGACAGACTATAGACTGCCTACGGTCGATGTAGACTTTCAACCCTGTAACACTCACTCCAACCCTTTTAAATAAAGCCTATAAAAGAGGTCTCTCAACTTCTTAACCTCTCTCATTGATTAAGAACTTTTTCCAGGTTGGCCTTTTTGTCTCATTATGCATTCTTTTTACCTTCTCTTATTCTTAAATATCGTGCATTCGGAGTATTATAAGTTGAATAATTCAGGTACTACAATGATATTCTTGTAAATGGCCCTGCTCAAGGTAATTAGAATACTCATGAATAGGCCTGTATTATTCACTCATTGACCCATACATAAAACAATAATTCATTAAATTCATATTGTGAGAGCTGAATGAAAATATAGGACTTCCTTCTATGAGAACGTATTTCAACATCATTGATATAAACTTGAAACTGATTTTTTCATGGTTTTCGTTCAAATAAAACCATTGAAGCTCTTTCAACACAAATTATAAATAAATTCAAGTCAACAAATTTGTTGGTAATATTGTAATATTTGTAAGGAATTTCAAACAAAATCCAAGTTACTTGATAAGGTAGTCTGATACATTATAATTATTATAAAGTAGCCTATTGTGTGTGAATCAGAGCGAATTTATTGTTCAAAATCTTCATTTAATTCTCTAATTAATATTTTTTCTGGTTGAATAAACAATTTAATTTTATGATTGAGTCGCATTGACGATCACCACAATAAACCAATCATAAAACACCCTCGCACACTCCATTACCCACGCACAAGTAAAATTGGATACTTATGTGGGCATCATTCACAAAAAAAAACTTAGTAGAATGTTCTAAATTTATAAGCTACTATAAGCATACAATATAATATTGTGCTATAATAAAATATTTAAAAATATAGTGAATAATGTTGTTTAGTAAAATCAACTATGTTCGCATGAATTTCCGTATCAAAAATGGTATTGAACCATCCAGTTATAAATGAACAAATACTTTATCCAATTCATCTCCAAAACGAAAATTAGCAAGGCGAAAAATATCCGGTAAATGTACACAAATAGCAGCACCCTAGTAAGCTAATTCGCGAATTTTCCACCGGTTAAGAAGAATGTTTATCAAAAGCGAGCGAGCGCAGTAGCAGAGCGGAGAGAGATTCAAAGCTAATTACATGAGTAGATGAATAGGACAGCAAAATAAATTATAAGGATGGGAATTCGGAAGCTGCTGCAAAAGTTTCGGGCACGAATGGAAGTAGAAGAGGGGGGAGAAGGATGAGAAGTGGAAGGAGGAGGAGAGGAAGAGGGTGTAACGAACCGAGAACAAGAAATTAAAGGGAAATTCTGTCTGTGATGCCAGCCGTCTTTTGGGCCTCTTTTCCCTTTCTACTTGTGAGTTGGGCGCATCTTCAGCCAAAGGGCCGCAGTACTAACGAACCGCAACTCGTTTTGTGCCCTTTTAACGACGGATTTTCAACACTCGTTGACATCATCACAGACTCACATGCTTCACATGAATATGTGATACTGGACTGACATGTTCTCACATGCTCCATGGCATGGTTTTCACGCCATGTACACATTGGAATAATTTGAGAGGGTTCAAATTGAAAAAAAAATAGTTCTAAGCTATTAAATGGATAGACAAGATATTTCTAGACCGTGGATTCGTTGAAAACCAAAATACCTATTTAGTACACAAGAGATTGGTAGTCTAATAATGTGGGAACCGAAATCTCAATTTTTAATCAATCTGTGGTTGAACAATATCCTATATTTTCATAGATGGAAAAATGTCACAACTATTCAACAAGTAAAAAGCTTAACTTATGTCTCATGATTGCATTTGGAATAATTATTTTAGTGTGCTTACATTTAAAAATAACATTAATACATTATGAAGATAAAGACATCAGATGCGATTCACAATATTCCCAGTTGCATTTTGTTAGTGGGCCTACATAACTGAACATTATCAATTTAATCACACAACGTAGTTTGTGGAATATTGTAAGTGAGAAATCTTGCGTCATTCCTTGGTCGTCAAGTTCTTGGTTCAGTTTTCTGGAGAATAGTTTCAAAAATTAAGAATATTTTTGAAACCTGGTGGATATAGTTTGAACATTTTTAAGTTGCTCTTGAATCACAAAAAATACATCAAGTTACAATAGTCTAAATATGATAATAGATTTACTAACCAATCAAATAAAAATATGAAACACAAGATCGTATTAATATACAACATCTAAAATCTTATAACAAATTTATGGAAATAAGGTTCATCACCTCTAGCTGAAAGCTTGTGCTGAGGGATGAGTCGCTTATAGGCAAAAGCAATTACATGAAATTAAATCACCATCAAAGTGAAGAGAAAACCAAATCAAATTCTCAAACAATATTTGACTAAACCTATACTACATTGCTTCATGTAGGATTTTGGGCAGTTTGCCCAATAGGATGGTCATCGTCCACTATTCAATGGGTCCCCGGAAATAGAATTCATTTACCGTGACTGGGTTCACATATAATAGTTTTCAGTTATGATAATTATTATAATCATCTGTTAGACAATACATACACAAACATTGTTTTCGAAAATTGCACCTTCCCGTGAATGGTGCATAGTTACCTCCAACTAGTTTCCTAAGCCAAATTCATAGTAGAAATTGTTTTGATGAAGTTTTCAACTGCCCGCTACGTTCAAACACAATACGCTCGGACTCAATTTCAGTCAGACTTTTAATGAACTTGTGCTGCAAATCCGGCGGGAACGGCGAAATTATTGCGGGTCACACTTGTGCAACAAAAATCCCCAGACCACAAACGAGTTGAGTTCATTCTGCTGTCGTCAGCTATTCGGGTCACCAACACCACACACACCAAATGTGCACAGTCTCAGAGTCCCCGAGCTCCCCCATCATGACCCCCATCCGCACCAAAGACATGGAAACAGCTTGTTCTGGCCAAAAACCAATCAAATCTTGCTGGTTCTGTGATAACCAAATCTTGCTTGTTCTGTGATAACCAAATTGTCGAAACTGATGGTACACGAAATAAACCACCCACTATAGTAAGTTATCTACAAATATTACGGCAACATTAATGAGGTTAAAGAGTTGTTGTGTGGTAAAAGTTATGAGGTTTAATGAAGTTATTGAGTGAATTTATTAATATATTTTTCATACACACAAACTACGATACAAAAAAGCTTCTCAACTAAAAGTGCATTATCTTTCCCCAGTGGTTATCAACAATATTTAACTTACTCAATTTGAAAAATATATTAGAATAGTTGCTTTATAGTTGGTAAGAGTGTTACTGCTCTCCACTATAGCTCTACATAATCAAACATTTTTTTTTATGGAAGAGAACACAACTTCATGTTTTTAAAACTAGAATCATATTTCAGATCCGCAAACTCTATATTTATGGTGTGGTTATAACTTCTCGTCATACGATCTAAACTATTACTTCAAGGTTTCATACTCTCCTATTATAATACAGTAACACAAAACCAAACTCCAGTATTATATTGCAGTCTGAGAAACTTGAGTATCACTGTTGTGATTTAAACTCCTAGTCGTATGATCTGAACTATAATTTCAAAGTTTCATACTCATCTAATTATTGTACTGAAAAAACCAACTCCTTAGTATTGCAACTAAGCAAGCTCAAATATCATTTCATGACGCCACAAAAATCTCACAATATTTTTATTGCAACAAACTAAAATTCCACGATAAGCCAGCAGATACAGGAATACAGATAAACCGTTGAATGTACATCGGACGTACCCCTGGGTGTCAGAAAGAACGGAACAAACGGAATCTCCCCGGGAATAAACTCAAGCATGGCACTGTGTTTATCAGTACAAAAGAATAGAACAACAAGAGTACGATACCTACCTATAATCGAGTAAAGAAGACATTCTGGCAAGATGGGAAAATAACTACAGCTCGGTCAATAATGATTTAAAAATTATAGATTTGTCGTCAAATTGTAGGAAACATTTCAAACTACAATTTGAGACTAAATTTATAATTTTTGAACCAATATTGACCAAGCTGGAATCCTTCTCTCATCTTGCAAGAATGTCTTCTCTGCTTGGACAGACTATACTACAACACTGTAACTACTACTTCACTCTTGGTACAGTACGCGGAAGCTGAGAAGAGACGCTGTCTCAATGCACTTTACTTTGTGACAGAGTGTCTTCTCAGTTGTGGGAATAATAGTGGTGTGTTGTATCTGAAGTATACAACAAGCATTGTTGTGATGAAGAGAAAATACGTCTCCGGGGACAAAGTGAGATTCTTATTTGAGTGGCGACACAACGGATTTGTTCAGTCAGTCAGAGCGCGCTCTACTCTGCCAGCGAAATGGCGAAATGATAAACACTCAGAGAGAGAGAGAGAGAGTGATTGAGGGAGTGTAAGTGGGTGAAAGAGAGTGAGAGGGGGTGAGAGTGTAAGTTTGAAACAATCCAGCTGTATGCAAAGAATCGCTGTCCTTAGTGCGAATGAGCGTGGTGAAAAAGGCTGCAAGCGCTCGAGAGAAGAATAGGAATGAGACGAAGTTGTTGTATTACTCTTTTCTCTACACTTTCAACTTTCTTCCGTCAATTGGAGACAACATTGTGGCTGCAAACTGATACTTTGCTGAGATAAGTTCAACTTAGTGTGGGAATGAACGATACGACGACATCAGAGCTATTATAAAAGGAGTTTTCCAATAGATATTGGTATTAGAATCCATAGATTCTATGGAAATGCTTATCCTACCCATACCTTTCTATCGATAACTGGGGTTATCAAAAGATGATTGTTGATTTATTAATTTGTTTGAATACTGATATATTATTTCTCCTAATTTTTTCAGAACAATAATACAATATTATCAATACTGCTTGAATGTTATAGACATTTTTTAAAGTAACTACGAGTAATACACTATTACAGATACATTAAAAATAACAGTAACTACTGTAACTACAATCAGATCGATACATCTATTGGATTAATTGATGAACTGCTGTTGAAATTACGGTCCACATCCACTGAAAGTTCGGACTAACAGTCAAGAACTGTTGTGTTGTCAAGATGAGAAATATCAAACTGTCAACTGTATGATCTCATAGTGGATGTGGTCTCTCAGATACCAAAAAGTTGCATAGATTCCGTTTAGTAAGTAATAATGGAATGATATTGCGTAAATATTCTGACTCTGATCTCTTTTTTAAATGAATTTGACAATTTGAATGAAGGTACATCAATAACTCATACTCCTAATAGGCTCAATATTAATTATTTGATTCAATTCTCATCCCATGCTCAATAAGAAATTTTTAGTTCAATACAAGAGCAGTGAGATCTTTTTCAATAAACAAGAGTTACTTCTGCAGAGGAATAAAAAGAATAATTTGAAGAAATGAAAAACAAAGTCTTGATTATCCTGGTCGAATATTATATCTTCATATAATTTTTTTCACTTTTTTCTTATTTACTGCTTTTTTCATTTTTCTCTTCTACTGCCATATTGAAAACCTCATCACAGTAAAATTCCATCATCAATTTTATTCTCTATAAGCTATTATTTCAGAGGTCTATAGTCGGTTTATGGTTGGCATTATGCAGTAAAACCATTGAAAACAGTGACGAAAAAAATGATTCACTTGAAAGTGATGCAATATCATGATCATAACGGTACACATATGTGTGTGTGAGTGAGATAGAGCCAAAGTGTGTCCATGAGCAAAAGTGAGACAGGTCGACGCCTAATATCTCAGATTAATGTTCTCGCCTTTCATTTTGAGCCTCCGCCAAGCCCAACTTGACAATAGATTTTTCACTTTTAGCAGTCATCCATTTTGACGGCATGCTATATAATATATTTTTCATAGCAGTTTCCTGTCAGGGCTCGACTCAGCACTCTCAGGTCTCGCCGCCTGACAATAAAGAGAAATGCAAGGAAAGATAACAGAACAGCGTTGTTGATGATGTTCTCGGCTGATATTAAAAATTCCAACATGTGTAGAAACAGTATTATGTGCTGAAATTTACTTGAATGTTATTAACTCTGTCTGAGGTATGGAATGACAACGAGAAATATTTTAGAAATGAATATGATTATTTTGTTCTACTCTAAGTAGAAATATCACACAATACAATTAATAGAGTGATGATGATGATAATACTTATGGAATTTGGCAAAATATTCAACAAATTATGATAAGATACATAATAGGCTACCTTATACAGCGTCTTCTGATAAAATTTCATAAAATTGCGATACATTTGATAGATCTCCTACTTGAATCTGCATTACAGCCAAAAATTAGGTCAGAAACGTGTTCATGGAGAATCAAATAGATCAGATTTGTTTTGTGATCAGAGTTATTCCATTTCTATCAAGGGTGAAAGGTTCCTATGGACAATTATCAAACAAAAGGATTGATTCACAAGACTGTTATTTCACTGATAGCATACTGTGATTTCACTATCAGTCAATCTTCAATATTATTTTGTTGTTTACAACCATTCTATTCAGGATTTATGTCCCTGTTGAAATTGCATTTCAATTTCATACAATATTCTACCTTTCAACCAGATTATTCCAATAATAATTTGCATCATCAATAGCTTATTCATTTTTTTAATAACATGAATGTACAAAATTGATAAACAATATTATGTAATATTATTAAATAATAATAAATAAATAATATGTTAATAGATAACATATATATATTATAGTTGTTATATATATAGTTGGATAATAATAGATAAATAATATGTTATGTAATAATATTAGAATGTGATATTACTAAATGATACATCCAACAGGCTCACGCCTTGAACAGTATTTTCAATTCTCTTCTTAAATAAGTAGTTCAAATGAAGTCTATGTATCGTAATAAAAAAATCGGATTTGAAGTCGATTGCACACACAACTTTCATTGAATAGTTTCGAGCTGCTACAATAACTGTACCCCCTGAAATATCCAACTATTTTTCCTAATTCCTCCCCTTCCCACCCCCTGTAACTCTGCCGCCGAGACCTGAAACCGAGTTTATTTTCGGAAAAGTCGAATAACAAAGAGCGGCGGCAACTATATGCCACACAAATTTGCCAGGCCTGAAAGTCACAACGCAGCGTAGGCGCTCAAAGGAGACGAATGGCTTGGAGCGATGGAAGCATTACACACATCATGGAAATGCAGCGCAGCGCTGGGCTGGTGTCTTCATACAGAGCTGAATTTCCCCAATGCGCTGGAAGCTATACCCGATCACGTGATACAGATCCAATAACGAATAACCTTACATTGTATTTGAGAGCTCAAAGGGCTCTGGCGTGGCACCATTACACAGAATAGAGCGTTCCTTTGTATCATTCGTCAGCAGGTATTACTTTGACTCGAGTATTTTTATTCTTCACTGGAGCGTTTCCTGAATTCTACCAAGAAAATGTACTCTGCCCCATTTGCCCCCATTGCGGCTCTCGTTAGATTGGGTTGATGTTGGATAAATATAGTGTGACTTTGTAAAATAACGAGTAATAATGGTGTAATAGTAATAATAAAAAGTAGTATAGTGAATTAATAGTAACATCGACTGAATTTAACCGAGAAAATTTTACTCCACCTCATTCACATTCATTGCGGGTTTTGTTTAATTGTGTTAATTCTGAGTGAATATATAGTGTGAATTTGTGAAATCACTTATAATAATGATGTAATAGTAATAGGAAGTAGTATTAATAGCGTGAATAATAATAGTGTTAATGTAGAATGGAGCTCTTCTCCCGCAGAAATAGAAATTATCCCATGTTCATATTATATAGAATCATATAATTGCACAAATTGATTACCTTGTATGATGAGATCCAGGTTTCACCCAAGCTCATAACAGAAATCGTTGCACCAGAACTCCACTATTATGAATGCGCTAATATTTCCAGCGAAAAAGATGATATAATCATATTTTTGATTCAAACAACATCATTTTCTGGATTCCCTCATCACTTTCAGTTCCCTCAATTCGTAATAGCTTATTCGTATTATAATATATTTCTTGCTTAATCTTCATTATCATAGACTAATCATTTATTGTACTAATATCAACTATTAATCTATAATTTGATGAGTCTATGATTGATATGATAATAAAATTATTTATTGGAATAAATAATCATCGGTCCATGAACTTAATGCATGATGAGGAATTACATGAGATGTCAAAATTCTGAGGTGAAACCATATATTGATATCAGCTTATTGTTACTCAAATGATATCATGATTGTGATAAGCAAAAGCTTCAATCATGCTCTGGAAAAACATATTCAAGGAATAGTTTTCGAAACTTTAATTATCGGCATAGGGCCTAGGGGTAAATAATTATTATGTATGTAATTATCATCATCATTATTATATAGTTATTATGCATAATAGTTTTCAATATATTATATACATTTTTCAAAACCAAATATCAACAATTTTATTCATGGAAAGGCTTTAAGATTTTATCAATCAGTATTTCTCATCCAATACCATTACGATTCCTGAAAGGACTTTCAGCTTTTTACTGAATTCCCTTGGAACAAGTTCTTGAATAATAATTGTATTATGAGGAAATTTATAATATGAAATAATATATACCATTCTTCAATATATAGTTGCTCTTTATAAAAATGGAACTAACTCACTCCAACCTTATAAAATCACTTATCTTGACAAAACCCAATGAAATTTTTACAGCTTTGTGACTTTGATGGGAAGCAACAATAATCTGATATCAAGTCCAATAACTATCTACAAACAATTCATATCCATGAACAACAGACTCTCTACGAACAATACCTTCATAAATAGGCATGTGTAGGCCTGAACAACCAACTATATCCTCCATTGTCAACACATCAAGCTGAAGCACTTGGGAGGGAGACGATAGCTTGGAATTATTAGGATGCAGAACATATTATTCAAGCGGTATCTCCTCGCAACGAATGTAAATATTTGAAGTCGAGCCTCTTCTTCCCCCACCACCATATCCACTTATTCGAGCTCCTTTACCCCCTTATAACCATGGAGGAACTACATCGACAGAGTCTATCTCATTTTTCTTCATCTCCCTCGAGTCGAGCAGACTCGAACTTGCCCGAGCTCGAGTCACGAGCAGCTGCCTCGCCAAACGACACGCGCTAAAAACACTAATATCTCTGCCTATATTGGACAGCCTTTCTCATACACTTCACCCTCATGCTCCTTCTTTATTCTCTTACGCTTACTCTTGTTTCTCTCACGCTTATTCTAAATTCAATACTTTTCCTTCACTTCTCTTCTATGAAAAATCCTATGGAATTTTTTAAAGATTTTTCAAAAATAATTGATAGATAATTGTTCGAAAAGAGATTTTTACTTTGCCTGATGATACTGCAATACTGTCAGAAGCAGAACCACTCCAAGAAGCGGCTACCAAACTGCAGAATGCAGAAATCAGAAATTTTTTATTTGCAAAATTACATAGAACAAAAATTACAATAAAATTGGATTTGGTGTCACATGGGTTTGCAAAAATCTGTGCGTAACACCGATGCTTGTAACAGATTCAGTGGCTGGACCAATAAGTGGAAAATCAGATTGAATGAGGTGGAATGCATTCATGTCAACTTCACAAACAAAACAAATTCATAATCAAATCCAAATAAATCTTAACGGAAATGTTGTAACATACAGTAACACAGCTGAATACCTTGGAATGACTCTTGATGCCAGGCTGAAATGGGAAAAGCATATCAAGATTGAAAGAATTGAGCCTGGACTGAAGTATAGTGAAATTTATTGGCTATTGGGTAGACATTCCCAACTCTCCATAGACAACAAGATTCACATTTATTAACAAATTCTAAAACCCATATGGACTTGTGGAATTCAGCTGTGAGGCTGCTCTAAAATAACAAACATCAATATAGAATCCAAACCTTTCAAAATAAAGTACTGTGAAACATGGTAAATGCGCCCTGGTATACATGAGGAAAAGCGATTTGCATCGAGATCTTCACATCCCCTACGTAACAAGCTAGAAAAGACGATTGGCAGCCCATCATGAGTCACGTCTTGAGCAGCACGACAACATAGAGGTCATCCAACTCCTAGACAACACTCAACTCACAAGAAGGCTGAAGAGAACAAAGCCCTTCGAGTTAGTGAAGTGAGAAAAATAAAATAAATAAATAAAAAGTGAACGAATAAATCCATAATATGATACCAGTAACATCAGAACTGCTTGGGTAATCGATGTATGAACTGAAGCTTCTAAGTTTGTTGACTGAAATTATTAACTGAAAATTAATGGTTTGCCTATTGAGAAAAGTTTCAATAACATTTATTAGAAAAAAAATAATAAAACTTTGTCTGAAATAGGCCTGAGTTTGAGAAAAGTACAAGCATAAAGTTCAATCAAGGATACTTGATTGCCTCTATTGACCATATATTGCTTTGTTGGTCGATATGTATATCATGTGGTTGGTGGTTGTGTCTTATCGATATCATTTAAGGGAAAATGAGCGTTTCAAAACCTAGAAGTCGACGAGTTTTCATGAGTTGTATGATTGAAAATTATGTTTATTACCATAGTTACCTTCAATATATTATTATCTATTAAAGGGGGCTATGATATTACTGTTACAACATGAGATTGTTATTAGATTAATTCTAAAATAATGTCGATTTTTTTCAATCTGACCACCCCTAGTTAGCGAAATTCACTCCAGAAGAACCCTGGTTGCCGCTGGAGCAGCTGTAAAACTTCATAACTCAATCAAGCGTTACTCGAGTGCAGCGAATGATCTATTACTTGAAATTTCACTGGCATCATATTGCAGACTGGTCGTTATTCTTATTTGTTTGATTTATGGCGCTGCGATGCCTACCCGATAATTTATGTGCACGAGCAATATACTCCTGAATAACATCGTCCAACTTATTCAAACTCATATCTTTTCTTGCTGCTGGGGCACGGGCCTCGCGGTTATATATTTGGGGCGGAGGCGCTTCTTCTTCAGACATCATTCGTTGTTCCTTTTGTCAATGCTTTCCTCTTGTTCATTCGTCCTCTCTTTTCTTCAATTTTCTCACCGTACGTATTTTTCATCTCTATATCCTCTTCGTTTTGTTCTTTATTCATCATTTTCTCTTCTCATCTCAATTCTCTAAAATTCTCACACTCTTTCTGTTCACCAATTCTACGGACCTCATTTTTCTAAAAACATGTTTCTTTCTCTAATTTCAAATTCTTGAGAATATTATTCTCTTCTTTTCCTCTTCTTCTTCTCTCTTCTTCTTCTTCTTCTTCTTCTTCTTCTTCTTCTTCTTTCCTCATTCCTATTTCACATTTGGTAATTTCTTCTTAAGAACCCTCCACTTCCTTTTTCAACAACCAAATCAGTAAATTCCTCATCCTCCACATTCCCAAATCAGACTCTACCTACTACTTTTTCATGATTATTTAAATAATTTCTCATAATCAAAATTCCTCCTTTCAATAAATTTTCATTATCATTCTTTACAATCACTTTACCTTCACAATCGGACTACTGTATTAATCGAGTTTTGGAAAGTCTTTTCAGTTGCAAAGTTCTTGACACTCTGTTTTGCTAACATTTTTCAAAAAGCAAAACCCATTTTTCCCTAGAAATGCTAAAAAATGCATTCAAGCAGTTATTCAAGATTTAATCAACTAGAAGATTGAACTTTCTGAAAACACTCTGTCAATAGAGTACAGTTACCACGTCTAAGTTAGAATTTACTTATTGCAATTGCTGGTTATCAGCCTATGAGAAAGTTATCAAAGACTGACCGTTATTTCGTTACCTAACTGACAACTGGTTTACAAAGTTACTAGTCACCATTTTACTAGTTACTGGTTTACAAATTAGGAGCAGTAGGCTAACTGTTTTTACAAAAGATTGTAACTGTTTCTACTCCTGTAGAAGATTTCTATTATTTTGTTGTTCTTTCGGCATCATTGCTTCCATGTTTAACCGTAGACTGAGTATACCTATACTCTAGTAAACATTTACTGAGTCCGCTATATCTACAATTCAACGTTGAAAAACGTTTCTGGTATACTGAATTTTTACTTTGTTGCAGAGCGACATCGCTTAAAAGCCACTATTTTCTCCTTACGAGAAAATGGAAAGACTAGCATAAAGCCTGTTAATCTTCGTTAAGTGCAACGGAGAGTAAAATAGAGCTCAAAGAACACTTTTTCTCAATTCTTAAAATAGTTTTCATCCTGAAAATTCATATCCTACTAATAGCTCACTTATTACAATCCACGAAGAAGGATAGTAGCTTGAATACCAGTTGATGTTTTCTTAAAATAGATTTTGTTCCAAGGTTGACTTCATAAGACACATAAGTGGATGAAGTGAACTGCTCGATATAAATAATAGGCAACAGAAAGGATGAAGATTCCTCCCGAACCAAGATCATAGTCCTCTAATAATCCTCAATCATAATCCTCTTCTGTTCAAAGTTTAAACTACTCGAATGATACAGGATTCAAAGTGTTATTTGTTGGTATTCCTTGAAACAAAATTGTTTTATCCAGTGTACACTCATCTAGAATAATTAACCGTTGCTTAACGTGAATCACAGATACTAGATCACTGCATTCTAGTTTTTGTGGGACGAATAAATACGAATAAGCTCATAATTCTTGAATAGAGAGCTTTTTTAACAAAATTATGGGAGTGATCAAAATTAATTTCGATCGAAATTGTTATATTTTCATTCCACACTTTCCAGATTTTCCAATCTAAAATGGCTATCCTCTATTTCCAAAGATGAAATGAGAAGTAGTTAGCCCTTCAATATTTTTATGGATTCTTATAGCCTCTAGTGAATTTATTAATCCCCAACAAAAAAAAGAACATAATGTTGAAGACATAAAAGATCTCAGCTGAACGAAAATTTTGCTATTCCGTGATCAACGTTGAACCATTTTCATCCACAACCAACAGCTTAGGGAAAGAATTACATCATAATACAATATTGTCTTCAAGTTTTAGAAAGTATCCTAGTTTTTTAAAATCTAAAAATTTCATCATTCATGACTTCTAGACTGAACTCTGCAAATATCACATTCACATTCTCCAATGTCATGAATTGAGGGTGAAATGGAGATGCACTACAATATTGTTCATTGTATCACGAAGAAAACAAAATATTTTATAAAAACAACAACCAAATAGAGAACTATTAGAAATTTAGCTTCAAATTAAATAAACTAGTCCCCAATTTTCCACAAATTATCTAAAATGATAACACCATCACCAACAGAAACCATCCACGTCCAAAAACATGTTTTTAGGTCACAATCGGAGCGTGGATCGGAGCCAGATGACGTCATCTGAAGAAGACTGATAGCTGCCGAGCGGCAAAACCAAAACTCGGCCTAACGGCGCAGCATTTAATTAAACTGCAGCCGGTTTAATGGCCGGCATTAGTTGAGGAACAGGAATTCCCCTGTCCGAAGAAGACGAAGTTCCCCTTGGCTCATCAGTCTTGCACCCTTCGAGATGCTCCTTCCTTCATTTTTGGTCCCCCTCAAGTGATTATCCTTGTTTCCCCATCGGACTATTTCCCCCATCGGTCGTCATCTTCACGGTATGTGTTTATGAATTTCTTAGCTGGTCCTATACATTCCTCCTATTTTGTAGACTGCCTTGAACACCCTTGAATTGGTATAGTCTGGTCCAGCAAACAAGACATTTCGGCAACATGAGAAAACTACTCCAGCTAGGTTAATATCGATTGAAAAATTATAAATTTGGTCTCACGTTGTGGGAAACAATCTGATCTACAAATTGAGACAAAATTGATAATTTTAAAATTAATATCGACCAAGTTAGAGGCATTTTCCCATCATGCCAGAATGTCTTGTTAGCTGGACCAGACTATATGTGGGGATGGATGAATGAAGCCTCACATTCTGTCCGTACATGTCTCCCCATATGAATGGGGCACAAGTGACGATAAGCCCCAACGAGTTGAGCCATGATTGAGGTTATGAAAGTGTTATGACGGCTATAAGCTCTAGACAAAAGCTGTGAGTCATTGTACTGCACAGAGATTACATACTATATTATTTTGTGATGAAGATTTAGGTGATTCAATTAAAATTCTTCTGTAACTTTAATAGCCTAAGCAGATATTAGTTTATCTGACGCTGAAAAGTTAGGAGCTTTCGTCTGCTACTTGAGCGCATGCAACTGATGATGTTGTCAATACGATTTGACATTTTTTAGCTATAGCCTACCTATTTATGATGTTTTACAAATATACATCCAATCTATAATACTAACGATGCATTTCCTTTGAAGCAAGCTCTCTCAAATTTTACACAATTGATAATATCATAAAAGTTTTTCAACTCACATAAAGATTCTCCTACATCATAGAATTGTGATCCGCAATCTCACCATGACATTAATCTCAAAAATGAAGAGTTTCCTGAGATCAAAAACCTAAATTATTTGAGCAAATTATCAATTAAAACAAGGTTTTAAATCATTGGAAAAGATTCATTATGTATCTGATCAACTGACACAAAAGTTGATTTTGTGCCAGAAAAGTTTATTTTTATCCAACGAAAGCACTTTCATCATTTAATGGTATAATTTCTCAAAAATCCGTCTCTATAATAACAATATTATTTATTCAGTTTTTCGATTACAATAACCAATACACCAAGGAATGAGAATCAGCGTTACTACAAAACTTCTATTCCAATCTGGTTTATTAAAATGTTCGAATCAAGGTTATTTCTCTCAACAAAACTCACTCACAAATAGAGTGATATTATTTTAAGAGGTTTAATTCAGCATACTAATTATTAAATGGTATCCTAGTATACTGCAGAGTTTATTGAAATACCGTGTCAAGAATCTCAACTTTGAAATATATACATGTTCTTGAGACACTCCAATTTTAAAATGTAGGCCAGAGTGACCCTCTCGTCATTATCAGGCCCTCTTCATTTCCTATTTTCCATTTGTTAGAAATTGTGAGTCAGACATTTTCTCCTCTCAAGATCGCTTCCTCATCTCCAGTAGCAGGAAGTAACATCACGAACTCATGATGACTAAGTAGTCGTTGATAATGCATTTTTCCGTTCGACGTTCGACTCGCTAGACATCAATCTTCGTCTGAATATTAAATAATTCAAGGTGCAGAACGCCCAGTCATCGAATGATTTCAGCGCTTCATTCATAAATCACCGGGACGCTTCCTCAGCTTTTTTCAAAAATGATTGATCAATCTCCCATCTACATTCTACAATTTTGTCAATTCATACTCTACTTGGTTGAAAGTTCATTGGAGTTCATGGTTACTATTATATTACTGCATGAATTAAAACAACGTGATTCAGTTTGGGTAGATAATATACTGCTCAATGAATGAATTTACTGTACTTTATTAATAAAAGATAGAATGTGAAGACAAGATATTGTCAGACCAGACATTTATTAAAAATCGAAATACCGCTTCTCTAACAAACATGAATCAGTTGTCGGGTACCTAGATTTTTAATAAATCAGTGGTTTGTCATTTTGAAATATTTTGTATCTTGTCTTTCCATTGTGGATTACTACCACATTATGATCTTAAAAACTGCGCGACAAGCTATAAGAATAGGCCTAAGTACAGAATCAATACATTAATTTATGATAACACTTTATAAAAATGCAAAAGATAATAAGAGTACAAAATGTCAATGGTTGAATACACAATTAACAGAAAACACAAAAAACAACTATATAGAAATAGGAGTTTGCTGAAGAAGTGGAAAATGGGATAATGAAAAGCTATATAAGAAAACCGATGTCACTCAATTCTCTAAAGAACAGTTGCACAATGTAATCTAATGGAACCAATGTAAAAATGATGAAATAATCAGTCTTACGTCAATTCAATGATTCCAATTTACGATGTTTAATAACTGTACAATGATTGGATTCTATGCAACTGGACGTTCAGCCTCCTACTGATAAAGATTTTATTTCAATTCCAATTCATTCATACACAATGTAATTACATTTCTAAATCAACATCATCATCATCAATAAACACTACTAATTTGACCTCTAGTCAAATGAATTCCACAATAGCCCACTCAATAACACCGTGCATTGTTATTAATAACTATGACTATTTGTGGAGGCTTCAATTGACATATTAATGGAAACAGTTCAGCCTGCCAATATATTGAATAGCGACTGATTGTATTGCGGTTGAATTGGTTTGTAATCAGACTTGCCTGGCTCTGTCTATGACAGTGAGTTGATTTGCGACATTCAAGCTGGTACCAAAACTTGAGGCGGCTGGCGAAATGACAAATATTAATTCTTAACTCTGTCAGGACAGACTGAGAGTGGTCTACGAGTGTGAAAATTTGGCTAAGATTACTCTCTACACGATATTATGCTGTTGTCGAGCGCTTATCTACTGTCCTAACAGAGCAAAGCATCAATAACAGTCATTCGCTAACTGCCAATCAATTTGGAATCTGCTGTATCTAGTTGGCTGAAAATGATCAATCATTCATTGCGCTCTGTCTCTGAATGGAGAGCTATTAGATCAATGTGTGTATATATGTGTGTGCACACTGTACATTGTGTAGATGGCATGGCTGATTGTCGTTAACATTGATAGCGGTAAACAAAGTGAGATCCCCATTTAACGAATTGATATCACATCGACAAGTGATTGATCTTGTCATAATTACGCAGGCTGAATATTATAGAACGTGTGGTCTCTGTACAGATAAAAAGTTTCTCTTGAATAATTACAGTACAGAGTGAATGATACGAAATAACATTTACAAATGAGTAATTGATACAGAAGAACATCTCTCAATTTCTTTTAGTAATTTTTTCACAATAAAGTACAATATAATTTACACTTTGATCAGAGATGTTGTGGAACTTATCCATAATTTAGGTAAGAGAAAACAAATGTTGTCAGATCCACAAAGTTTATTTAAACCATACTTAAGTTTCAATGCTCAGGGCATCATCATCAGTGGAGAACTCTCACCTACTCTTACCTAAAGTACAATATATGTTAATACTCAGAAGTCAGAACAGTTTCAGTTGGTTTAGAGCAATTCTGAATATTGTAGCAGCTAATATTGTGATCGCATAGCTTACTTTCAAAATGAATTACAATTTAGTACGGACATCTGATATTTTTTTGGACGTTCTAATGATTCATTTACACTTTCGTATGATTATGAAGGGGAAATAATGAAGAGTCATTTCAATCAATCTACAAATAGTTTGGAATCACAAGGAAATTGGTTCAAAATCATATAATTAGAAGATCATATAATTCATATAATTAGAAAGATCATATAATCAATTTGGTATCTGCTGTATCTAGTTGGCTGGAAATGATCAATCATTCATTGCGAGATCATATAATTAGAAAATCATATAATTAGAAGATGATGTTGGGTTCAGTGGAAGATTGACGCTCGTTTGACTCAACTTCACTACTTATAAAATCACTTATAATATCATTTGAATAATAAATATCATCACTGATGTTGGTCAGCAAATAGATATCAGGATATCAATGGATGAACTATGAAAGATGGCAATATCATTCTCAAATAGGCTTATGAACACGACCACCAATTAAAATAAATAAAATATTCACCCTACTAATCTCAAACAACTAGAATAACTGAATCTGAAAAACACCAATAATAAATCACTCCTCATCCAAAATACAAACGAAATCCCAGCAGGTAAAACGCAACAGATGATTCAGTGTTTCCCGTCCAGGCCCAGCTAAAGAGTAGCCCTAAAGGACCATTCTCATGAGCCAGCTTTTGATTTTTGGTGTACGGGTTTTGTTATTAAGTTTTGCCTTGAATGAATGGCTGAGCTGCGTCAATTTTCCGGCTGGCCAATCACGTGCTGGCGGTGGTGGGAGGGGAAGGAATAAACTCAACTTTCCCCTTCAGCCGACAACTTGCTTGGGCCCTGTTCCGGAATTCTAGAGCGGCTTTCTTCCGCCTGCCTTATCACAAAAACAAGGCCCTCTTACCCTAGAAACCCCCCTCCAACATTACTCTTTCACTTTCTCATTCACTGTCTCCATGGTTCTCTGTATCCTTACTCTATTCCTGTCTTCTCCAGACCCAAAATTTATTCTATTAGTGTCTTTATCTCCTAGTTCGTTCTAATCTCCTTCCACCCAGGCTCATCTACCACTCCATTCTTCGTTTTGGACCAATTGTATATTATTTCATGCTTCCTTTTTCATCTTACCGTTCTTTTTTTCAAGTTTTTCCACTTACTTTATTTCTTCTCTCCTTACTCCTCTTCTACCTTTTTTATATTTGTTGTTTTTTCCGATGATTCTTTTCTTGTTTGTTATCTTCATCCTCCTTCTTTCTGTTTTCTTATTTCTCTCTGTCTCACCATTATTTTCCTTTACTACACTATTCCTTCTCAATTTTGTCTCTTTTTTCCATTGTTTCTTCCGATCTGAGTATTTTTCAATACATCACTGTTTTTGTTCATTCTTCATTATTTTATCTTCATCCATTTAATTATTATACTTCAAGCTATTTTTGGTGTTCTCCAAGAATTCAAAACTTCCATCCATATTCTCAATTTCCTCTTTTGAATATTTTCTAAATCCAATCAATAAAATAATTTTTTCTCAATCCTATTCAGTTCCATTCCCTCCATGATTCACATTTCTCCCTATTCCCCTTTTCAACTATTCCTCAATTCATTAACTCCAGCGTACTCTCTTCCTTCTCCCTCAATATAATAAGCGTTATTATTTTGTTTATTTCCTTATCAACTAGTGTTTGTCATAGGTCTTGGCAACGTAAGTTTTCAATTGAAGACATCAAATATATTCGTTCTCCTTCCTTGATTTTCTAGTAAATTGGTGATCTTTCATCATTTTTCTGTTCTCACTCACCTATCCTCTCCACCTATTTTTCCTTTCAAATCTTGTTTTCAAGTTCTCTACCTTGTTCATCCTTTCCTTTTTCTTTTTTCTCTTCTCTTCTACTTCTTCTCTTTTCGTCGTCGTCGTCTTCTTCTTCTTCCCTGTCATTCTTCTCCTTATTTCTATTCCTCCCTCTTCTCCAGATTCTTTTTTCTCTCTTTCCTTATTTCCCTTCATATTTCTCCTCACTTTGCTTCCTATATTTCTTTTTTCCTCTCTTCCTCCCCTTATTTTCCTCTTTCCCTCTCCTTATTTCCCTTTCTTTCTCTTTTCTTTTTCCTTCCTCCTCCATCATTATTCCCTTTCTCCCTCACCTCATTTTCCTCTCTTCCTCCCCTTATTTTCCTCTCTTCCTTCCCATATTTTCCTCTCTTCCTCTCCTTATTCCCCTTTCTTTCTCTTTTCTTCTTCCTTCCTCCTCCATCATTATTCCTCTTCCTCCCTCTTTTCATTTCTCATCCTCCATCCTCCACCATTATTCCCTTTACACTCTTTTTCTCCTCTCTCTTCATTTTCTTTTCCTCAACTCCTTCCCCATATCCAATCCTCCTTGCTATCTTCTTCTTATCGGAGGGCGTATTCCCTGCAGGAGGGTGCAAGTCAGCCGAGCAGAGACAACAAGCGACTGAGCTGAATGCAGAATGCAAATAGACGTTGTCATAGTTGCGGATAGCGGGAAAGCGGTTGTTATGTCTTGCTGCTCTGTTCTCTGCATTCTGATACCAACTGCAGCTACTACTTACAAGTCACCTCGAACTTTTACCTCCCTATAAAGTCTATTGATCTATGGATTTTGTATTCAAGATTTTCTATGTAAGCAAACCTACCATTGCAGAGTCTAACCTCCTTATAAAGTCTATTGATTCCTGGATTTCGTATTCAAGATTTTCTATAACAGCAACCTAATATTTCATAGACAAAGTTTTTTATAGGAAAATCAACTCTGCATTCTGATAGCAGTGGTAGCAACTACTTACAAGTCTAACCTCTTCATAAAGTTAGTATATTGATAGCTGAATTTTCTATTCAAGATTTTCTATGGAAGCAACGAACTATTTTATCGGGAAATCAAGTACAGTCCTTGATTTGAATATTGGAAACTTATTCCTCAAAACTCAACTTAAACTCAAACTTATTCTCCTGCTTGATACTGATTTTTTTCGAAATAAAATGCTTGTATCAATATTTGCATCGATCGATGGTGAATCTATGTGCAATTTGAAGCTCTCACTATTAAGGGTGGGCGGAGGATGTCATTGGAAAGAGGATTGAATCCTCCAGGGGCGTGACTTTCTACTTTTTCTATTTTTAATTTATTTTTAAAATTATCGTATAATTGATTAACTATAAAAGTATTGAACTCTATTGAAATAAACTAAAAATCGAAAAAGTAAAATGTCACGCCCCTGGAGAATTTAATTATCTTTCCAATGACTTAAAGAACGTGAAATTCTGTCCATCAATGGAGGAGGCTCTATCTGCTCCAAGATATTGATAAAAATTACATTGTTCTTATGGGGCTTGATTCTGCCGTGCGGCAGTTTGCCGTCCACTACCACCCACTCTTAATCATTATTGAATTTGATTTTGTTAGATAATTTTATTCACTTTGCAAGTCTCAATATCGCTTCTTGCATCCTCTACGCTATTGCTCCTCATCTCTCCAGTCTTTTGAGGCAAAATTTTGGGATTTTCTGCAATAAGAATTTCAACAGATGAAAGGGTGTAGGTCTATTGATTGAACACTCTACTAGAAGGACAAGCCACTTTTTGGTCTAGGCTTTCTTTTCGTATCCTTTAATTAACCAATATAACATCTAAAAGACATTGTAACACAATAGATCTCTGCTTAGTTCAAACCCTATAAAGTCAGGTGTAACCCATTTTTTTATTTCATAGAACAATAAAAACAGTACGCAACAGTTGAGCATTTATTACTCTGAAGCGCTTGAATCAACTGGAAATTTCTATTAATTGTTAGAAAAATTTTGAACGCTCATACAGATACTGTAAGATTATAAATTCCTCAGTCTCTATAATATGCAGTTCGATATTCTTTGAAAATCCGTTAGCATAACTTTACAGTTTTACTTTTATGAATTTACTGACAGCCTTGAACAATAAAACAACAAATCTCATCTCTTTAATTCCCTATGCTATGACGCCAAGTAAGATCAAAATCCACAACAGTTTGATAACAAAGCAACTATGTAGACTACTTGGGTACACGCCAGATACTAAAATACACGTGTAGTGTCAAACAATTAATAAGGATGACCGAAATAAATGAACTATTCAAGACTGAAATATAGTGCAGCTATTTCAAATACTCTATTGTATTTTTTCTCAGGCAATGTAAAAATAGTCTCGTGAGGCGATCAAACTAATAAAATAAATGAGCTCTAGGCAGGAAAAATATAATACCAAACTTTTTTTTAATTGCAGATTATACTTTTAGACAATCATTAATTTATTGATAAACAATGTGACTGAAGTACCTGAACCATCCTGAGACAAAAATTATTTTTAAACATTAATCTGTCTTATCAATAATAATGTAACCGTACAAATACTGTTCACCTGAATAAAAAAGTATGAAAATAAATATATTACACTATCAATGTGTGGTGCCCGCTTTTCAATTTCCAAATAAAACAATCGATTCAAAAGGTCAATAATCAATAATCATTATTGAAATATAATTTAAGATTTGGATTGTTCGACATATACTCGTATCATATATAAGGTGACCAGACGTCCCGTTTTCGCCGGGACAGTCTCGTTTTCTGGAGACTTGTCCCGTTGTCCCCACCGAACCTCTCGGGACGCTCATTTGTCCCGTTTTAGCATTTTAGAGTTTTTTTGCTCTTCCAAGTTTTATATTCTGAAGACTCAGTTATGATTTCTACCTTTAACTCCGAAGTTTTCGTATTTTTAAACTATAAATGACAACAAATCGTATTGAAACAAGATGGAACAAAGAGTGGAATGGGGGAATGGAGTAGTAGTTGACAAAATGCTTTATTACTGAGATGTGAAGAAGCTCCATCAATCCATGTTCATAATTGTAATTGCCTCTCCAATAACTCTTTTGAAAATTGTAGTGACTGTCCATATCCCTATCTTTGGTTAGTCAAACACGTTACCTTGGTATAATGATTGATAGTAGCCTGAGATGGCATTCTCAAATTGACTATTTATCAAAGAAACTCCAGGCATTAAGCGCACAAATATATTATTTACATAGAAATATCCCAGTTGATTACCCAGTCTATACCTAAATTATAAGTCATTAATAGAATCCATAATCAGATATGGAGTTGAATCATGGGGTTGTGCAGCCAATTACCTATTATTTAGGGTTGAAAAAATACAATTCAGGATTCTCAAAGTTATAACCTCTAGAATACCTAATCTAAATTTAAATCTGAACAACCTTCAAATCTTACAATTTTTTTATCAAACTCTGACACCAAAAAAATTTTACACTTTCAAAATAATATTATTTTTTAAAAACAGTTTCCATTATAGCTCCTCTTGCCCACTACAATTTTAGGTCACCCGTAATTTACCAAATTCCAAGATTCAATAATATTTACGGAAATTATAATTTGTAAGCGTCTGATGAACATTTCCTTTTATTTATCTTATTTATTTATAATATTTGCTGGTACAAAATTCTTTTCATTGTATAATCACTGCCGCCAGCCTGAACGACTCATAATTCAGCTTTTATAATTACATAGGCCTATAGTATATTTTATTTATTTATTTCCTTCTTTATCTATCTTTTACTTTTTCTTTTAACTTCTTATCATGGTACTATTCCTCATTATTTTATTAATGTTTCCTAATCTTTTTGCTTCTCAGCAATAATTACTATAATTTTCTTATTTCATTTTTGTAAAGCATTAATAATTAAGACAATAAGATTTATCTTTTTAATTTTTTCAAACTGTGAATTTTTTGTATTGAAATTGGCACCTGCTGAAAAACCTACGGGTTTAGCGGGTCCGAAAATTGTAATAATTTATCTGTCAATAAAATTGATTGATTGATAATAATGGTAGAGGATTTTACATTATTCTTCAAATTTTCATTATTATAATTTTGTGGCAAGTTATCACATCACGAAGTTTGTTGGTCTCTTTTGGAAAAATTCTGTATAAATGAGCAAAACAACACCCATTCCCCCCCTCCAAGCCGGTTTTGTGGCCGTCCCGTTTTCAGTACCTCAAAATCTGGTCACCTTAATCATATAGTCACTAAAGTGGATGTTCTTGGAAGAGAAATGAGCATTGAGGTCTAAGCGATGGCACGAGCTGCGCAGCTGTCCTTGCAATGCTATAGTTTCAGGTTTCTAGTCACGTGCCCAGAACCGTCACAACTCTATACTTAGTACAACTATAGTCTGTCCAAGTAAAGAAGAACCTCTGGCAAGATATGAGAATGACTCCAGCTCGGTCAATATGTGTTCAAGAATTATAAAAGTGGTCTTGATATTAGATATAATTGTTTCCTACAATTTGAGATCGAATTGATAATTTTTAAACAAATATTGACCGAGCTGGAGTCATTTTCTCATCTTGCCAGAGGGTCTTCTTGCTTGGACAGACTATATTATCTAACATATAGATAACTAGCCGGCAGGCTCGCTTCGCTCGCCTTCCCCGCCTAGCCAGGGGCTCCGCCCCTGGACCCCCGACAGTATCAGCAGTGTCAGTGAGTCAAACAGGCTCGCTTCGCTCGCCTGCATAACCTCTGTCAGTGTAAGCTGAGACAAACAGGCTCGCTTCGCTCACCTGCAAATTCCGTTCAGAAGGAACTCAAAATTTATTAAACACAGCATTTCTAGGCCTAATCTGGACCTGTTCACCAAATTTCGACATTTTTCTACCAATTTATTTCGAAAAATCCAAGAAAAACTCTGAAAATACAACAGCTGTTGTATCAACTTTCATGAAAGTCTATCTATTTTAGGTTTCAAAATTTCAAGTGAAAATTAATATTTTAAGTAATATTATTCGTGTTTTGGTTCTTTTTATTTATGTAACAACCTTCCAAATTCTAAATTACGGTTTGATAGTTTTTTTCACATTTGGAAGTTCAAATTTGTGTATAATTTAAGTTTTGAGTGTGGACATAACCTCTATTTCGAATATTTTAACCAAAATTGGGAAAAAGAGACGTTTTGGACTTTGTCTGTGTTTCAATCCTAATGTATTTCAATCTCGTTAATAATAATAATAATAATAAAAATTCCGAAAAATAGTAAAACGCTAATATTGAGCGTAACCTTGGGAAGTATAGTTTGAAACTTGATTCAATATCTTCCAAATTAATTCATCTATAATTGCTGAACCATTGAATTTACAGTAAGGATTGGTCGTATCAAGGCGGATGATATGCAACCCGCAATACATCTACAATTTTGAAAAACCTGATTACTGGCGTAATCTTGAACGGAGTTAGAAAATATTTCAACACAACATTTCTAGACCTTATCTGAACCTGCCTACCAAATACCAACATTTTTAAAACCGATTGGTTCTCGAAAAAATTGAGAAAACGCCAAAAAAACTATAGAAAAACTTAAATATTTTGCGTATCCTTGTAAAGTTCCTGAAATCCGTTCTTAGCGCGCATCTAAACGTCCAACTGAACATGCCTGCCAAATTTGAACGCATTCGGATCAGTGGATTTTTAGTTCTGGTGATGAATGAATGAATGAATCAGTCAGTGCCATTTCGCTTTTATAGATATAGATAATCATACTACATTATCTGCAAAGCTATTTTATAAAGCCATACAGTTTTACAAAATATGTGTATAGCATGGGAGTTCTAAGAAGAGAGTGCTTTGCGATCCTACATTAACCCAATATAATACATGATTTGAAAATACTATAAAAGCTCCAATATTAACATCATAAATGTCCTGGAATGTAGCTATTCAGAGCCATCCCCTGCAAAATTTCCCCCTATTAGCCTACATGATCTCACACACAACCCTGATGTGAGACGCCGTCTCATACGCTCTAGCACCTTCGTCAGCAATGAACGCTGGAATAAAAATAAAAGTAGCGCCGCCTTTGATGAAGGCCACGTGATTAATTTGATGTGTCAGTGAAGGCGGCGTTTCACGCACGCACACACGCGCAAACTTGCCGCCAGAGTATGCTCAGAGCAACGACTCTATATACAGGATATATATAATAATAGTACAAAGAATATACACTTTATACACAGCAGCCAGCAGCTCAGGTGTATGATTGAGGCTGATGAGCGAGGTAAAGAGGTATAGTATGTCCAAGCAGAGAAGACATTCCGGAAAGATCGAAAAATGACTCCAGCTCGGTCAATATTGGTTCAAAAATTGTAAATCTGGTCTCAAATCGTAGATAGGAATGTTTCCTACAATTTGCAACGAAATTTATAATTTTCGATTGTTACTTACCGAGCTAGAGTCATTTTCCCATCGTTCCAGATTGTCTTCTCTGTTTGGACAGACTATAACTGAGGCTTCTCCAGCAAAGTGGAATTACTCGCGTGTCTTGCATACGATGCAATTTCTCCTCACTCGCCTACTCACTCACTGGCCTACATGTTTACAACACGTACTACATGTGTACAACGTTCAACCTACATACACTATAAATGATGCAGAGAAGGCATACGACGTGCTATAGTCTTTCCAAGCAAAGAAGAGCCTCTGACAAGATGGGAAAATGACTCCAGCTCGGTCAATATTCGTTCAAGAGTTATAAATGTGATCTAAAATTGTAGATTAGAATGTTTCCTACAATTTGAGATCAAATTGGTGATTTTTTAACCAATATTGACCGAGCTGGAATTATTCTCCCATCTTGCCAGAGGGCCTTCTTTGCTTGGACAGACTATATCTGTATGTATGTAGGACAAGAGTGTTGATGTTCAGTGGTCTTTTGAATAGATTGTAATTCAAATTCTGGTAAATAGTGTAGCATGTAAATCTGTAATATATTTATCGGGTTTAACTATATTGTTCAGGTTAACTGTATTTTGCTATAGGTTCATAGTGTAGGTTAACCACAAGTATTTATTATAGCCTATTTCAATTATACTCCCATGTATTATACCTGCCATACTATCACTGGCGGCTCTTACCCACAAAACAGGTGAAGTGTCCGTATCTTTTACTGTGAAGCACTTCACCTGTCTCGTGGGCACGAGCCGCCAGTTCATACTATAGCTGTTTCTATGGAAAAATGGCCCATCATTAATTTCAGAATAGAAACAACAAGAAAGCAGAGTGAACTACAACTTATGAGCAGTTTAGAAATTATCATATTAAGGATAGAATCGTGGTACTATACAGTAAATCACACAATGTTAATTCCACACAATGGAGCGCCGATATTGAGGAAGTAGAAACAGAATCATTTAGAGTAGAAAGAAAACAATCCTATTAAAGTTATTCACAAACTGTCCTGCCGATTATCACTATAAAGTTTGTTGTTTATAAAGTTTATAAGTTTAATAAGCTCATAGAGATTAAAGAAGTTTATAGGAGGCTTCTTGATAATATTTATTATAATTCTTTATTATCTTAATATTTGAATGTATACTTGGAATTGATGTTCAAATCATGGAGTAATTGATATCCAATGAAGTGAATGAGAAGCATTGCTAGAATCAGAGACAGTTAAACTACAAAATTGAATAATTGGGAACTAGCTGGCAGGCTCGCTCCGCACGCTACATCCGTCTAGCCCGGAGGATCCCCCCAGAACCCCAACAATGTCAGCAGTGTTGATCAGACAAGCAGGATCGCTTTACTCGCCTGCAAATCCATTTCAAACGAATCTTCTTTAATCATAATATGACTCAACAGGATCTTTTGCGATAATTTTTCAATGTTTTGTGAATCTTATGAATCACTCCAGCTCATTCTCTGGTATGTTTTTCCATGTATTTAGTCAAGTTAGTTCAGTGAAATCTTCAAGAGAGCAAAAAACCGTATAACTGGCGTAATATCAGTAATATCATTTGAACTCAACGTTTTAAGATCTAATCCAAGCCTTTTAACCAAATTTCAACATTTGCTTTCCAAGTAGTCATCGAAAAAAGCAGATAAAATGCAAAAACTAATATGAAAACGTTAATATTGAGCGTATTCTATAGTAGTTTCAAAAATCCGTTCTTAGTGCGTGTTTAAAAATCAAATTGAACGTAGTACTTGCTGAAGCTGCATGCATTCAGTTCAGTAGATTTTTTGTTCAGCTAATAAGCGAATGCATGAATCAAAGAGTGCCTCTTCGCTGTTATACATAACCTACAGATGTCACATTAGAAAATATTTCTAAGACTTTCAAAAGTATCTTCGGACAATTCAAGCGGTTGAATCACCAGAGGTTGAAGATTTAGAAGGATAAAGAAGCAACGAAGATAAGATAGACTAAGAAGAACATTAACAACAAGGATAAGGAAGTGGAGTAGAAGGAGAAGAAGGAGGAGGAGGAGAAGAAGGAGGAGGAGGACAAGAAGAAGAAGAAGAAGAAAAGAAGAAGAAGAAGAAGAAGAAGAAGAAGAAGAAGAAGAAGAAGAAGAAGAAGAAGAAGAAGAAGAAGAAGAAGAAGAAGAAGAAGAAGAAGAAGAAGAAGAAGAAGAAGAAGGAAGAAGAAGAAAAGAAGGGATGGTGAGGAGAAGCAGAAGTGTAGATAGATATCAACATTGTAGAATTGGCAAGCTATCACTCGAGCCTCGGCGATGAATTGCCAAACAAGTGCAAAGCAATAATATCTGTCTGGCTGAGTGCTGTGCTGCTGCTGAGGGGAGGAATGAGGCAGCTGAGGCAGCTCTCACTTCTCAGCTCCTTGTTTCAAACTAACTCAGCCTCCACTTGCTTTTTATCGGCGCTACGATTTGCTAGATGTCGTAACCATCAAACTCGAATTGAGACTGTGAGTGTTTCTGAGGGGCGCCCCAACAAAAACACACATACACACACGACTAAAGTCCGCTCTCCGATTACATATCTGCTAAAAGATCTTAGCGGAGAAAGTTTTTTTGAGGGGGAATACCCATGGATGGAAGACAAAATAGCGGATTTCGATTGTCAAGGGGATGTTAAGACTTTTATTCCACCCTGTTGTCATATTGTCAAGTGAGGAGGAAGGAACGAACACTGAACCCAACTTTCCCCTTGTAAAACTCTGGAACAGAGACTAAAATTAGAAAAAGACTGGACTTCGATTTTACTCCCCAAAACAATAATTTTGGCAGGGACCGAACGTAACTTGCAAAATTCAAAGTTTGTATTGTTTTTTTCCTTCGAAATAAGTTCAAAATGCCTAATGGATACCAGGTTCAGGGTAAAACCCCAACGGTATTTCAAACTTGGAGTAGAACTCGTTAGAAATATCTTGTATCCAATCAGCACCATAAACGTATGTAATACTTTATTTCAGCATACAATTTATTGAAAACTCCACTACAACCATTATTATCTCTAATTCAAATACGCTAGGCTGCTACGCAGCTCCTAACCTATCGACTTGTGTATCAATTGTTGATTTGTTATAATTGTCTATTTTTCATTCAATAAGTTTCTTGTATTTTATCAAATGAATGAATAGATGAATTTCGTTTTCAAAAAGCGCTGAATGAAATATTGAATGATCTGACTACCGCAGATCATTCAGTCATTTTTGTCTACTATATGACCTCATTCGTATGAAATGCGTGATCTCAAACTGTTGATTGATTTGATTTGATGAATGAGAATATCAATGGGATGAATTGGTTAACCTTCTAAAGTTATGAAAAATAAGAGTCTACTATGCCACTAGAGTAATATGGACTTTAGCAGCTTTTATAATTATCGGAAACGAAAGGAGCTTTTTCGGAAACATTCAATTCCAAGCATTAAAGTTCAACATTTCTACTGCAGCTGACTTAATTCGTACAAAATATTCGCTGGTGAAGCAATATCTTTGCCATTTGGGAAGAGAACGCGCGATTCAATGTAGAACAGTTATTATTGTTTTGAAGGGGCGTTCTGGGTCTCTCATTGTTGTGGGGGGGGGTGGGTTTGGAGTGGAAGATTGCTGGTGACCGACAATAAACAGAAAGGAGGTTCATTGGAGGAGGGAAAGAGAGAATCAGAACCTGGGAAATGAACCAAGACAGGATGATAAGAAAGAAAGAATTATGGCCAGAAAGAAGGAATAGAAAGGAAGGAAGTAGAAAGAATAAAAGCATAAGAGATGTAGAAAAGGATGAAAGAGAGAGGAAATCACAGAATAGATCGAAAAAATTGGAATTGTTATTATCATTATAGCTGATGCCAAAACGTTAGGCGGTTTCGTCTGCTCCATGTGCGCTCCAACAGCAGATGTTGTCAATAATAAAAGTCATTAAGCTATCTCTATAATGTAATGTTTTTTTAATCAAAAGAGACAATAGTTGCTTTACATCAGCTTTGAAAAGGTTACATCACTCACAAAAGATAGACGGAGCTGTCTAACTTTTATTGTCAGCTGTAATCGATTGAAAATTCAAGAGAATTTATCAATAAAGTAACAGTAACATGAACTAATAAGTTGAATGGAACAAATATTGGAGTGCGTAGGTAAGCGTGAACAATCACTCAATATTCAATAGAATCCTTGCAGGGCCCTCGCGTGGTTTTTTGGCGCCCTGTGCGAGATTTTGGCAGGTGGCCCCCCTCCCTTATTACAAGACAAATGCAGTCGAATATGATTCAAGCTGCCTTGCATGTTCACATTATCTCATAAGCAATCCCAATGTTGCATGTGGTTAGCAAAAAGGATTATAGGACTTGCTTATTGTATCCGAACGTATTGTTTCGTATTTTCATGTATTGGATACGTGATAAGCAAATGCCTACAGAAATTGATACAAAATTACAAAAGGCTATCCACATTGAGCAAAACTGTCACATTATACCGCACTTTATCAACTTTGAAATATTAAAATTTTGATTATTGATTAATTTATTCTATTAGTTTGCTTGGAAGCACATGAGGAAGGGAATAATGAATTTTTCACAGAAAAATATTGGCAACCATCATAAATATTCCATTTCACTGGAAATAAAGGTGTTCAAACAAAAAAATGTAAACTCGATAACAAGCAAATTGAAGATACCAGCCATTTTCACTCCTCCACCCAACTTTCTTGAATAACACTTGAAATAGTTCCTGATTCAGCCAGCAGATGGCAGTAGCAATAGGGTGACTTGCTTCGACTTCCATTGGACACGCCTACAACCTACGCCCACGATCAAAATGTCCGAAAATATTGGGTAGAAAAGTTTTCAAATTCAACCATTAGATGGAAGCAGTTGACGGGTGATATTTCAGATTCGACTTGGACACGCCTTCATGCCCCGCCTGCTCTTTTCTTATTGGTTGACAGGGTTTCGTGAGTTCTATCTTAGAAAATGGCTGCTAGCAAGAGAATGATGGATGGTGTATCATACACAAAAAAATACGCTGCTATTAACGATCTTTTGCTTGTATGATATTTATTTATGTATTCAGGCTGGTAAGTCTCTATCAAGTTAGTATTTGAAGAATTTATCTATAAAATTTAGACTTGGTTTAACTTATCTCGTGTAACTTCAATAGTTTTGATAAATGAAAAGACAAGATGTTGTCAAACCACTGATTTATTAGAAAATTGAGATACCGGTTTCGGTTGTTACACCATTATCAATCTCTAGTGAACTCAAAGAGTCAATAGTTTTATGCTGTATGAAATGAGATGAAAATATGATTTCGCACTCTCATCTTATACTCATTAATTCAATTCTTCATACGATGAATATAATGGAATAGAACTCAAACTATTCATGACCTAATACCGACCTTTTGCCAGAAAAGTTTGAAACACTACAACAATTCGGTAAGAATATCAGTAGGCATAGGTATTATAGGATTATCATATGAAGAAGTTTTTATCGTAAACTGTCTTGTGATTGGTCGACAGAATGTAAGGTGGTTATCAGCCAACCATAGAAAATACATTTAAGAAGGGCGCTTCTTGGCTTACTTCATACGTTGATCGTGGCTTTTCAATTGCTAATAATTGCCCTGTGCGGTCGCACACTCCGCACACCCCACGCGAGGGCCCTGAATCCTTGATACACTGTCAGAGACATTATTCAGGTTTTATAGAGGAACCAATAGCGAATTCATGAAAAACAGAACAACAGAATAGAATAAACTTAAAATATTAATTGAATAATCTCTATACCTTGTTATATACAGAGGAAGAAAAGTAGATCAACGGAGAAAGTTATATAGAGAAAACTATGAAAAGTGAGAGAGTAAGAGAGAGAAAGTAACAGAGAGAATGAATGAGTGAGCAATCGTTCAGCTGTGATTCGGCAGATGCAAATCGGGCGCGCAATTTGCCCAGACCGGTCATAAATTGCGGGCTTTTGTTGGGCCTTCGCCCCCATCCCTCCTCCCACCCAACCAACACCCTCAGGCGATTCCCGCCCGCATTTTATTCATGTCTATCCACACGCACACACTCGCACTTTTCCTCATTCAACTTCTCCCTCCCTTCCTCCCACGGCTACATCGTTTTGTTACAGCCCCTATGACGAAGCTCATCTTTCCCTCGTTTTATCACTCATTTGAGAACTTTCAAAATTGAGAAAACGCTTTCAAACGAATTTTCTATCGCTTCATTGTGAATCAACTCCGAGCCATTCCATTAGTCCTCAATTTTATCTTGTTATTCTCCCCATTCTACAAGCACTGCATGTTGTTATACATTTGGCAGGTATAATTCCTCACAAGAATGATGAAATCATGTTTTATCTGCACATTTTATCATGAAAATTTTCAAATCATCGACAATCTTCTATTGATTTATTTGTACGCAAATCTTCCTTTCTTGTCAGCTATTGCTCTGTATAATGTCTATACAATAAAAAATATTAATTTGGTTGTGTATACCTATTTTAACATTATATTCACATTTTGTTATTTTTCTAAAGAATTCGCTTCACTTAGTATTTCTATTTGTAATATTGAGTTTTCTTATTAGTTTCTATAGAATTCAGTTCATCCTCACAACTCTGTATTCTTTTCTTGTCCCTTATACTGGATTATCAGAACACACATTTTGTAACTCTTATTCATATTTACCAATTCTCCCACTCCCACTTCATCACATCTACCTACATCTATAATTTACTTCCAATCCTTCTCTATTGCAATCATAATCAGAAACATCACAGACTAACTTTCTGTACACGGCTAAATACTTCAGCCTCCTTTCCTCACAGCTATACTTGAATATTTTCTCTCTTCCTCATCCTCTTCAATCTCTTCTATCCTCCTTTTCCTTCTTCTCTTCTCACTCCTCCTTCTACTAGTCGTCTCCTTGTCCTTAACAATCTGTTTTTCTCCTGATACTATTTTTGCCCCTCCACCATCTCTTCCTAATCCTCCTCTTCCCCATTTTCCCCATACCTGCTCCTTCTTCTTCCCTTCTTTTTTCTTTCTTCATTTCTTTTTCCTTATTCTGTTCCTCTTCCCCAGTTCTTCTTGAAACCTCTCTACTTTTCCGACTCCTGCTCCTCTTCCCTCCTTCTCTCAAATTTTTAATCCTGTTCCTCCTCTTTTCTTCTTTGAACTTCTCCACTTCTCCTACTCCTCATTCTCCTCCTCTTGATACTCCGCCTCCCCCTCCTCCTCCTCCTCCTCCATCTCCTCCTCCTTCAATTCCCTTCTCTCACTTCTACTCCTATTTCTCTTTATATTTCTACTCCTTTTATGTTCCTCTCGAACCTTCCTCTCCTCCTCCTACTTTCTCTTCTTCTCTTTGTCTTTATCCTGTTTCTCTTCAAATTTTTCTCCCACTCCATCCTCTTCATCCCAAACATCCTCCTTTATTTCTCTTGGAACTCCATCCTCCTCCTACTCCTCACTCATCTCCAGAGAGTTCTCCCCGGGGATTTCGAGTATAGCGCTACCCTACTCAGTATCGGTCGGTGCACCGCCGATCATTAAGCGTTCTAATGGATGCCAGAATACATCAATATGAGCGCAGCCTCACGACCAGATTTCAAAAGAACAAACACGGGGATGAGTGCCGCCGCCGTCGCTCATCCATTATCCACATTCAATCACTGATTTGTGGTTGGCTCAATAATTCAGCTACACGAGAAAAAAGAACTCTTCTTTTACTAAATAATATCCGCACTTTTTAAACGTATGAGTGAATCAAGAGGAAGAATGGAATACGGTACCCTATTTTCTATACCTATATTTTATACCCCATTCATATGTGATTATAAAAAATTGAATTTATCCGTGAATAAAATAATAATGTCTAATTTTCGAGAAAATATATATACGAGTACATATACACTCGTATACACTCGTATAGTATAGTATATACTATATATACTATAGTATATATAGTATACTAGTACGTATACACGTAACACGTAATCCAGCAAATATAGTCTGCCTAAACAAAGAAGACATTCTTGCAAGATGGAAGAATCACTACAGCTCAGTCCGATATTGATTAAAAAATTATAAATTGTGGGAAACATTCTTTTCTACAATTAGAGACCAAATCTATAATTTTTAAACCAATATCGACCGACCTGGAGTAATTTACCCATCTTGCCAGATTGTCTTGTGCTTGGAGAGACTATATCATGAATTGACATTTCTAAGATAGTAGAATTTAAACTGACAATAGCATTTGTTCTGGTTTTCAAATTTCAAATCTGTGTTAATAATCACCAAAAACGGGAAAATTTTACAATGCAAAACGCATTCAATAATAATTATATTACATTTATCAAACACGAACTTTTATGGCATAGTATTATTGCAATATTTCTAATAAAGGAATGAAGTACGAAAATATGATCATCACTTCTAGGATGTTATGTTATTATTTAATTTTACTTCTAGGATCCTCACTTCACACTAAATAATCATCAAATCTATTACTTCCGACTGAAAAAGGCATCCAATATGATAGATTACATATATTGAACACGAACCTTTATTAAACAGTATCATAGCAATATCTCTAATATATGAATGTAGTACAGAACTATGATCATCACTCCACACTAAATAATAATCAAGACTAGTACTTCCGACTGAGACCGAACTTTCAAACCGTTTGCAAAGACCAGTATCAGCTTTAAAAAAGATCTTTACTGGAGTGTGGCAAGGCAGCAGGCAATTTGCATGTAGCTCTATGGAGTACGAATGTGGCCGGAAACAGACAAAGCAATTACAATTAAGCTTTGTACATTGCTAAAGAGATAAAGGTGGAGATGCTGGGTTTTATGGCAAGGGACCCCGTATTAGTCCCTCGATGCCTGTTTCCCGAAAAAATAGGACTACCCGGCTATTAGGCCAAATCCCTGCTTCTATTACGCCGTCATAAATAAGACGACTGAAGCTCAGTACTACTCCGAGAAACGCGGCGTTATTAAAATGGTAATGCGACCGACGACTAACTTCGATGGCTCAGAAAAAAGCTCAACTGGTCCCTCCACCAAACCCCCCAACCCTCCAACAACCACACACCCTCTCTCACCAAACCTGACAAAACCATAACCAGCTTTTTGGTGGACTTGTTGACTTATAATCGTACCTACTATTACCGGAAATCACAATAAGTGGGTTGGTTATTCTTGTAATCTTCAGACTTCAGTACGGGGTTTTGTAAGAATAATTGTGAAAATGTATTCTCCATGGAAAAAATGTGGTTTTCCTACTGCACTAATCTCTCTTGTGAAAAAGGAGCTCATTTATTTTTGCAGAACAATATTGTAAGATATTATGTTCTAATCGTTATCCGAAAAATAAGTTCAGTGCTAATTTTCAAGTGTTAATTTTATTAATTGAGTGATAATTTTATGTACAACCGAGGGCAATATACCTTTCTCACGTAAAACTCCATTAATATGAATATCGTAATTATTCATAATTTCGTTGATGTGATGTTTATGACACACATGAAGCATAGAAAAAAGGAAGAGATATGAATTTTGATCCTCCTCAAGAACATAGCTCATAAAACAATGATATGAATCGTTTCTGATTTATTTTCTATTGATGAGCCTCTTTTTTATACACACACACACTCACATGGGCTACTAGGCCTGTTCGTGAATAATGAGAGGAATAATGATGAGAGATGACTATTTTTCAGGCAGTTGGGACCGATCACTTATCGTCTCCTCCGATATTGTAATGATTATGTGAAGAAAGATTGAAATTAACGTCGATCTGAAAATTCATAACAAAATATAATATTCGATATTTGATGGATTTTTATTCCCCTAAAGAAAACCACGACTCAGTTTTTCTTTACAGCTCATCGTGAGGTCACTGTGATTTCTTCCTACACACATCCATCATAATTGCTTATATGAAAAAGCAATAGAGAGGAATTCCGGAAATCAAATTCATGGAGTCGACCATTATTCAATGAATTCAGTCTCGGAACGGAACTGACTTCCGACGTGGCTCTAATAACATACGGAAGTTGCCGACAATGAGATAGAGCAGGGTGGAGAATAAGAGAAACAGAGAAAGAAAAAGAGAGAATGGAAGAAGGAAAAATGAGATGAAAGGAGAATGGACTGGGGCCAGGAATGGGATGTGGAAGACGAGGAGTAGGTTACGAAGATGGATAAGAAGGTGACCGATGAACGAAAGTAGAGTCAAGGAGGAAGACAGAATATGAAAGGTTGAGAAAAACAAAAAAAACAAAAGGAAAGAGGGGGAAAAGCTCGAGAAGAAGAGAAGAAATAAGAAGATGAAGAAGGATAGAGAAAATAAGAGTAAGAAAGAGGAATAGGGATAGGAAAAAGATTGAACTAAAAAGAAAAAATAAGACTAGGAAAAAAGAAAATAATTGGAAGAAGAAAACATTTAAAATGAAGAAACAATGATCGGCAAGTAGGAGAATACAAGAATCGGAAATTGAAACAAGAGGATGAAAGACGATAAAGAAGAGAAGAAGAAGAGGAGAAATCTGCAAGGAAAAAAGATTAATGAATGAAAAGGTGTGAGATTGAGAGGAAGTAGATGGACAGTAATGAAAGAGAAAAGATTGAAAAAGAAGAGAGGATGAAGCAGATGGAACAGTAGAAGAGTACAGAGAAAAGAGGATAAATAAAAAGGGGAAGAATAGTAGAAGAAAACAATATTTGGCGATAGAAGATGAAAACTAAAACTTGAAAAAAATGAAAGCACAAGATATAGGAGAAGAAGATAGATGGCGAAGGAATGGTGATGATTGATTAATTGATTTAATGCCTTTATTAAGGGCGGAGTTAGGACTTTCTGTCCTCTCCACCACACAACCCTGATGTGGGGAAGATAATGTGGATATGGAAAGAGGAAATGAGGAATAAAAGAAATGAAGGATAGAAGAAGAAAATAATGATGAAGAAGATGAAGAGGAATGTAGCTGGTTTTGACGCTGGAAATGTAGACACTTGACACAGATTGATAAAGAAGTGAAGCCGTGTACTAGCAAGCAGTAGACCAGGCTGCTTATGGCAGAACTACCCCCGCAAAAGAGTAGCAGCCATGCATTATTCAAATACTGAGCTCTTACTGAATAAAACAGGATAGCCTACTGGCGAATAACAGATATTTGCCACAAAGCCAGCCACGGATAGGAGTGGGAGGAAGGGAGAGAAGAAGAAGAAAAAGTGGAAGGAAAAAGAAGGAGGATGAGTGAGAGGAGGAGTAGCAGGATTTGGGGGAAGGAGAAGAGGTGGAAGAGGAGGAGGAGGAGGAGGAGGAGGAGGAGGAGGAGGAGGAGGAGGAGGAGGAGGAGGAGGAGGAGGAGGAGGAGGAGGAGGAGGAGGAGGAGGAGGAGAGGAGGAGGAGGAGGAGGAGGAGGAGGAGGAGGAGGAGGAGGAGCAGGAGGAGGAGAAGAGGAAGAAGCAGGAGGAGGAGGAGGAGGAGGAGGAGGAATAAAACAGAAAGAAGAAGAAGAAGAAAAGGAAAATAGAAGAAGAATAAGAAAAAGTGGATGGAAAAAGAAGAAGGATGTGCGAGAGGAGGAGTAGCAGAAGTTGGAGGAGGTGGAAGAGGAGAGTGAGTATGAGGAGGAGGAGGAGGAGGAGGAGGAAATTTTGGGATGTTTATAGCGAAAAACGTGTGGAAGAGTAATCAAAGGTCGAAAAAGTAAAAGAAGGAGCAATATATTTGTAGTGATAGAAATATATACGGTGGTGATTTTATTGTGGCTCTAAATATTTTTCAAGTTTATAATTATTTCCAAGTTTGTAATTAATTATTATTTAAGTTGACTTCCTTCACATATTTCTCGTGTCAACCTTCTAAATTTTAAATTCTTATAATAGTTTTTTGGATCAAAAATATCTGTGCTAAGAAGATTTCAATGAACATAACCTTTTCTGAACTGAGTTTTTCTTCGAAATTGGGATCAAGATAGTGAAGGGCCTGTGCCTGTTTCCTCTTTCCCTATCATATAATTATTATGATTGTGTGTTTGTATCTCTGAATAAATAAATATGGAATGGAAAGATGAATAGGAAGTGAAAGAGAATAAAGCTAGTGTGAAACGCGAGAACTCGATGTTAATTTATGCAGTAGGATATGTAAAAGATCATGAATTATCAGTGACGATAAGAAATTAAAAATACGTTTTCATTGAAATACATTACATTACTTTTCAATGTATTCTGAAGAAACAGAAATGATGACAGAACGATTGAATGGAATGGAAAAAAATGAAAACACCATAGAAAGTAGGAAGGATTAGATTACGGCGGGGAGGAAGATCAAAAAGTGCATGTAATAAGAGGAAGTAAAGAAGTTGTAAAAGTAGACAAAAATAGAGGTTAACGACTAGATTGTGAAAGAGAACTGATAAGGAGAAAATTGAGAAGAATTATAAGGTGAATGAAGTAAGGAAGAATTCACAAGCAAGGATATGAAGACAAAGCGATAGAATCGAGGAGCAAGCTTAAAAAGTAGTGGGAGAAAAAATCACAAGTCGAGAAAAAGCTATGAAGCCGGAGAAACATGACTCTGTATCGCTTGGGGCAAAAGGAAAAACTTGGAAGAAGATACTGAGTGGTGAAGGAAGGAAAGAAATAGAAGGAATAGAGAGAGAATGAAAACGAGGAGGGGATGGTGGATAGGGAGGAGAAGGGGAAGAAGGGGGAGGAGTAGAAGGAGGAGAAGGAAAGTGGGAAGAAGGAGAACAAGAAAAAAAGGAGAACAACAAAAAAAACAAGAATCGAACAGGAAAAGAATATAGGCCGACTAAAGCCAATGGAGAGCAGTACACGGATGGATAAGTGAGAATGAAAATAAAGAGGCTGAATTTTCTTTCAGCTCACTGAATACGCCGAGGATGCTCGCACCTACACTACAGTCATGGGCGATTCCTCACAGCGAGAAGCATCGCGGCGCGGCGATCACAGCTAATGTAAAAATAATGAGCATCTCATTCGACGCCCCCCCTTCTCAAAATCCCCCCTCTACCACGGACAACTGATGAATGGATGAGAATTTTATCTTTCATCTTTTCTTCAACTCCTCTCGCTCGCTCGCTTTCAAAAGGCATCAATTAATGTGCCACCTTCACCCCCACCTCCCCACAACACCCTACCCAACCTATATTTGCTCCCTCTGCGAAAACGGTAACTTCATTTACCACTTCACCCTTCCCACACCTCCCTCAATCACCTTGGGGAGCATCGGCATGACCTGCAAGCAGCACACCTTCAATCTTCCAACGATGTCAAATCAGCATGAAGCCATCCATCAAGATAAGGTGATCAACAATCCCCTTCCCACCAGCCTCAAACAATACTAGATTATCTTTTGCTACACTGGAACGATTTCTGTTCATAGCCTGCCTACACTATACAAATACTGTTGATGTTTGATAATTCGATAATAATCTACCATATTCCAATATACAGTATTTATTCCGAAGAATTATTCAAGAATTTACAAGTATTTCAACAGTTTTAGCATTTTGGAATTTTGGTTCCACTGGTGAATTATTAAGGTGATCAACTTATATAAACTTGAAAGTTTGAAACTATAACAAAACTAATAATAATCATCGTATCATTAAAAATTTATTATTCATGCTGCCTATACCATCAACAGCTCTGTTCATAATCTTTGTTGATTTGGAGACACGCTTTAATAAACAATACCTTTCTAATGGTGAGCAAGTGAGACAAGGTTATAGTATCAATACTTTTCTTCAAAAGTTTATCCTTAATCGCGGAAATAATTCTGATTTTTAAGTACAGTATATTATATTTCTAATTATGACTCCATCACAAGAGTAACGATTCTATTTTGACAAATTTTCAATTTCAAAATTAAGAATTTATTTAAATTTCCTTGGAATAATAGCTCCCTCTAATGTATTGAATCTATGCATCTAATCATTATTCATCATAGCCGGCTAAAAGTTTGGAGATGAGTTTGAAACACTATTATTAATCTATAACTGTAGGCTCCTATAAGTACAGAACCTATATACTCTGTACTTGCATACTCATGTACAAAGGTTCTATCGGATAGAGTAAATGAATCAACTGATAAAAAAACGAGTTGATAGCATTTCTTATCATTGAAATTTGATAGATATCAATTTAAAACAAATACTCCACTTCCATGATACTTCTGTAATGATGCCCAATTATTACTCAATCCCATAAATATGTTATCAAAAACATTCTAGGAAGCAAATAACTTTGGATTAACCCATTCAGTTGAGTTGATATGGGAAAATTCCTTAATCCCCAATAAAATATTCCATTCATTTGTACCTGGTCTCGATATAGAAACAACATTTATATTAGGCCATTTAACTTTATAGCAGTCACGATACAAAATAATTATTTCCAGCAATTTGATATTCATCGAATGCTTACAATACTTTAACATAATAATTTATATATTCAATCGTGGAATTGATATTAGGGAAGCAGAAAACCTGAGCTGGCTTAGGCTGAACATATTCATGAAATAATAATATAATACAGAGGCGTTTGAGTCGATTTGAAATTCGCGCTGAAAATAAGACGGATTTGGTGGGATTGGGTGAAGTGATTCGAGTCACGTGACTAGATCGCATGACCGAACAAATTCTTCTCTTAGTTATTGTCGCCATTATGCAAATTCTCTTTTTATACGTGTGCTTTGACAAATTGAGTCGGAAAATTCAATTTGGTATTATGAATTTGATCGTCTCTGCCCCGAATTTGTTGCATCTTAGATTATTTGGTTCAGCGCAAAATGGGAAAGAAAATTGTGAGTCGTGTCGAAGATGATTTGCTAACTTGTATTCTGAGTGATTTCGATTTATGTATTATATCCTGATCGAGTTGTGGGATGAATTGATCAAAGGTCCAATACATTTTAGTATGGATTGTTCAATATATTATTATAGCTCCATAATATTGAAGATGCTCTTATTTTCTGAAGTGATGTGATGTATTCTGATATAAAGTATTAATATACAGTATAAATATTGATTCTTCCACTAATTATCAAAAGGCCTTATCAATTCACGACTAATATCTCTTTGTTTCGATGTATTAATAACTAAATATTATCATGGTGCTATTGAATCAAATGTATCTTTTTCCCTACCCTCAATTACACTATGAAGGACTCTTATGGAGTTTCTCATAGTTCTCATACTAGGGCGATTCCTCCATTAAGGAAGTGAGGAAGTTCCTACAATACAGAATACAACAGTTTATACAGAATAAAATATAAACTAATTGTGTATCAAGAGGAGCGTGTAATGTCCATTGAAATATGCGAAGTGTAAGATACGGAACATTGCGCTTTTGATACAGACGAGAACCTAATACTTTCTCCGTTGCATTATAGGAAGCGAAATATTTTCCTACATATCGACACTAGCGCCCAATGCTATACAATGCGGATACAAGAAGAACTATTATTCTTCTACGGCTGGATTGTAGGCAAATGAGGAACTACTTACAAGCCATTCGAGTAGCGTATTTTGATTCGGTTTTACGCGGAATGTAAATTAAATATAAAATTCTAATATGAAATTGAATTATCTCTCTTCAAATTATATAATATCAGAATGTGATAACAGGTATGGAATAGAATTAGTACCGTAGGCTTCAATGAATTATCTGTTAAATAGTTGACCGTTCGGTTATCCGAATCTACAACAACGATTAAGAACCAAGTTAAGTTGGCAATTCGAACCTCACACGTGATTTAAATGTTTATTTTGAATTTTTTAAAGAATAGCCTACAAACTAAAGATAGTTTTGAACAAAACTTTACAAGGTATTGAGACATGAGACTGTAAATTTGGGACTGAATTTGATAGTGCAGTAATTTGGTCATTTACAAACCTTGATTTTTTGTTTGTTTTGATTGATTATTTGATTGATTCAATGAGAATTTTTATAATGTTCATTTTTCTGTGAAATATTGAATTGCAATCATTCGATAGTAGAAACAAAGAGATACCAAAGAACTTAATTTCATTTTCAGTTTTTGTGCATTAGATAGGCTACCTCATTACATATAATATAATGACAAATAAAATGATAAATTACAGTAGGCCAACAATGTGCAGTGTACATGCTATTCACTGTATTCCAAATTTGAGTAAGTGTAGCCCAAATTCTTGAAAATTTTGAAAAAACATATTGAGAAAACATATTTTCTGAAGCTGAATTCAATTGATACTAGGGCTTCATTAGCATACGGTACATAATTTGATTTTAATCTCAATTATTTCTGTAGTAGTAGTAGTAGGGTTACAAAATGTTTCTGCAGCTTTGGAATTTCTCCTTGAACAAAAATATTTTTCTATCGTGTTGCTGTCCATTTTTCAGGGATATTGAGTATCCTCAACCAATAACTATTTATTGGGGTTGCGAATATTAGGCCTAGTATCATGATTAGTAGTTATGGAAATAAGTTAGCCTATGTAACATTGTTCAATAAAAGTTAATAATATAAATGTGTGATGGAAAATTTTTTTATAGAATATTTAAGTATGGCTTGAATGAATACAAGGCATTAGACCCTGAGTTGGTGTTGGTATCCAATGGATTGGTGGGGGCGGGGGATAGTTCTAATAGTTCCTACAAGTTCAAAAATCCACGAAGTGCCACTGTTCTCATAGCACAGGATGAATACAGAGTCGGAGTCATTTTTCTTTGAAAACTTATGAAATCATATCAGTATTCCATCATTGATAGTGTCTGTGAGGGCTGAAAACTGAAAACTTAGTTTTTTATCAATTAAGCTTATAAGAAATATAGATATTCACTACGAAATGGATCAATATAACCAATTTAAAAATAAAAAATACGCACAAAATACTCCTCAGTATGTACCCTTATACTTCCAATACAAACTACTATTTACTCACGATGAGGGAAATCACAAATTTGAAACCGAAAAAGTCAATATAAAAAAAGCTAACTCAATGTTGGGTGGATGTTGTGATGAAAAATGAAATGGCCAAATATAGTCGGATTGATAATCAAGGATTTAAATAGAATATGCAAACAAATAATTGATTATCTGATTAATCTGATTATGATATTTCAATCCTAATTCCTCTTCATCAGAATCCATACAAAACTCATTGCATGACATTGGATATTCAAAATGTTCAGTTGACAATCTTAACAGCCTACTCGAAGTTGTTATTTCTCGTCAAATCAGTGTTCAACAGTAACTATAATCAACGTTCTAATCAATCTGCAGACAAAGACACATTACCCCAAGGATTTGATCAACCACCGATCTTTGTACAGGCAACACGTGTATAATCTCTCCAAGCGAAGAAGACATCTGGCAAGATGAGAAATTGACTCCAGCTCGGTCAATATTGGTTCAAAAATAATAAACTTGGTCATAAATTGTAGGAAATATTTGTATCTACAATTTGAGACCAAATAAATAATTTTTGAACCAATTTTGACCGAGCTGGAGTCATTTTCCCATCTTTCCAGAATGTCTTCTTTGCTTGAACAGACTATAACGCTGCATGGATGTCTAATCTTAATCCATCCGTGAGACTATAATCCCCATCTGAATATCGTGCACTATAATCCCTCACTGAGAGTTTCCACGTTCATTGAAGTATGCAGCGTATATTAATGAGTTGATCAGCTCTCTTGCACGCGATACTGCAATTAAGGTTCAACCGATACCTTGTTCGAAAATACACAATATTATTAACGAAGTCAATGAGCTAAGTACACAGTTCATTATCATCCCAATGAAAATTATTGACTCAGTGCACTGGTGTTCGACAAATATTAACAATGAGCTTTGACGACAAAACACTGCGAATTGCAATTAGTTGAAACAGGTTTACATATCATTAATTGGCATGTGTCGAATGTTAATCAACTTACCCAAATAAAACTCGTTGGCAAGCTTGATTCACACTACATAGAGAGAAAAGAGCTTTTCTGATAATCTCATTCGTCATTCCTGGAAACAGAATTTTAAAATGAATTGGGTGTTATGGTGCATGACAAAATCTACCTCTGTATGTTATTTCATAGAATAGTCTGTTTTATGAATTTGATAAGTAATGTAATGCAGGAAAATGTACTGTTCATCATTGTAATGTAAATCCATTAGTATATTAAAAGCCAGGTTATTGAAATCCATTATGTGACCTCCTTTTCTATTGGAACTTGACAATAGAATAGGTAACTAGATAATTTGTGAATATACGTAAATACAGTAACTTGAGCTTGTAGTACCATAACCCCTTGCTTAAAAGGCTTCGTTCATACTTCTTGCTGAATTCCGCACCATGAGTTTGCAAATAGTTGGTGTGAAAATGTGCTCAGAAAATAGACACCTTCACGGTAGTGTGCTGTTCTTACCGGTTCTGTTTATAATATTGTCGTATCATTATTCACATTCCATTATTCACAGAAAGATTTTTGTTTAGAAGTCTTAAATCCAACATTATTCAAGCCTAATCCGTTTTAGAATATTTTCCACCCAAAATTGGAATTGCAATACCTATTATGCCTGTTTTCAGGGCCCTCGCGTGTTGTTTGGCACCCTGTGCGAAATTTTGGCAGGCGCCCTTCCCCCCTCATTACCAGACGAATGCAGTCCAACATATTATAATAAATATAAAGCCAGACATGATTCAAGCTGCCTTGCTTGTTCACATTTTTCTCATAAGCAATCCCAATGTTGCATGTGGTGTGGCAACATTGTTTATTGTATCCCAACGTATTGTTCTATATTTTCATGTATTGAATACGAGATAAGCAAAAGCCTACAGGAATTGATACAAAATTACTAAAGCTATCTACATTGAGCAAAACTGTCACATTGTACCGTACTTTATCATTGAAATATTAAAATTTTGATTATTGATCAATTTATTCTATTAGTCTGCTTGGAAGCACATGAGGAAGGGAATAATGAATTTTTCACAGAAAAATATTGGGAACCATCATAAATATTCCATTTCACTGGAAATAAAGGTGTTTCAACAAAAAATCGGAAACTCGATAACAAGCAAATTGAAGATTTCGGCCATTTTCACTGCTCTATCCAACTTTCTTGAATAACATTTGTAATAGTTCCTAATTCAGCCAGCAGATATGGTAGCAATAGGGTGACTTGCTTCGACTTCCATTGAACACGCCAACAAGCTCCGCCCACGATCAAAATGGTCGAAAATATCGGGTAGAAAAGTTTTCAAATTCAACCAGTAGATGGAAGCAGTTGACGGGTGATGTTTCAGATTTGACTTGGACACGCCTTCATGCCCCGCCTGCTCTTTTCTTATTGGTTGACAATTTCGTGCGTCCTGCTTTAGAAAATGGCTGCTATGAAGAAAGTGATGGATGGTGTATAATACACAAAAAATTACGTCAATTTACTATTGACGTTGATACATAGAATTGTATATGAGTCTGAGATACATAGAATTGTATAAGCAATCTTGTCCTCATATAGCCTATAATATTCATTTTCTCACTTACACTTGGAAATGGCTGATTCGCCCAATCATGTTGTGTGAAATAAAAATATTTTTTAAAAGGGAGAGAACTCTTGTAATTATTTAAAGTTTTTAATATTTATTTATGTATTCAGGCTGTTAAGATTCTATCAATAGAAGCAACTTAGTATTTGAAGAATTTATTTATAAAGTTTAGACTCAGTTTTACTTTTTTAGTGTAACTTAGGCCAGTACTAGACTTCAATAGTTTTATGCTGTATGAAATGAGAAGAAAATATGAATTCGAACTCTCATATATTATAGCCTACACATCAATTCTATTTTTTATACGATGAATATAATGAAATGGAACTCAAACTATTCATGATCTAATACCGACCTCTTGCCAGAAAAAAAGTTTGAAAAACTACAACACTTCGGTGAAAATATAAGTATTATAGGATTATTATATGAGGGAGTTATTATCGGCTTGTGATTGGTCGACAGAATGTGAGGTGGTTGGCAGCCAACCATAGAATTAAATTTGAGAGAGGCGTTTCTTGGCTTGCTTCATGAATTGATCGTGGTTTTTCAATTGATTAATAAATCATTAGGCTATGATAAATTCATCATGATAATTGAATTATGCAGAGGAAATAATTTCTTGTGGAATTAAGTAGTTGGTAGAATAAGATTTTCATCAAATAGCGGAAAAATTATTCTAATAGCCCAACTGAAATTTTTAAAATTCCAAAATTCCCTTTTCGCATCAGCCACCGCGGCGCCCCTTGGGCCGTGGCGCCCTGAGCGGTCGCACATTCCGCACACCCCACGCGAGGGCCCTGCCTGTTTTAATCTCACAATGATCAAGACTAAACGCTTTATTTACAATATTTATAAGTAACATTATTTACAATAATTTTTAGTAAATCAAAACTTGATTTTGTCATTGATGGAATAAATGGATGTAATCAATAATCATCGTATTAATTTGATTGATCTATTACTTCGAAAACTTGATACTTATAGACTATAAGGACTTCCTAGAATAATTCTCAAAGTAAAAAGTTCACAGCCCCCATATAAATTCTTATAGCGACAATAGAATTGAGATCGCTTTGAATGAAAGAATGATTAATGACAGTAAGTTAATGAAACCGACTCCGAAAACGTCAGAATAATTCAGTCTAAATGAACGCCGGTGCGATATTAACTTGGAAAGTGTAGAAAACTTTATAACGAAGACCATTGTTCATCAAAAATTTCGGAACAAGGAGCCGCCGAAGGCGTCTTATGATGCCTTCTCGAATTAGTTTGCTTTTGATACAGAGTAGTCGCATATCCTCTGTACAGACTTTTCAATTGGATTAGAACATTGCGCCGGGAAATGGACTGGCGCAAAATTAATGCATTATTGTCGCGCGGATAATTGAATTGTACTTTCAAGCATCATAATTTCCATTTTAATTGTGACAGACTAAATTGAGTTTCAGGAAAACTTGGGCTGGATGACAATACAAGAGGGTGGAGAGGCTTGGGAAGGTTTCTGAAACAAAGTAGGGTTCCTTAGGATTATACAGTGGAGGCAAATTTTTGAAGGAGTATTTTGAAACAAACTGCAGTAATCCTGCTTGAGAATCAACTGTTACTTTTTCCGTAACAGAGTTTTTTCCGTAATCAGAGTTTCGACTTTCAGCGATAATGAAAGCTTTCATAATTATAATACTATCACTACAGTAACACTGCCTCATATCAGATCTTATGATATGCACTTTTTTCTAGAATGAATATTTTCTTAATATTCTTATCCAGAATCAAATGTTTATTCTGGCTCCAGTAGCGGCTCGTGCCCACGAAACAGGTGACGTTCTGTACAGTAAGAGATATGGGCACTTCACCTGTATCGTGGGTACGAGCTGCCAGTGCCTGGCTTGTTAAGACGATAATATTATTGGTATCATTGAGAAACAAAACAATAGACTTTTTAAAACAATCTGTTATAAAATCCTCTAGAACTATAGGACTCAGACACATAATCTAGGACATATTAAAGCTGTTGCATCAAACACGGATGAATGGATATAGAATTTATTCACCAATAATTCCAACAATACAAGGATTTTCAAGCTCAGGCAATAGGTAGCCTTATTTTCTCTGGTCTTTTTAAATCTAGCCTATTATTCCGTTCCATTTGATAATGACTCTAAAGAAATCGAAACGTGTGTTATTGAAATTATTTTCGTTCTATATTATTATTTAATAATAGAATATTGAAAAAAGTTCCAACCATTTTAAAGAAAGGGTTCCTACCTAAATTTTCACTTTAATTTCAGTACATAACCATCAATGTTATCCCTATAATAGAGGAAAGTGGATACTTAGAATACACTACCTACAAGAATAAAACAATATGAATAAAATAAATAAATATTAATAAAACAAACCCATACAATGATAACTTAATATTCTGTATGTTCATATTTTAGAGGACTACAGTAAAAGAATCCCATAATCATTAATCATAAATCTTACACAGTTATAATAACACAACATTCTCCCTTCTGCAATTCCAAGGGAAGCAAGTCGAGGCCCTTGGGAGCCCTTTCAATAAACATTGCAATAAAGCGCCGAGCAGCCCTGCCATGAAGGATGGCTGCATTACAGTACAGTACTTATAACATTGCCTTGTTGACTTGTACAGGAGTCCGCGATAGCATCTATAGTCTGTCCAAGCAAAGAAGACATTCTGGCAAGATGAAAAAATGATTCCAGCTCGGTTAATATTGGTTCAAAAATTATAAATTTGGTTTCAAATCCTAGAAAACATTCTGATCCAGAATTTGAGACTGGATTAAAAATGTTTGAACCAATATTGACCAAGCTGGAGTCATTTTCCCATTTTGCCAAAATGTATTCTTTGCTTGGACAGACTATGGTGGCAAAGACGAGGTCTTTGAACGGCGAATCCTCCTTCAAGACTGATGCAAGCAAGATATGATCTGGATAAGCGCACAAGAATTGCTCTTGTCTCCCCCCTCCACCCTCTTTGGGATTATGAAAGAGGGGGAGAAGGGGAACGGGACAAAAGCGGAAACAAGGAAATGCGACAAAACCATCAGGGAAGACTTAAAGAGGAACAGCAGAGGGGGGATTGGGAGGGGGCAGAGCAAGATTAATGTCGACATTAATGTGCGGTGGAGGGTTTAATGTCACCGAGCCCACTTAATCCCCTTTAATAAACGGATTTCTATACAAAATAGCATCCTGCTGTGTCTCTCCACAAGAGATAGAGAGATTTAAGACACTTCTCATTGATCATTGACACTTGGGCTCAACAACAATGGATAAGCTCAGAAGTGTGCTTGAGGTGTAATATGTTGTTGATCCTGGAGATAATGAAGTGGGCATGGTATGGCTCGATTTTTGTTGATTTTCAACACTGTGAGAGTCATCTAAACTTGCAAAAAAACGGACTAGCCTACTTCCTATTATTCGTAGATGGAATTAATGGAATTTTTAACCAATAATTCTAAAATAATACATTTTTTTAAATATTATCATACTAATTTTTTCAGGATGGAAGAATAAGATATAGGCAGGCTCGAAAATCCTTCAATTCCAATTTGAATAAAACTTTCAAAGACAGTTCATGTATCATATGAAGATAAACTAGTTATCATGAATAAAAGTACATAATCAATGAAATGAAGTGATGGCATTGAATGAAGAGATTTCTAAAATATGACTTGGTTTTGTTGCTGCTATATGAGCTACGTGTTTTCCATAAAAAAGTTTTTTAATTTCGTGTATCACTTCTTCTACTCTCCTAAAATTTCTAAACATATTATTGAGCTTCTATTACATTAAAACCCCCAATTGGGTAATTGTTGAAATATACTTTCCGAGATCTTCTTATAAGTTCAGAATCTAAACTCATTGTTATTTTGAATAATTGTGTATCATGGCAAACTCATGGTCATATCAGTTACAGTTTAGTAATATGCACACTATTCTCAATAATATACAATAATAGAGCAGCTTCAATAAATCTTTTCCCTGACATTTACCTCATGGATGTGCTTTCTTTTCTTCAAATCTCTCAACTACACACATAACTTGATTTTATGAGTGGAAATTATAAGGGCATTGTGACATTCAACTTCCTTCCCGTGAGTCTTTAGAAAATCATTTAATAACATCACTGAAAGAGAAATTAAAACTCTTTTCACCCTTTGTGACCTTTTGTAATGTCAGTGAACAATTTTGGATATGTTTACTATTCTGTTGCTGACATTTGTGGGGTGTTTTCTTTGCTGAAGAATTATTTTATACCTGAGTTAGTAGTAATATACCTCACATTTCATCCATTTCAAGATGTATTTTCACATTATCTCCCATCACTTATCTGTGAATCCGAGTTTTAATGGGTAAAATTTGAGTAAGGGCACAATTTTATTGTAATTATAGAGTAGTATTGTATATTAGTAGTGCAGCTTTACCATAAATTCAACGTGATGATGAAGATGTAGCTTGTCATAAGATGTAGCTTCAGGTATAAAACAATTCTATAAATTGAGGGCAGTGCTGAATGTAGCTAGAATGAGAATGATTTACTTTGCAATAGTTCAATCACTACTGCAGTACGGATTGGCAATTTGGGGAGGTACTTTCAATTCTCACTTATCAGGTCTATTTACTGTTCAAAAAATGATAATCAAAACAATTTTGAATCGACCAATACTTTTCGCCTCAATAAATGCATTTAATGAACTTAAAGTCATGACTATCCGCCAACTATACCTACTTAGCATATTTAAAAATTTCAATAGATATAGAAATAAGTTTTCAAAAATAAATAATGAATCACATAGAACCAGATACAATGAGAATAAATTCGAATGTTACGCTTAAAACCTGACAATAATTCGGAAACAGCTTATTTATATTTCTCCAAAAATTATAAATAGCATCCCAAATGATCTTATTAATCAAAAAGTGACTAAAGATATCCCAACAAACGTAAAGGACTGGATAACACAATCTTATTATTTTAATATCAACATAATATAGGCTAGATCTTTTCCTCTCATTCGACATGTAACTTTTAGAAAAATTATAATTCAAATTATGATTTGAGTTTCAAAAATTTCTTTTGTTTTATTTTTTCAATTATTGCTACTCCTACTGACGGACAATTTATACTTTTGCCAGTAGAGTTCCACTATTTATTTTGTATCAGCTATTGCCTAGTGCAATTTTGCCTTTAAGAATTTGTAATTTTGATTTGTATTGTGGAAATAAAATTGAATTGAATTGAATTCTTCAGCAAAGAAAACACTTCACAAATGCCAGCAACAGAATAGTAAACATATCCAAAGCTCTTCTCTTCTAACACATTACTCTATAACCCACGTTTTCATTGATAGAACATGAACTCGTTCATTCAATTTTCACACTCTTTGGTCTATACTATGGAAAGATGACTAAATTATCTGTGGAACTGACTTATTGGGAAACACGATGATGTAGAATTCAACACTAATTAAAGTAATTCTTCATGCATACTAGTCCACCCTGTTCCAATTAAGATACAATAATTTGTTCCTGATGTTCCACCGGATTGAAGACGATGAGGGAAGTACCAATTGGACAGCAAGTATCACTCGAACGACTGATGATTTTATTAAAAACTGCAGTCGTGCGTTCAAATAGGCTATAATACAACTAGTACACTTGAGTAAAAATCAATCTTATTGTTCACAACTAGAGATTCCAAGCTAGAAATTGATCAACAATTAATTACAACTTGACCGTGTAGAACAATATTGCAGCAAACGTATATTGCTCAATCATTTTATTCCAGTAGCCTATTTTCAAGTTTTTCTACGTCCTTACAGTTTATAATGCTAGGATTCCATGTATGATCGGGTGTTCTAGTTATCAAGTGAAAACTGGATATAAATTATCCATAAAAATTGAATGTGTTCGATCTTTAAAATAACTAGAGTATGAACACTATAATAGTATTTCAAACGGGAACTAAACTGTAATTCAATAAAACTGGAAAACTGAAAGGAAAATAAACAGGTGCTGAAGAAAAATAGATGAAAACTGAACTTAGAATAAAGTAAATCGAAAACTGTGAATAGTAACCGCACATTAATCAGCTGTAGAAATCGTACTGTAAGAGTAATAATAATGATAATCGAAAAAGTTTAAAACTATTTGTGTCTCAACTAAGATTTGAACTCGGAGAAAAAAAGACGGGATGAGAAGTGAATATTAAACGGAATGAACATGATCTGTACTATGAATTCTATCTGATGAAGAGATCTGTTATAACATCTCCCATGTCTGCGTTGTAAAAACTGGAAGCTAACTATTGGAAGCTAACGTTGGAAAACTGGAATATCATAATTATGCAGATGTATGTATTCGGTGGGGAGTTCTAAGGAAGTTCCACCGGCAAAATAACCTCAATAATTATCCTCGATGGGAAATTGTGGTGTTTCTTGAAATGATTCAAGAAATGAGTAAAGTATCAAATGAATAATTTTAACATTTCACGTGAATGAGCGAGGTAGATACGCGAAATATATTTCAGTACCGGTGACAGAAGACTTTCACTAATGGCTTGTGATACAACCCAGTGTTCTTTGTAAAGACAGAATGCGAAGTAGAGATTAAACGCTACAATTATGTTAGGCAATGAAGAGTGGCTCCTCGGTCGATCGAGAAAAGAACTGCCGTCTTCTAAAGAAGAAAGATGTATTAACATTGAGAAATAAATTATGTCAGGGAAGAGCCGCTCGAAAGAGAATGGCTAAAAGGATGAGAGTGGAGTAAGATTTTGAATAAAGAGCCATCTTGAAGGCAAAGCGCCGGCAATAGGTTCTAGGTATAGTCTGTCCAAGCGAGAAGACATTCAGGCAAGATGAGAAAACTACTCCAGCTTGATAAATATTGGTTCAAACATTATGAATTTGGTCTCAACTTGTGGAAAACATTCTGATCTAAGGTTTGAGACCAAATTTATAATGTTTAAAGCAATGTTGACGGAGCTGGAGTCATTTTCCCATCATGCCAGAATGTCTTCTTTGCTTGGACAGACTATAATGAGGTCTCAAAGGAAGTAAAAGGCTTCCAACAGGCTGCACACACTCTTCTAATGCATTGTCGATTGCCAACTCACAAACGACATTTTTCCAGCTTTTTCGGTTTCCAGCGCCCCGCCATCATTTGTAGAATCTGGTCGAGCAAAGAAGACATTCTGGAAAGATGGGAAAATGACTACACCTCGGCCAATATTGATTCGAAAATTATAAATTTGGTTTACAATTGTAGAAAACATCCTGCTCTACAATTTGAGACCAAATTTAGAATTGTTGACTCAATATTGACCGAGCTGTAGTCATTTTCTTGTCTTGCCAGAATGTCTTCTTTTCTGGCACGACACCGCTCAAAGCACTCTCACTAAAAGCGATTACAATAACTGAGCTTGATACAATTCAACCAGATCGCTTACTGACGTTCTAAAATTTGGATTCTACTAGACTTTGAATGTGAAATTCATCCAAGCAGTCGCATTATTAGAGTCAAGTGACTTCTAAATCTTATTTCATCATTTTTCATACATACATTTCTAAATTCCAATAGTATTTTATGTGAAACATTGTGCAACAAACTAACGAATAAAAAAGATGCATTGAATTTATGAGCTTATTTGTTGAAATTTATCTATTCATTTATTGTTACAATTGCCACTTGATAGCAAGTATTCTAAGCAAAAAGGTGATAATGAGTGAGTGAATGATGATGTTTACATCGTAAATGGAAGATGATAAAAGTTTACATTACAATACAGCCTCTGTATGAAACTTATTCATATCATAAATAGATATATTGATACTGTATATATGTATTGCATGAACAATATAATATATATATTTTTCTATACTATAAATCAATTCAACCATCAACAATAATCTATATGATTTCAAATTATAATTACATATAAATCTCATTGAATACATGAAATCATTCGATTTAATATGATCATGAATGTAATTGAGGAAAATAATTTGAGCTTTTCAATCACCATTCTCTGAAAATCATATTTGCTTAATGCTCTTCAATCTTCATACACTTGACCTTCTAGACAAGACACTCGACCATCGGGCGTCAGAGAATCGCCTGTCAAAAGACAGAGAATCGGAAACTGAGAGAAAATCACAGCCTCAAAGAACCAAAAGAAAACGAGAGAGAAAGGTATGTTGTAAAACCAAGAGTAATCGAATCAAGAAGAATGACAATGAACAATATTGCTGTTCGGAGAGAGTAAACCGAAAGTAATATGGATGGCTGTGTTTATTCGAGAAGAGGTTGAGCGAGCGCTCGCGCCGCGTCACGCTTTGATTTAAGTCGCCGATCAATCTCCGACCTGCGATCGCTCTTCTTCTGTGGTGGGGCTTACAGAGGCCAGAGAACGGCCGTGGCATTCATCTAACGAGGCCTCGATGCAACACATTGGTTGGTGTGGGAGCGAGAAGGTTTTAGGGTGTGAGATAGTACGGGGAGGGTGGGAATGGAATGAAAGCGAATAAATGTGGAGATAATTGAATTTAAAAATATAAATTATTGAACAATCACCCTAATTATTAAGGTTGGTGATAGAGATAAGGAATAGAGGATTGTAAGGAATAGTATAGGAAGAAGTGATAGGGAGTGAGAAGAGTGATGGGAATGTGATAATAGCAGAAAAATATAGGTTTAAGGTGGATAATTGTGTGGGACAGTGGATTGTAAGGATTAGAAGATTCTAAGGTATAGAAGAGGGAGAAAGTGATAGGGAGTGAGAAGAGTACGAGGAGGGATGTGAATAGTGGAAAATGTGGAGGTAATGGATTTCAGGTAGATAATTATTATAGGTAAGGGAAAGAGAATAGAGGATTATGAGGGGTGAAGGGTAGTAAAGGAAGAAGGTGATAGGGAGTTAGGGTAGGATGGGGATAAAATGATAGAGAATAATGTTAAAGTAATAGATTGAATCCAGATTATTTTGAGGGATAGTGGATTGTAAGGGGTAGTAAGCATGGATTTGAAGGAATATAAGGAATAGATTAGAATTAAAGTAGCAAAGTAGTAGATTTCAAGATATAAAGGAAGCTAGAGAAAGCTGATTGAATGAATGATAGGTGATAATGTTTGAGGTTCAAAATATTAGTAAAGTTTTGTCTTGTTTTCTGAGGTTGATGCACACAATATGAGCTCTTAGGGTTGTGCGTTGGTAATGAGAGGGATTATGATGTTGATGAAATGGCGACTACTCCTTATGTTTCTTGGATTTAAATGATAAGAAAGTATTTATAAAGGAAGATAGTGTCCAGCTAATTGGATGGATGATTAGTATTATATAATTTGAATTCAATGGATGAATTGATGAATTATATTGATGAATTATGAATTATTTAAATGATGATGGATGAATTATATAAATTGAATTCAAAATATGATTACAACATAAAACTAACTGAATGTCACATTCACATCCAATCCATCTGGAGAATGATTAAATCAGAAGAAATAATTATGATGAAATAGAATGTATTATATTTGAACCAACAACTCACCAATTTGCAACATACAGAATATAAATCTGAAGGAAGGCTGCTTCTGGAACTCTCATGCAGCAGTTCTCCATCCCATTTTCCATCCCTATCGCTGGCTGATCAAATCTGTAAATGATGATTCAGCTATTAGTTGTATCCACATTGAGTATCATTTGTGATTATTTCCACTTATTTTTGAAAATGAGTATCATTTGTGAACTTATTATTCAAAATGAGCTGTAATTGTATGAAAATTAATGGAGAAATCATGTAAAAATAATAGTTGGTAATCAAGTTTATAATTCAATAAACGGATACATTCTTGAAAATTGTTCAAGTGTGAGGTTATCCTATCCATTAACTATGACTTCTGTAAGAATATTGAATGCAATATTATAATCAGATTGAGATTGATTGTTATGAAATTTTGACAACAGATTGAGCACTTTGACAAAAATAATGCTCATCCTAAATGAGAAATAATGGAATGTGAGTAAGAAATGAACACGGCTTGAACTAAAAATAGCCATGAAACGCTAACATCTTTTAATTAAGGTGTCACGATTGCACTAATGATTCCTTCGAGGCAACTGCATTCATCCACACGGCTTGAATAAGATACCAGACAACAGAACAGAACGAGGCCAACATTGGACAATGTAGGCAGACAGACAGGCAGCTCGTTTAGCGGCGAATGCGTTTGTGATGATGCCTTGTGAAAGGACTGAGAAGCAAGCCTGGTATTTGCGGCGGTTACGTATTATGGTAGATAATGCCTTCAAGCCTGAAGCGTGAGGGAGAAAACGCCTTTGAGGGAGAAAGAGGGTATGTTGAGGCTTACACCTATTCTGCTCATCACACACAATTCCTGGTATGCCAGGGGTAGGCGGCCGCTCGTTTTATATCCCCTGGATATTTACATCGCAGAAGATCTCGCGCCTGAATTTATTATATCATATCTTGGCTACGAGTTGTATCTGTACAAAGTACAGACACGCTTTCTCCGTACTTAATACACCCTTCCCCACAGCATCTTGGCACTAAACACTGTGAAGCAAGGGGATGAGTCTCTTTAGAAACTGCTCCAGCTTCTAAACTACGACAGAGAGCAGTATCGTCATCATCACCCAAGTTTTGATTAATAAAGAGAGTTAATGAACACTCCTTAACGCTTCGCACGTCGACGAGAGCTTTCCCGCTGCTTTTCTCTCCAAAACAACAAAGATGAAAATCTTGTGGCACCGTTTTTCTATCAGCAGTTTGTTTGGTCGCCTCATTAAACTTGGCCAATATAAGAAAGAAGTGCGCAAACTCGTATTCGCCTCAAGTTCGGTTTATAATTAAGGTACTGCACTGGCTCGCTAGTTGGGAGATGTCTTTTGATAGTGAGGAAAATTGAGAAAAAGCAAAGTGGGAAAGCAGCCAGCTACTCTCTAATTTTGTTTCGTCCGAGGATAATCTCGTCCAACCTCTAATGATGGTTGAAATTAGAGAGAAAATCACATTTAAGAAAGTATGATGTTAGAGAAGAAAAGGTATGATGAAAATACGATTTCAAAAAAGGGCGAGGAGGAGAGGTTGAAGAGGATAAGAAGCTGAAAATTGGAAACAGCATGGATTCTCAACATTTGGTCTACACTACTCAAATGTATAACTAGATCTAACACGAATTCACTTTTCATAGAGGAAACCTCTTCAACTGAACCTTGAGTATATTCCACTGGGAATACTTATTTTTTCTTAGGGCTACTGCATTCATTAGAAAAGAGTACTTTTATTTTAATTATTCCATTTGGAATTTACATGATGAAACTTGGCTAGAAATTTATATGATGCCTTCTAATTCCCAAACCTTATGTACTCAATTCATTATTAAGGAATAAAATAGTGAAATCTTCACTCGAATCATCATTCAAGTAGAAAATAATCTACATATTCAGTAATATATTTTATTATCAAGTTAAAAACTCCAAAATAAATTCTCAGATCGAATTCTCCAAATTTAATAACAGTGGAGGCTAGAAATTATGTTCTCTTTGTGTTGAAAATGGACCTGAATGAGAATGTTGAAATGTCTATGATTCAATAATATATTTAATTAGTAATGATTGGAAATTGAGCAAGACTACACATTTGGTACAGACTCCTTAATACATAACAGTACGATTACCGCTGATCAAGCTATTTTAGCTGATCAACAGCTATTTTCCGCAAAAATATCTTCCAACACAGACAGCTTTCCAAGTAGATACACTCTCAGTAAAAAACAAGACCTCAATGAAAATCTCAACACAAATTGATGATTGATGATGCGTCAATCACGGCGCTGACCCAGATTTCAGCGATGAAGTTTCAGTTTTGATGCGATGAAGAATTATTGAATTTGCCCCTGACAACAGCAATCGATCAGATGTTGTACGTAATATTTTTGAGAGAGAGAGATAGACATGGACATAAAGAGAGATAAAGGGACAGAGAGAGGAGAGAGAGAGAGAGAGAGAGAGAGAGAGGGAGAAGCATACATGAGAGAGAGTGTGGAAGAGTTGGAAAAAGGTAGTGAAAAGAAGTAAAGAAAGGTAGTGAGAAAGTGAGAGACTGTGAAATTCAATGAAAGAGAAAGAAAATAAGACTCAATGATAGCGAGGGAGTGAGTGAGAAGAGAAAAGCAATTATAGAGAGAGAAAGAGTGAGAAAGTGAGTCTTAATGACAGAGAGAGTGAGACTCAATGACAGATTCAGATTCCATCACTTCATTCATGTAGATTAAATGACATGAGTTAGTATGATTAGTCATGAGTTGACTAATTATAGACTACGGAAACTTGTAAAATGACTCAAGGATTCAATGAGCTAACGGTAGTATTAATATGTGCTGTATCTACATAAAGGTTGAGTTTTTAGCGGAGTCTTTTAGCATAAGATTTGAGATTTGAGCGGAGTTTAGACATGTCCATTCTTAGAGAGGGATGTTTAAAGACATCTCTCTCTCATTAAATATTCTCATTAATCATGGGCGAATATTTTTCTAATCTTTTCGACTACAGAGAGTGAGAAAGTAAGAGAGAGAGTGTGTGAGATAGAGAGAAAGAGTAGGAGAATAGCAGAAAATAAGAGAGAAACAGTGTGAGAGAAAATGCAGTGTAGGCGGAAAATGCAATTAATGGAAAAATAGTGGCCAACATTAGCGAAAGCGGATGGATCTCCGTCCATGGTGTGGTAATGCATCAACGTCATGGCGGCCAGGATCCTCCATAGCAGGGCTCAGCCAGCAATTAATGTCTGCAGTCTGAAGATGCCGCACCTGACGGGTTGGTGGGCCTTTTCCAGGCTGGCCAGTCGATCAACCGAGTTAATGAAATTCTCGCGCTACTCTGAAAAATAATCGCATCGTTATCGCATGCATGCTGGAGTCGGTCGGGGCTTGTTTTTAGTGCGACTTTTGTTTCGAATGAAAATAAGGGCGAAAGAGAGAGAAAGATAGATAGATAAATGCCTTTATTTACACTCTGTAAATATTTTACAGACAGGGGAGGGATGGGGAAGAAGGGAGCTGGAGATAAAGAGAGTGTGTGGAAAGATATGAGAAGAAAGGGAGCTGGAAAAAGAAAGAGGAATAGCTGTTATTATTAGGAAATTTGAAGATAGATATGGATTGGTGTCGTGACTGTTGAATTATTTGAAATTCAATTTTGTGAAGGAATTGAATAGTGTGATCCAAGAAAGGTAGGTTGGCTTGCAAAATTATAATTTTGGAAATGCTTTCGATACAGGTGATGATTCGATGTTTCGATGATGCTTCGATAATTTAGTCAATTGAGATATATGGGAACAAAAATTTTATCTTCACCTATAAAAATATCTAGCCTGAAATATCATTTTCTCAGGTTTATAGTAAAGTCAGAATTCACTTTGAACGAAAATCGTAAAATGAATTGAAATATTCAATTATTTTAACACTATAGCCCATATTATAGATTCGAGTTTTTCAACAATATGAAAGCACATGCAATTCCAGAAATATATATACCAATTCAGGAATTTACCAAGAAGAGTTATTTGATTCATACAGATGGAATTAAATTGTGAAATAGTGATTGAGAACTGAAGATTATTACTCCCTCAGTAATCTGTTTTAAAAGGGAATACATCCTATAATAGCATAGAACTTGGTATTTCTTCTGAAGGTTTTGAGGATTGTTTTCTTCTGTTGTACCAAATCACACTCCAGGGATAACGAATCAACATGACTTACTCGTACAGCAGGATACTTTGCTTAAGTTTGTGTAACGACCGAGATCCAATACGCGCAGAGCGTCCAATTCCACAAAATCAAATTGAAAAACAGACCGAGCTTTTCAGTTGGAGAGGAAACTCCACCAATGAACATAAAAGACGAGTTTTCCTTCAGTAGTTGTACCGAATCAGTGGATTGTAAAAATGGGACGAAGGAGAACACACGCTGAATAGTTGGTAGGAGGAATTACGAGCACATAGTACTATTCAAACTTTATAGTAGCTCCTCAAACAGAGGGCAATCTCCATCATGCAGGGCGCACTTTTAAAAGAACTCATCTGTGCTCATTCTTTGTTATTTCATCAATTTTCATTGATCATTGATTTCCATTGCTAGAGTAAAGTACGTAGTAGTTTGCTAAACTCAAAGTAATCATTGAATTTGTACTGAAACAAACATCATTGAAGAAATACTTATGTACTTCTTGAGTTTTATAAGATATATAAATATATATTATATACAAATATATAATATATAATAAATATTATAATATAAATATATAATATATATCATATATAGTATATAATATATATACTTATATATTAAATATAAGTATATACGATATATAAATATATATTACCTTTATTTTAGGGCTACTTTATTACTGTTTTAAATGTTAATCACAGTACCCTTTTTAATTGTTTTTATTCATGCATGACATGTTTCGACTATTAATTACATTTAATTTGAAAATTGCTATTAATAGTCGAAACATGTTATGCATGAATAAAAACAATTGAAAGAGGTACTGCAATTAACATTTAAAACAAGATATCGTGAGTTTTATTTTATATCTTAGGCTCAATAAGAAGCCTTGAGAATTTTCGAATTCATTAGAATTCTTGAAGGGGTCCTTGACGTTTTATGTCTCTTATTACTTCAATTCTATCTATACCCTATTCACGATCACTTGAGACGAAATAAAGAAACTTTTTGCATGTACAGGTAGCTATTTTTGTTTGAGCTTGAGGAAAAGCCAAGAACTGTGATTGACTACAGCTGTTCGACTGCGGCCGAACGTCGTATGGAGTAATACCTCCTTTACCCGCACACACGCGCAAAAAATTTGTTCATTCCGTCTCAAGTGATCGTGAATAGGGTATAGTTTCTTATAGGACTGTCGTAATTTTATATTGAACATTCAATCTTGAAGGTATAACAATTTTTATAAGAAACATCATTACATATTCACTATACACACGCTTTCCTGCACACAGGCTTCGGCCCATGCATGGAATAATATGTTCATTATTTTGTTAACATACTTTCTTGTCTTTGTAAATAAATAAATAAATAAAATAAATACAAATTCACAATATTCACTAAAGTATTGTGTCACGCTCACGAGAGATATTTTCAGGTATACCTAGATTCACTTATTTCAGTTATTAATTTAAGATTGGTTTTGGAATATCAACACATCTGAGCCAGGGAATAACGCATCGAATTTCAACCTTCATTTTGATAGTTTGAGAATAGGGAGGCATGATTTTAATTTTTCTTTCTTCACCACAAATGGCTCAATATGGTTAGATGTTGAAAGGTTTACTATAGTAATAAAACTATAGTCGTATAATAATATAATATCATAGTTATTAAGGTTGAATATAGTGAGCAAACCTTCAAATTTTCCGGATCAATCAACTGGAAATCGTTAACTTCAGGTACAAACACGTGATTACAGACAGAAACTGATCAGAAATTATTCGACTGTGGTGTGATTTGCGGACCAAACCAGTGTGTTGTCATTTCATTTGGTATATCGTGTTTGAACGGTATTCAAATGTTTGGCTTTTCTCATGGCAAAGGTCCGGCTGTATATAGTCTGTCCATGCAAAGAAGACATTCTGGTAAGATGGGAAAACGACTCCAGCTCTGTCAACATTGGTTCAAAAATTATCCATTTGGTTTCAAATTGTAGATACAAATGTTTCCTACGATTAAGAAACAATTAATAATTTTTAAACCAATATTGACCGAGCTGGAGTAATTTTCCCTTCCTGCCAGAATGTCTTCTTTGCTTGAACAGCCTATACTAACGCCCCTTGGTTCTATACACACTGTGTGATGCAGTTCGTAGCTTCATTGACTATTGACTAGATCTACTGACCGGAAATTGGGGCTGGGAGGAATTCCTACATTCCTAGTACATCACACAATAAATACTTTAAAAATTGTACACTTGATGATGATATTGTAAAATCTCTCCATAATAAGGAAAATAATCGATATTTCACTCTATTCAAATTGGAATTTTGTAAATTTTTCCAAAATATTCTGTTTTTCAAATCAGAGAATCAATTTGTTTTTCTCATTGAATACTTCAAAGTTATTGATCAAAATTATTCATCACCATTTTCGTTGGCGTCTGCTTCAACATTGGATGGAATTCTCACTCAAATAGTAGAATCATCATTCACTTTATTTATGTAGAGAAAGTCAGTTAGTTAGTTGAAAATTACAACAATAATATTGGATTTACGCACGACTGAAACAGTGAAGGGTTTTTATGAGGGTGATGCTCACATGAGCTCTTAGGCTTGTGCGTGGGTGATGAGAGGGATGATGATGGTGGGAGAAAGGACTTCATTCCAGGTAGCCGGTACCGACGGCTTATCCTCTCCTCCAAAAGACAGGGTGTCCGTATCTATGTAATATTACTATAGACACAGAATTAGAAATTTTTTTCACTCAAGATTTGGTTATAAGACCGACGTGTTATCAGTTACTTCAACGAGTCACCCAAATTCCTCTCAAATCTTTCAAATTTGAAGGTAATTGCCAATCACATAATAAAATCATACATCAAGCAGGAAAGCTATCACTCCTACTCAAATAATAATAACATTGTCAAACAAATGCTTATAACTCTTAAATTCATTCATTCATTCATTCATTTATTCAAGAAATTTCACAATAAAGGCTAAAAACACAGACATCAAAGTCCAAAACGTCTTTTTCCCTGATTTTGATAAAAATATTTAAAATAGAGGTTATGTTCAAAACATCTTCAAACACTCATCACATTCAATTGACCATAGCCCCATAATATTACAAGGTTCTGTATTAGGATAAAATCACAACCCCTACCGATACTTTCAAGAGCCATCCATCTCCGTTCAACGGAGCGAAAAGTTTGTTTTGGCTCATTATTATCAGTGATCGCCCAACGTGCTATCGGTGGCAAGGCAGCAGCCGTCGCCCATCTAGACATTGATTTAAGATCCTATTTACATTTGCCCAACTAATAGGCGCGACGCACGCCACCCACAGACTTGCAACTATAATAAAAGGATAATTTCCTGCTGCTTGAGTGCCGGCCGCCAATGATGAATGTTATTCTGTCATGATGACACGAGATAAGCGCCGTTGTTTTATCAACTTGAGTACTCTATACTTAATACTTATTTCTGTGCCACTCTGCAGAAATCGTAAACGCTGTACTTTAAAGGAAACCCCTTGCTGAGAACGTTGACCCGGCTGTTGCACAATTCTATTACTAGAATTGTTTATCTAGTTGTTAATTTTTTGTATTTTTGGGGCTGTTGCACAACTTTATTGCTAAAACTGTTTATTTAGTTGTTAATTTTTTGGTCCACTAGTATTTTCTGTTGTTCAATTATTTCAGTTGATGTTGATTGAATTTTTTTCCAATTAATAAGAGATGAATTGTTTCAATTGAGCAATTAATGGAATTCAGATACTAAGGATGACCAAACAAATACTCACTTGAATCATTATGGGAAATGGAAAATCTCAATACATCCTCTCTTGGTATAGTCTGTCCAAGCAAAGAAGACCTTCTGGCAAGATGGGAAAATGACTCCAGCTTGGTCAGTATTGGTTCAAAAATTATCAATTTGATCTCAAATTGTAGGAAACAATTTGAACTACTATTAAGACCACATTTATAAATCTGGAAAAATATATTGACCAAGGAGTCATTTTCCCATCTTGCCAGAGGGTCTTCTTTGCTTGGACAAACTATACTCTTCAAAGTACTCGAATTTGGTTGAAATAATAATTAGACGTTGTAAGTGCTACTTATTGTAGATGAGGAGACCTTATTCACCGCTTGAAATGTATTCTTGGGTAAGTCCTTTGCCGGGGAGGTGGGTTTTCACAATGTAAAAGCACCCAGAAGTGCTTCGATATGGAAGAAGGGTATATAACTGTTACATCTATACTCAAACTGCATGTTTCACAGTGATAGATGTATGTTAAACTTTACAGTGTACTTCGAATAAGAACACAATCGGCTGAATAACATCGACTTTGCAGAAATACAATAGCATCGAAGCTACTAGTCTTAAAGCACTCACTATTTGTAATGAATAAGAATACTATCGGCTGAAAAATATCGACTTTGCAGCAATAGAAAAGAATCGAAGCTTTTTACAGCACTCACTACTTATAATGAACACGCTATCGACTGTACTACATCGGCTTGGCATTGATACAAAATAATCGAAGCTACTAAGAACAGCACTCACTCAGTGCTGTAAAAGATCTTCACTCAGCGAAGAGAGCTTATTTTCAATACTTGCCATATTACTGAACACAAGTAGGCCAACTTTCTTTGTTATGTGAGTGCAGTAAGGGATACACTTTGGGAGCTGTTTCAATATCGGAAAATGATTTTCTTCTTTCATGTGGAACAATCGGAATCGAACACGAATGGCGTTGGAGGACAAAGAGAAGAAGAAGAATGAAAGAGAAAGCCTTGTTTGAGTTGCGGTATGAAAACGAAACAGGTGAAGAGGAATTCAGAGAGATAGGAACATCCGCCAGAAAGAAAATGTATCGAAAGAAAAAGTAGAAAAATCATTATTCATCTTTATTTAGTTATTTCACGTCATCAAAGAGTACAACAGGCTTCATACCCCAAAACTGTTCCTCTTAAATTTATACAATCAAATCAGACAAAAAAGGTTATGCCATAAACCATTCCTAAAACACTCAATTTTACACCAAACGAAAAATTCGACAAATTTTGAATTTTAAAATCTGTTCATTATCTTTGTAGTTCATCAACTGTGTGGTGTTAATGTGGTGCAATGAGGTGTTAGGAGCTCGGGTAGAGAAGTGGAAAAATTAGTCTTTGATGGAAACAATATTGAGTTACCGGTAGGAGAAAAAATATTGAAAAGTAGAATAAACAAGATAAAGAGATCTAGGTAGGAAGGGAAGATATTGATTTTTAACGCTTATAATAATTAACAAAAATAAGTATACTGTAAGCAAATACCTGAATGCCACAGCGCTCTTATGTAGGCTACATTTTGTTTTCGAAACTTGGAAACTTACTGCTAACAAAAGACCACTGGAATTGTCAGTCATCTAATTTCCTCACAGTGGGAGAATGAATGATCAACAATAGTTATCATAAAAATGACGTTTTTTATCAAATACGCTTCTTGTATCAATTCGATTTCTTATCAAGCTACGAAAATTAGCTCTATTTCCATTATTTTGAGAATAGTCTTATATGAAATAAATGAAAAAGTGTTTATTCTCAAAAAAGCAACATGTAAAGAATAAATTGAAAATATATAATTACACAATAATTTCAAAGGATAATACTCCCCACTTAGAAACTATTTTGTATGTGGGGAGGGATAAATATAGAGTTCGAATGAGTTGAAACCATCAAGATAAGAAGAGTGCCTACTTGTATAAGTATGGGCTTACTATAGATATAGTCCGACCAAGCAAAGAAGAGCCTCTGGCAAGATGGAAAAATGACTCCAGCTTGGTCAATATTCGTTCAAGAATAATAAATGTGGTCTCAATCGAATCATTCCCTACAATTTGAGATCAAATTGATTATTTTAAAATCAATATTGACCAAGCTGGAGTCATTTTCCCATCATGCAAGAGGCTCTTCTTTGCTTGGTCAGACTATAATAATAGTGGTATACTATCATTATAAGAAGAGCCCATACGGGAAAAGACAAGAATCTGAAACACGTCATTAATAAACTTACTCAACAGCGATTGAAAAGTGATATCACGTTGGAAAATCCACAGAATTTGTAATAGAGCATAAATAAGAAAACCACTAGATCGGATTACAAAGAAACCCCAAAAATAAAGCTACGACTAAACACAGACTGTCTAATGACTGATCATGTACGAGTAATGGAAGTACAAGAGACAAATTCTAACGCTAGTGTTGATAGTCAAGTATCTCGTATATCATAGATAGTCGAGTTTAGTTGTGTATCACATCACGATACAGAAACGTCGCAAAATGGCAGACTGTTAGGTTCCACAGACGTGTTGCAAACAAGTGTTGGTTTTCCGATAATACATGGTTCCATTACCGTCTGAAACGAGCGTCGCCGCTTCTTCAGTTACACAACGACGCTTTTGTATGAATGGCGTCGCTTTGGCGTTTTTATGACACTTGCGACAGTGTGATAGCTACACAGCAGCAGCAGGAGCATCATGTCATAACTCCTCTATCCGCAGTGGTCTGTTGGACCATGGAGAAAAAGAAAGGAAAAGAGAGACAAAGTGAGTGTGATAAAGTGAGAGAGGTGAGAGAGGGAGAAATAGAGAGAGAGAGAGAGAATGAGATAAATAGGAATAGCGTGAGAGATGAAGAGAAATTCATTCACTTTATTCATTCAAATTACAAAGAATATCGGCATAAATCCCATATTCTGCAAATAAAAAATTAGATTTATTACATAATTCACTTGAATAAACTTGGGATGGACTATATGGAAACTTGTTGAATGATTCAAATTTGGGATTGAATTTCATGTTAACGATACTATAACTGATGCTGTAACTACATAAAAAGGCGGATTTAAGACTAATAAATGTCCATTCTGGGGGAGATCTCTCCCATTAACACTTAAACATGTGATTAGATTAGATTAAATTAGATTCACTTCATTCAAGTAGATTACAGCATTTATATTCTCAAGTCCTAGATAGAAATTTGAAATAAAATTAATTACACGATTGAATTGGATAAAGAAAAATAAGTGCAGAATGAATTTGTCTACTACAAAGGTATAGGATTCAATATTCTTACTGAAGTAATACTATGATTGTGATGTATTTACATGAAATGACGGAGTTTGGACATAGATGTCGATTCTTAGAGGTAGCCTATATTCAGGGATATTCCTCCCATCAACACTCAACCATAATTAAATATTTGGCTGATGGATTCAACTGAGAATTGAATTAATTATTCTTACAATATGATAAGATAACATATAATAAATGTGGAATGGATACAGTATGTCTTGAAAGATAAATGAGAATGATAGATTGATAGAAATGATAAATGAAATTCGAAATATGAGATTCAAATGTCGAATTGAATAAGATTATTATAGCGTGAATAAAATTGAATTCAAGTATTTAAGCTAAATACTACATGATTACAATAGATCTTATTTGAACTAATAGAGCTGAATATATTAAAATGTATTCTATATAAAATAGTATTATTTAATTTAAAGAATTAATTTAGACTAGAATAAATGCATTGGATTTAAACAACTTTGAAACATGTGAGAGAGAGGAATAGAGTTTGGGAAAGATAGATAGAGAGCGATGTGAGAGAGGAACAAAATATGCCTTGTAATTTAATGGCTGCATGCGGTCTTTCCACCCCTACATCCCCCCCTTTGATCGTTACCCCCTACCACCAAAATCGTCAGTCACCAAATTTCCACCGAGTCCTGACAATAGGGCAAAACAACCGTCTAGACTGTGTGCCCAAATAATGGTTATGTGATAGATATAAATTTGCATTCAAATCCATACAATCTGCGTGCTATCGGTTTAATTGTGATATTGATTCAGACCTGTTTGAGCTGTCAGACTATCGGCTATTAGTTGAGGTTAGATTAAGCACGGCTCGGCAGTCATGAACACCAGCTAGCCTATAAATACACGCGCAAGTTGTTTATGGCTGTGACTAATTTATTGGCAAATTTATTACAGTTTTCATAGACAAGTTGAACATTGGAGAAAGTGTATGTTGCCAATAGAGTGTGAAATACCGTCGTGATAGAGAACTACTGTATAAATATACAGAGTGCTTCAGGATGACTGAGCAACGGGGTGTGATAGATAGTACGATATGAATATACAGTGTTTCAGGAGTACGTCTCAGGCTGATTCCTAAACCAAGTAGTGGAAAAGTTCCATAGGACATAAATGAGATATAATTTAGGACATAAAATATTTCCAGAAATGTTTTTTATCCAGATAAGCACTAACTATGACAATAAATTGGCATTCTCCAAAACTATTTATTTTTCGAAATTTTTTAAGGTTTTATTAAGGTACTAGAATCATCACTGTAAAAGTTCTAGTAAGTATAGGTACTAGTAAAATTGACTGAGGAGGTAAATAAAACCAGTTGGAAGTTTGTAAATTGAATGATTATTATCGAGATAATTGGGAAAATTATCTAAAAAAACCATTTTCTGACAATAACGGGTTATAACTGGAGATGATTTGATAAATTTATGTTTGATTGATTTAGGTTGTAGAGAACCAAACACTGAGGAAAAAAGTTGAATGGTGATGATTGTTCAAACCTTACCCAAATCTAAGAGATCACGATCAAGAGAAGACAAAATAGACAAAATATAGCACAAGTGTTTAGTAGCAATTTTTATATTTTTTATTGTGATTGCTGTCTAATCTAATAATTGGATTAGTTGCCAGTATCTAATAATTCGTGTCTAATACGCCGGTATCTAATAATTAGATTGATTAGGTAATTATTGCCGCTAATTCATTTTCCAGAATTTGATGTGAACAGTGATTTTCTGTACAAACTCTTTCTTCTCTTCATAATTAATCAAATCGTGTGGAAAGGATAGTCTAGTGAGGATCAAACTTTGTTGAAATAAAAACATCATAGTTCATCCAATTTTCAAAAAATCAATCTCTTGATGCTTTCAAAGCTATAGCAATTTGATCAGCTCAAAGGCATTCCCTGGATAGTGCAATATTGCCTAGACAAGTTTTCCTTTTAATGAAATATTACGCTCTTTGTGCAACAGAAGTTATAGTTGGGTTTTGCAGCCCTCTGAAGTTACATTACTTGGGCAAGAATGCTTTGTGGATTGTTTACAGTGCAGTATTGTCTAGAATTTCTCTCAGGATCCTCTCCTCACTCATACAAGGTAATCTTGGTGTATAAATAACGTTCAGAGGTTGGAATAATCCTTTGACCGTGTATACTATTTTCCGGTGAGTAAAACTAATATAAATTCGCCTACTATCTGAACTTCGGAGTCTCTTGCAAGTGTAGTTCGTGTAAGCTGCGAAGACACGCCGCTACAATGTAAAATGTATAGTATCGGCGTATCTTCTCAGCTTGCACAAACTACAACAACAATGTTGTTGTTCTATGACACGAAATGCAATTTCTGTACACTTTGTAATGCAACTTGCAACGCAGTTGTTGACATTAAAGTGGATAGAGTAAATTTTAAGGAAGTGATCATTTGTATTACATTGCTCAAAACAGCCTAGAGGAAACAATGCATTTCAAGTTGTTCTCTTATTTAATATTCATAAGTGTACTACACAAGTTCTCTATCTCTAATTAAACTTCCAAGTAAGACTGGACTCAAGTAGAAGCTGTTAAGAAATACAGTAGGTTTCCATGAACCGTATGATAATACAAGCGGAAAAGTTCTCTGCAATTATCACACTCTATTTCCATCAATTTGAAACATTTTCGAACTCATATCATCTAGGATAATTATAATATATTCTGATAAATTTCCAATTAGGGAAATATATGAGTTGATTCCATTCAACCTTGAGTTCGAAACATCATGACAATGAAATCCAAGAGGATATATTAATCAGATCCATTTAACTTTTTGAGCTCAAATATCATTACAATTAATTAATTTTCAATTACTTTTCAGTTGAGTCTTAAACATCCCTAATAATCTCTATTTAATTTGACAATATGACGTTTAAAAATATATTACAGCATACAGTCACGTGATAACGTTATTTAGATGAATTCAACTCAAACATGATATATAAATTTATTTTTATTGTATAATTTTTAGTTCCTCTCGAAACCAAGTACGTGAAGCTTGCATGAGCTTTGTATGGGAAAATGCTATGCTTGTAAATGGGATTAGAACGTTATCATTCAGTTATTGGTCCTGTAATTGCAATAACCTACATTCTAGTTATATTGCTAATAATACTCACATTCTGTAGTTTTTTGTTTAGCTGATAATTTTTCGAATAGGTCAAATTTAATTATGGGGATTAGAGAGTTTTCCTTGTTCCCTGAGCTCAACTTTTCAATAATAGCTTCTAATAGAGAAGCTTTTTAATAGCTTTTTTAAATCTGAAATTATTATTCAACTCCATGTTTAATAACCGTGTTCTCACTCACCTCTTTCGTATCTCTTCTCAGCATGCATGACAAGACAAGTAAAGGTGGGAAATCACTCCAAATTTGACTTTTGTTTAGATTAACTCTCGCAATGGACTAAGTGAGTACAAACCATCAAGGATGGGAACAGAACAACCCTTCAGACACAAAAAGTGTTCTCCATGTTTCTGGTCAAGGCATCATTGACACACAACCGGGGGAAAAAATGCCGAATAAATTCGTAACTGTGGTGGGCGTCCATGTAAAATGAGATAGGACTGATGTGGAATCTCATAAGGGAGGGTCCTAACTGACACCAACAAGTTGACTAATGGTGTCTGACAGACCCTTCTGTCATGTCACCTCCCCCCCTCTTGACCCCTTCCACACGCCCGGAACCCCCTTCTAATTAGAATATCACGTGGATGGCTCTCTTCCGTTTCTTGTGCACGGCATGTATGAGATGAAATGATTAAGAGCGTTGACATGTCATGAAAGTTTTACAGGAAGTAATATGGAAATTGATTTATCAGCATGTTAGGTGACGAAATGGGTGAATTATTACCATAGTGACGAAATGGGGGAGATATAATTGAGAAATGTTAATCACAGAGTGCATAAATCAGAGAGGTAATATTGGATAATATGTAGAAATTAATATGAGAGGCTGCAGGTTAAGAGCCCGAATTTGCTTATTTAAGGCTCTCTGCTTATGTCGAGTTCTAACTCACTTACGTTTCAAACAGCACGATCTTCGGACCGCTGGTTGTTTGCTGTCACAATCCGAACTTTCGATTACTGACAGTGGTTGTAAACCCTAACACCTATCTTTAAAGAGTTCATTTTTTCCTATTTTGTCAACAAATGATTTCTAGAAAAAGTTTGATTAACTTAAGTAAGATGTTCCTAATATAAAAATATTGAATAATAATTGTCTGAATAGATATTTCTGCGTTTAAACCTATTCTCCTCTCATGAATTTATAGTGAATCTGCATCCTAAAAACGTCGCTAAGCTATTGTATTTGCTCTTCCCAGTATTTTACTGATTCAATAGAGCTCAACCAAAGTAACCATTGCCTTCATTCCCCATAATTTCTATGATCTAATTTCAATAACGATTATCTAACATTCTATTTAATTGCGTGCAAGCAGTCAAGCATCTTCCCTCAATAATTCTATCATAAGTTATCATTAATCGAATATGAAACGTGTTTGATTAATAAAACAGACTTGAATATTATGCATTTTCACACTATGAGAGTATGAGACAACATAATTCATCAACTACTTTAAATCAATAAATCCACCATTTCTAAATAAATTTCCATCCTGATATCCTGATATTTTGAAAGTTACAAGAGACACACATGTACCAACCCCCCTACCGACTAATTTCGCTTGACGCTTTCTAGAAACAAGATAGTGATCGAACTGCTAGTAGCCGAGACGTGTCTACTTTTTCTACTCGGTTATCAGGCGTCACGATTTCACGAAAGTGGAGACTTTTTTGTCGCGATCAATCACCGTCTTTGCCTGTCACCATTAACCAAGCGCCCCGGCCAACAAACGATCTCCAAAAAGAAATATCTAGCTACTAGCTGCTACTGCGAACCCCCTCATTTATAACCCCTATGGACCTCCCCCCTGTGAACCCCTCCCTTCCCCACCACACCAGTCAGCCCAAATTGAGATCGCCATTTGTAAGGTTCAAAATCGGTCGAGTGCTTTACTTGGGTGACTTACGTCTGTTGCCACTAGTAAGCTTGCTTTCGACAAATTTCCAATTTCCCGCCAAAACGGAGCAACAGTGTTTTCTTATAGTGACAGCTGTATCCAGAAATCTTGTTCGGTAAATACTGCAACCCCGATACGTGATTTGATACAGTGTCAAATTCATTTGAAACCGTTTCAAATTGATCTGACACATTATTAAAATGATTTGATACAATATTACAGTGGGTAATACATTAATCTTTGAATTCACAGTAATCAAATTAGAATATAACTAGAGAGTCTTGAATTGGTTGAGTAGTTGTGAAGGTGGTGGTAATTGTAGTGGTTATTCATATTAGATGGAAAGACAAGATAATATTGTAAATTTATTTATTGTCAATTATTATCGTCTCGATTCATTAAAAATCAAGATACTAGTTTCGGCTGCTACACCATTATCAATATCTGTTAAATTGTCGCGTTCAACAGTTATCAGTTATTAATAACCAGTATATCGATTTTCAATAAATTTATAATTATGTTATTTGACAATATCTTGTCTTTTCATTCAATGAAGTTTCAAATTGATTGCACGATTGAGCAATCTATTCTTTATTTTCTTTATTCTTTCTTTACAATTGCGACTTGATTTCCAAGTATTTTAAGCAAAGGATGAATGAGTGATGATGAAGGTTTAAGATGTGGGTTATTATGTCTATCCACAATGTCCACTTTCACTCAATAATTTCTCACTTCAAAAAATATTTTATCACAAATAATTTTGAATTTCGATAAAAGTCCACTTTTAAGTTCCAGAAATGAATAAGATAAACCATAGGAATATGGTAATAATGGAAATTATATATTTCTATTTGAGTTTTAACAGTGGATATATTTTTTCGTTTTTCAAATTTGTTCAAAACTTTATATTTATAACTTTACCTTCTGCTGACACATTTTGAAATTATAAACTTTATAGCCTAGAGCTTTCAAAAATATTCCGACTGGTACTTCTCAATTGTACAAAACAAATCAATAACAATCACAGTACCGTTTTCAATAATTTTTATCAATGCATTAATAAAAAATAATTGAGAAGATACTGTGATTATTATTTAAAATAAAAAACAGTGATAAAAGTAGCTCTGAGATAAAGGAAAAACCGATGAATTATCTACTGACATCTACAACAAACACCAATAATAGTTATTTCTCATATGCTGTCCATTATACTTTTATCCAGTTAATCCAATTGAATGAGGCGAATAATTTGAATTTCCTGAACACTCAATAGTCTCCACGAAACAACTAGCATCATTACTGGCTCTACCTGTGCTTAAACTTTTGTAATCTAGACCAGGTGACAATGGTCAACTAAGTTAAAAAAATTAGTCACCCAATAAGGTAAATATTATAAATTGCCTATATTATAAAGATACTTTATCCCAGATTTAAAGCTCCCTCAAAACGCAACAAGTACTGAAGTACCCAAACGGTGCAGGTAGTACACCTTCTGTCAGTGTAAACGATGACCAATTAATTTAAGTCGGTCCAATAATTTGATACTAATTCTACTAGCTACAACCTACAATAATGTTAGTTCCAACTGTCAGTTTCACATGAGCTTGAATTTTTGCCTCATTCATAAACTCTACTGGTTCAATAATTCAATCAGGTGAATAATAAAGCCCAAATTTACTACGAGCTTGTTAGTGATGGCTCCTACAAAACTTACAGGATCTCCTCCAGTTTTACATGTGCTTGAATTTTCGCTTCACATATGGACAATGCTAAGATGACCAACTCATCTACATTGCTTCAATAATTAAATTACGCGAATAATTGAACCCAAATTGCCTACTAACTTTCACAGTGATCGTACCAACTAAACTCACAGGATCTTTCTTTATCAGTTTAACATTTGCTTAAATTTTCGCTCAAAACATGAACAATTTACTGGCTCAATAATTCAATTATGCTAATAAAATAGCCCAAATTGCCCACTAACTTCTACAATGCTGGTTCCTACTAGACTTCCAAATGTGTCCGAAATTTTGGGACTCAACACATCGTGGTCTAGGTGCGAACAATGACCAACTGACTGAATAAAAGTTAGTGAAGCTGTTGGTGCCTTGTACTCCCATTGGCTGAGGCTGATAACGTATTCAACCGGCGGCCCAGCAATGAGTTGCCTCTGAGAAGGAAGTGACGTAGACCATGATACAAATTGCATTGTCAGGTAGTTAGTGCTACCGAGATACCCTCTGGGAAGGATGAGGGGATACCCTGTTGGAGAGGGGAGAGGATACCCTGTGGGAGAGGGGTGAGGAGGCCAAGGGACACTGGCCGTTCAATTAACGTCTTGGTCAGAGTGGTCAGGCTATGGCAAAGGGGGGTCTTATCCCCTCCTCAAAGCATGTCTTGGTAGTTAGCGAGTCCAGTCTGTTGTGTAGATTGGTCGTCGTCTTCACTTTGGTGTAGGGATGATTTTCTCTTCACTTTATATTTTCTCATCCCTTTAATGTTCTAATTTCATTAGTTACTTCCAGGTGAGTGGAAAAATTTCACAGAAACAAAAAATTATGCATAACCTGAACCAGATGAGTGGAAAAATTTGACAGAAACAAAAATTATACATAATCTGATCCAGATGAGTGGAAAACTTTGACAAAAACAAAAAATTATACAAAAATTTGAACTAGATGAGTAGAAAAATTGGACAGAAACAAAAATCTATACATAATTTGAACTATTGGTTTGTGAAAATCAGTGATAGTTTGCTTTAAATATGCATTATCTGATGTTTGCTTGTTTTTATGCATTGTAAGAGTAGGCTTGGCTCTTCCGTGTACAGCGTAGTTGCTCAATTAAGATCAAGGTTATGATGATGATGATGATGATGATGATGATGATGATGATGATGATGATGATGATTATGTGCCTAAAAGAGGAATTGAAGAAGTTTTGAGTGACAGCTTGCTTTTTCGTTTCCAATAATATTGTTGTATTTGAATTCGATTTCGAAGAAATGAAAAGAAATACTGTAAATTGATTAAATACTCACGAGAAAGAAAGTATAACAAACCTGTTTCCCGTTTGATAATATGAGTTTTTCTGCATTTTCTTCTATATGCCTGGCAGCACTGTTTTCTCTCTACTTAAAAGTCAAGTGAGTTGAATCATTCAACTATCATAAATTTTGGCCCTGTGCGTTATGTTATGTTTGCAGGAACGCAGCCGTTAGTGATTATGTTCGGTAAAGTTCGGTGATATTCAGTTATGTTCATCTATTTAAATCTTCAACAGCTATAATGGCTATGATAAACGTCAACCAATAAAATCTATTTCATTACAGTAAAATCAACTATACACTAGTATCTATGTACCAGTATCTAGTCTTACGTACCAGTATTCCAACTATGTACACATGTACAGCCCTTCGAACTCCAACCGTAACAAATTTCATGTTTTGTGATACACCAAACAACAGTAAATGTTTCAACAATAAATCAAATATTTATTACATAACCACCACCATTCAATCTCTTCAATAACTGATTCACACCAACAACAGCATGTTGCCACACGTTGCTATAAGTCTGTCCAAGCAAAGAAGACATTCTGGCGAAACGGGAAGATGACTCCAGCTCGGTCAATATTGTTTAAATAATCTTGAATTTGGTCTCAAATTGTAGATCAGAATATTTCCTACAATTTGAAACCAAATTCATGATTATTCAAACAATATTGACCGAGCTGGAGTCATTTTCCCATCTTTCCAGAATGCCTTCTTGGTTTGAACAGACTATACATCTGTAACCATTGAAAACATTCGTAGGTAAAACATTTCTCCCCAACAGCGAGCGTTTCTAAATTATCAGCAAAGTACATTAGGCGACGGTTGCAGCATTTAAGGGGTGCACAATACATGGATGTGGTAAGTGACGACTGATTTATGGCTGGAGGGATAAATTTATCAATGGAGGGGGTTGGGTAGGTGGTGGGAGTTGTTGAATTCGGTAACGACAAGAGTATAGAATGGCCAAGAGCACCCTAGAAATTTCATGTAACGTACTCTACTTCGCTTTTTTCATCTTATTTCTGCTGAACGTCTGTTTTCTCGATATTCTTCTATCATCTTTCTTCTTCTCACTTTAAACTTCTCCACTAAGTCTAAATTCCTACTTCTGCTCTTTCTAGTATCATTCACCTCCATCTCCCTCTCTCCTTCCTCTCCTTTTTCTGTCATCTACTCTCATATTATGTTCTTCATCATCATTATCAATGAGACTGATTCAGTTTTACCTCTTCCTTTCACTCTACTCGAGCACTATTTCTAGTGACAAACTCACTTCAAATGTTCCTGGATTTATTTATTGGTCTTTTTTTCTCACTTGATAATTCACTTCTAGGCATGTATTTCATACTCAATTTCACAACCATTCATATATCCATCTTCTTTCGCTTCTCAACTCTCTCCATTTTTGCCTTATTCTTCTTTCACTTATCAACATATTTTCCTCTTTACGAATAAAAAATTTCACTTGCTCACTCCCCTCCTACTCACTTTCTTGTAGTTTTCTAAACATTCTCTTTTTCATTCCAATCATATCTCCTCTTTTTCTAATTCCTAGTTTTTCTACTCATTTGCTAATCCTTCTCTCTATCTCTCTAGCTCTCTATTTCTATTTCACACTCCAATTTATTTCCACCCTTAATTTTTCTTACATTCATCATTCAAAGCGCTTCCCATCGCTTCTTTCTCTTCTTCCCCTGTACATGTGTCACTCCATTTTCCTTCACTGGTTCCTATCTTTTCATCTTCACTTCGCCTTCTTCTAATTTACTACAATCATCTCCTCCTCCCTTTCTTCCTCTTCCTTCTCCTTATCCTCCTCCTCCTCTTATATTTCTGAGCTCCCTGTTCACCACCCTCCTTCTTCTTCTTTTTTTTCTTCTTTCCCTCCTCTTATTCTCCCTTCTTCATTCCTCCTCCTCCACCTCCACCTCGTTCTCCCAAATCTCAAACTATCTCATTCTTCTCTTTCCCCCTTCTTTCTCTATTTTCCCCCATTTCTTTTCTTGTCCGTTCTGTTGACGCGCTTTTATTGCTTGTTTTATTGGCGTTGGAGCAGCAGCAGCACTCCTTGACTTCACGGATCGACAATCGTCGACATTAAATTGGTGACAGTCTCCACCCCCACCCCAACCCTCTACCCTTTTTATATTTCCCCCCTCCTATTCACTCACCCCTACTAGCAGCTCCCCCCCCCACCCACGGGGGCAGAGTGCACCCCGGAGAGCGACCGACGGACGCACGTGAATGCTAATGAGCTGCTCGCAAGCAGCGTTGTGCTGTTTGTAATCTACACCCAGAAAAAAGTTTCCACGTTTCTCATTTTGTCGATTTGCCGCTATATCTGCAGAACAACGCGCTTTCCAGTAGACTCAGCAGCTTTGAGTGGTGTAAGTTTTTTTTTAGACGTTGGACTTTGGGAGAACTGTACGGACTGACAGTTCAGACTGAGAAAAAACTAAAACTGGTCTGTGAGTTCCCCCAACTTGCAGTTCAAAACAGCTGTAAACCGGCAGTCTGATCAGTTGTAAATGATCGAACTGTCGTCAGTTTAAAGTGTCAGCGCATGTGGACCCCAATGCTGTTTTTGTGGATATGTTTTTATAGGCTACTATTCAACTGATTATTCGATTATAGATCTCATTTCAAATAGCCTTTTACAAGTAGGATACATTAATGACGTTGGACATAAATGTAAGAATATTGCCAGTTCTATGGATCTGTTTTCAATATGTAGATGATAATTCATGGATCTAATACACCGAGTGATCCGGATCAATTTTATCCCATAATTGAGCTTCACGTGAGCCTGATGATAATATAGCCATAATACTAACTAATCAAGATCTTGATTAAATGAGAGAAACCAGCATTAACTCAGTCATCTTTCAAACATTGAAATTTAATCAATATAATTGATATATCAGAGCTAGTTTAAATGAATGAGGTAGGAATATAAGTTTTGAAAGAAAATATTCAAACTCACGGTTTAATGACGATCATAGGCAATGCTCTGCACTTCTCACTGAAATAAGAGGAATATATACATAGAATTGAATTCATGTCATAAATCATTTTGATCTTGAAATCATCATAATACGCCAGCACGGCTAATATGATGGTCACATCACTGAAGAGAAACTCATTAACATTTGCAAAACCGGGCTGTCGACTAAATAGTTCACTATGTAACACGAAATCTCAAACTGTGTGAGCTTCTCTTATATTAAATATATAATTCTCTAGTGTAATTGCAAATTGATAAATTTATGAAGCACTAACACCCTCCATTCATTTTGAAACATGTTGTACAATCCTCAATAAATCATCCTAATAGTGGAAGAATCATCAATAACCAACATGATTTATAAGAATCATCACTCAACCAATCAAGACAGTAATCAACGGAATTCTTCATTGATTCACATGAATAGTCGAAGATTAACTCCAATCAACTATTGTATAACTGACCCACCAGTTACTCATAAATGAGATACCGCTTCCGTTCAAACTTACACCACCTATCCTGCCCAAACCTCCCTCCGCTCACGCGGTCTTTCTACAGCACAAATAGTTGAGGCCCAACACTCAACTCACTACAATACTTAACCAGGTTAAAACGCTGCCTGCAGAATTTATTAGCGGTCAGGTGTGTCCCGACCTGCAGTTGGTACATAGGAATTATTGGCGCCAACTATTCACAAAGTCAGTGGGTCGCTTCCTAAAACGCTCCCCCCCCCCCCACTACTCAAATACACCTCTACCCCTCCTAAAACCAGAGAGAAGCAGCATCGACGTATTTATCGCGCAATGAATTATTACCAGCAGAATCAGAACGATGACCGCCGGCTTAGGAATGCGTGTGAAGGGGCGAGGAGGTATGGTTTGTCCAAGCAAAGAAGACATGTTGGCAAGAGAAGAAAATAACTCCACCTCGGTCAATATTCGTTCAAAAATTATAAATTTGATTCCAAATTTTGGGAAATTCAATGACCTAGAATTTGAGATCAAATTTATTATTTTTCAAGCAATATTGACTGAACTAGAGTAATTTTCTCACCTTGCCAGAATGCCTTCTCTGCTTGGACAGACTATAGTCTTAGTTTTGTACCCTATTAATTTGTTGGCAAAGCATCATCATCATAATCATCATCATCATTGTAGGAAGCCTGGAATTGTTGTGTACTACTACTACTGCCGTTAAAACTAGAGGGACCTAGCCCAACCGATAGGATCCTGCCGAGCTTTTGTTCAATCAAATGTGGGGGGGTCGGTTGAGTACCTTCCCCTCTCTTACAAACCGCACTCCACTCTTACAACAGGCTTGTGCCATAATAAATTATTTATCAGGACTTGGTGACACTACCGGCCCATATATAGTCAAAGAAGCAAAGAAGACATTCTGGCACGGTGGGAAAATGATTCCAGCTCGGTCAATATTGGTTCAAAAATTATAAATTCGGTCTCAAATTGTAGGAAACGTTATGATCTACAATCTGGAACCAAATCCATAATTTTGTAATGAAAATTGACTCAGCTAGAGTCATTTTCCAAACTTGCCAGAATGTCTTCGTTGCTTGGACAGACTCTGCTGGAACCTGCACAACTTATTATCGGATCACACTTTGAGCCAAATACATTAATTTCTCAACCCAAAAACTTTGGGAATGGAAAGTTTGGAGCGCTGTGGGATCCAGCAGTATTATAGTATGAAACTTTCGAACTATGTGATTAGTATCAGTTGAGAGTAATTTATCTACGGTATTGTAATCTAGGATAATTCATCACAATACCACTGGCGGCTCGTGCCCATGAAACAGGTGAAGTGCTGTACAGTAAAAGATACGGGCACTTCACCTGTTTCGTGGGTACGAGCCGCCAGTGCACAATACCCTTTAGAATGAGTTTTTTGGCAACTTGTTTCAAAATATAAATAGTCATTTCCAAGTGAAACTGAACAATATAAATAGCTTCTAGTTAATGTCACTTTTAATAGTAATCAACTTTTAGTTGATAGAACTAGCGTTTACCAAAGAGCTATCGATTGTTTAATTTTCCAGTTGTTGATTTATGTATTTTTTTGGTTTGTTCGAAAGATCCATTGCACATGAGAAACGAAATTATAAATTCTTCACGGAAAAAAACCAATATTGGGAATCATAAATATTGCTTTCCACTGAACATATAGGTTTTGACAACTAAATCCCAAGCAAGTTTAAATCGGAGCCATTTTCACTGCCCTAGTCAAGATAGATCTTGACAAAAACATTCGAAATAGTTCCGAATCCAGTCAGCAGATGGCAGTAGCAATAGGGTTACTTGCTTCGCTTCCATTGGACACGCCTCCAAGCTACGCCTACGCTCTGAATGGCCGACGAAATCGGTTCAAGAAGCTCCCGAATTCGACCAGTAGATGGCAGCAGTTGTCGGGTTGTGTTTCAGATTCAACTTGGACACTCCTTCATGCCCCGCCTGCTCTTAAATGATTGGTTGACAGTGTTTCGTGAGTGAGGAAATGATGGATTTTATATCACTCACAAAACATAACACTGATTCACTATTCACTATCTTACGCTCATTAATTCATTCATTCATTCATTTATTCAATTAGAATTTAAAAGGATTCATTCATTTGAGATGAATGTGTTAAATTACGATTCAGTGTAACTTTTTATGAGTCACTAAGACCAGTACTGGACATACTTTTATGCTGTATGCAATGACATGAAAATATGATTTAGCATTCTCATCTGGTAGGCTTTCTTATAGAATATTATCTCATTTTATAGAATGAATACGATTAATAAATAAATAATTCATTAGATTGATTTTTGAAATATTCTGTAGCTTGCTTTAAAATAATCAACAAATCGTCATTTTTGTGAGAATTATCTTTCACTTCTATTATTAGACCCCCAGGTGCCCCACACCTGTTGATCAGTCACCAGGGGCCTCTAACCTCCCCAGACTAGTCCTGATTATCAATTATTATCATATGAAAAGTGATGAATAGAATAATTATAATAATATGATAATATGGATTCTATCATGAAATGCCTGAATTAATAAAATATACAGCAATGAAATCTGAAAAATACCGTCAATTTATTCCCACACATTACATAATCAAACTGATATTTGATTAGAGCGTTATTACAAATAATTTAGAGTACTCTAATGTCAATCGTTATCCTTTTATGTAACAGTTACCGTTAACTGCATGATTTGACTTGCTTTGTTGCGGTTTGTGACGTCATAACCGAGCAACCCTTCGTTACGAGTAATTAGCCTGGTAATGACATTGCTATAGTGTGTCCAAGCAAAGAAGACATTCTGGTAAGATGTTAAAATTCCTCCAGATCGGTGAATATTGATTCAAGAATTTTGAATCTAGTCTCAAATTGTAGATCAGAATGTTTTCTACAATTTGAGACCAAATTGATAATTTTTGAAGTAGTATTGACAAAGCTGGAGTAAATTTTCCATCTTTCCAAAATGTCTTCCTTGCTTGGACAGACTGTACAACATGTTATCAATGATCAAAACGATAACAGTTGGTGCTGTGTACACGTATCAGTTGTTTTTGTGTCAAGCAATCTAACAACTGTCATCGAGCAAAATAGTTCCATAAAGAAGAAGTTTGATATCGGCTGTGGAAATCATAAGCAATCAACGATTGTTGTTGGATCCAATCACAATCACTTCCATGTTTGAAATCATGATTGCCTTCTCTTTATGATTGGTTTTCATTACATCATAAGCTGTTGTAATCGTAACCGAATGCGATTGAGTTCTGCTCAAATTAATTGTCATAACCACTCTCAATCCATGATTGGTCCTTTGCTAATCATGTTATCACCTCTGTTGCAGAGAAATTGAAATTTATGATCTCTGAAAAAGGGATTGGAAGGGTATGTAGCCTAACTGTGGGTGTATAGCCTACCAAAGCAAAGAATACATTCTAGCTAATGGGAAAATGACTCCAGCTTGGTCAATATTGGTTCAAAAATTATAAATTTGGTCTCAAACTGTAGGTAACATTCCAATCTACAATTTAAGACCAAACTTATTATTTTTCAATCAATATTGACCGAACTGGAGAAATTTTCCCATCTTGTTAGAATGTCTTCTTTGCTTAGACAAACTATTATACCAACGGTAACAAACCAAAGAGGATTGAAATTAATATAGATTGGAGTTCATATAATTATATTATTCCATGACCAAACTGACAGATTCTTTGTCGAATTTGACCAATAAATTGGGGAAGTAAATTGTGAACATGTCATGTATTTGATCGATCAACAGCTATGTTTCCAAACATTTATTCCGATTTAGAATCTATAATAGGTTCTGTCCACGCCAGCATACAAAATGATAGTTACTTTTCGTCACAGAGGAGGTAAATCTATTTCTCATCTATTCTATTCTTAATATTTCTACTCTCATTGAAACTATTTATTTAGAGACTTATTTCCTCCGTGCTTTTGTCAAAGTGAATCATAAAGGGAAAATGTTTAACAATACAGTAGAATTGTAAATTTAAAGTTACAATTTAAAGTGTGATAGTAAATTGTTAGCATGCTTTTTTATGCAATAAACTATTTGATTCCAATTTTTTTAACTTTAACATAATATTACTTTATTCATTCCTCATACTCATTATCTCCTTAGCACAAATATAGAGGCAATTATACTCATAAGAAAATAGATAGTCTAATTATTGTAGCTATTTTAAACGATTTAATTTTTGTTTTTTCCCCAAATCTAATAAACTTCATTTATTCATCGCACTCAACAACCCCTACGCACAATAACAAAGAGACAATCATTCTAAGAAAAGAAATTCATATTCTAGTTGTTGCTACTTTTGGTATGAATAATTGTCCCATGCATGCAAAGAACAGGGAAAATGTGAAACCGAACTCAGCACGTGTAATATAAAATAAGTATTTTGCAGCATCGCCACCAAAATAAAGTTTTATTCGTTTTTCCCCGACTTTCAAATCCCGTTGTCATGCACACTCCCAAAATAGAAAATATACTTTGAAACAGCATTCATCTTCCATATTCCAGCCATTAACAACCTCCTTGCCAGACATGGGGAAAACTCCCTCGATAAGCTTTCTGTAGCAGTGAAAAGAAGAAAACTGCATTACAGCTCAGGCCCACATACAAACGATTATAAACGTGCATTTCACATTTTCCAATAGTTCCCTCTTCCCCGCTTCTGAGAAAATTTCCACCCCAAATACTACCAACTCACCGCTTTCAACAGCTCCAACACCATTTAAGTGGTTCACGTTTATGCACTGCACCCTCGCAACAACTGTATGAAAAAAGAGGCGAGTAATAACGCTTCGTGAAAATCCCTTCAAGAATATGTTTCCGTATATAGCTATCCAAATTTGTCCATACTTCAAATACATCCAGAATAATCATTAATTTCATTCCTTCTCAAATTCTTGGAAAAAAGGGAATACTATTATTTCGAAAGAAACCCTATTATTTTCAACTCAAAATCTAAATTTGGAAAGTAATAGTGAGGGCTTAAGCTTGTCTTTCCTCTTCTCTATTAACTGTGTATGTCAATTGTAAATGAATTGATAAAAATAATGTTATCCGCATTGCACGAATTCACATGAAAACACACAACGTCAAAAGCATCACAAACGCTATCTATCGGATGAAGAAGCAAACAAGCAGCCTGGTGCTGCCTGCAATGCTAGTCTCCCATTGGCTAGATTCTGTTGAAAGTAGGAGTGAGACGTCTCGACCAATCACAACAGAGCTTAGTAGGCTTCGGCATTTCATTTGAAATCAGCCATTTTCTTGGTTTTGACTAGCTTAGACAAACACATTTTCCGATCGATAGAAAACGTTTAAAAAGGTTTTGTCATTCATTCTATATTGAGAATGACTGACAAATTTATAAAAACTGTACTAACTTGGGAAATCATCAACAGTAATTTACTATAAAAAGTATTAAAAGTGTTGAATAAAATCAATTCACAGTTGAATGAAATTGGCCTATGTGCAGTTGGGATTGCGGATGTATTTTTAAATTATTCTAGACGATAATTTTTTTGTAGAATAAAATAATAAGATTACTATAATATCGGAGAATACAACTGATAGATTTTACAAATAGGTTGATATTATTCATAGCTCTAGTTCCATAGTTATAATAAATTATTAGTTACTGTCTAGGCTATCAAAAATAGTTTATGATTCATCTAGATAATTCACACAATTTTCTGTGGAATTCGCTTTCTGAAAACCTAAGAACTGAAATAAAGAGGTTTTTCCAGCTCCCGCAACGCTATCCTGAATTTGACCCATAAAAATCTCATTAATGGAAGCAGGACTTCCAGATGAAATACAGAAGATAGAGCCAGCTCGCTCATCCAATTGGAACCGAGTTTCTGAGCTCTGATGCTCGAATAAAAAAGAAGATATTTAAATTTGATTACGAAAAAACCAAGATCAAAGGCCAGCCGTCTTTCATTAGTCGCCGTTTCAAAGACAAGGTATAAACGCTGCTGAAATCTGCATCAGGGGTCTCAATAAATATAAGGGCTCTTTTTCGGACGCGTGCACAGGTGGATAAAAAATTGTCAACCTTCCACCTTTTCTTCTTCTTCTTCCCCTCCTTCTCCTTCTCCTCCCTCTGCTCCTTCTCCTTCTTATCTTTCTTTTTCTTTTCTTTCCTCTTATCTCCTCCTCCACCATCCATCCTTCAAATAAATTTTATACAATTTTTATAATTCATATTCTCTCACTAACTCATCATTCTTTTTTTTTTACTTCCCCCCTCGCGAACCCCTCTTCATTCTTCTTCATCCTTCAATCACTTCCACATCTCCCCACCACTTTATTATCCACTTTTTCGTCATACACTTATTCTGACTTTTCTCCTTTCTCTCTCCTACTCACTTCGATTCCTTCTATCTACTTCAATTCATCTCTCCTTCTTATTCCTCCGCTCTCTCACTCTCACTAGTTGAAACATTCTTTCTCTCTTCCATCTCCCAACAGCGTTTTGTGCATTCCTCCATTCCGAAATCACCTGGTTTCTACATCTTCTCTTACTAGTACTTCTATTTATTCTTCAGTGCTTTCTCTGGCTTCACTTCTTCCAAGTCTTCTTGAATTTCTATATCTCTTCCCAATCTGTCTCCACTACCCATTCTCTTCTCTTTCACCTCTACTTTCCTCCATCTATCTCAGCTATAATTTCCTTTTTCCCATCCTTTTCTAAGTTTCCCGTTTCTATTATGCATCTTCCTCACTTCTTCTCAATTCCCTCTTTCACCATTCAATTCATTTTTTCATTTACTTTTCCTTTCTTCTTCTGTCTCTTCCATCATCTTCTGGTCATTCATCTCATTAATCACCTCACCAAAATGTCTTCTGTTTCCTATTCCTGAATTTCTGTTTCCTATTCTTTCCTTGACCTTCCGTCTCCGTTTTTTACTGTATCTTTTTTACCTTCCCCTCTTCTCCTATTTCTCCTACCACTTTATCCTCTCCTCCTCATCTTCCCTCCTCCTTGAACGGTTTCTCGTTGAAATAAAAAGTAAATGACTCATCTTCGAGTCGTCACGCTCCACTAAGTAACTCTTTCCCTTTTCCACCCCCTCATTACTTCTCCAACCCCTCAATCCTCCTTTCTCATCCTTCTCTCTCTCTTCAAAACCTATCCACTTCTCAGTTTTCTCCAGATAAATACTCGTCGTTGCAATGAAGACGAAAAAGTTGAAATGAGATTGCTTGTAAAATAGATAGGTAGCGCTCGCGTAAAATAATGTTCGTTCATCTTATTCGCATTCCGAAGCCATTATATAAGTTGAACGAAATATAATTGTAGGATATCTGCAAAGGTAGCTCATTGTTTCAAAGGCTTGATTTTTCACTTCATGCGTCTTTGGCTGCGACGCAATTCGGTCGACTGTGATTTGATCGACTGTAATTCGGTCGACTGGATTCGGTTCATCGTCATTTTCATTCAACTTCGCCACTTGCCAATATAAGAAGTTCAAAGACAAAGAGCGTTGAAAGGTGGAAGATGAGCTACTAGTATTTAGGATATAAAATTAAGGTTTAGATTATGCATTTATACACTAGAAAGTAGTTTTCTATGTGTGTTATCAGCTACAAGTTGTCATAGCTACGAAGTTACCAATCCCCAGATAATCTTGTTGTTTATAATAGTATTATGAAATTTTTGAATCTAATAGAGTTCAATGGAAGAGTCTACTCCATTTCAGTCTTTGTGTATAGAACTGAGATATTATCTACAAAATGATGACATTGAAGATGGTGATAAAGATAGTTATGCCATTTATTTTTTAGAGAATCTAAATTTTGTTCCAGAGAATCAACAATTTTATAGCACTATCAATATTGAACTAGCTGGAAGGCAGAAAATATTTACACCATAGGCTACACCCAGTAATCTTTAAATAAGCTATAACTTGTCTCCAGTCAACGATATATTACAGCGATCTGATTGTTACAAGAATCAAACACTCGCTTTAAGATTGAAAATCTTAAATCAAAAATCTCACTCAACTTAAAAAGTCCTTATACAAGTAAAATTACTATCGATATTAGGCTAGCCATGAATAAAAAAAGTACAATAAAAGTCAATGATTCCCATTCCAATTAGACCCAGAATAGTAGATGAATCCATGCATTTCGAAACGATATTATAGATTCAGGGATTGATCACTGATCAGCTAAAAAAACAACATTATTAGAGCCATACACCATGGTATTCTAAAGTTATCAACATTTGAAAAAGATCGCTTTGCTTCTGATATGCCAAAGAATCATTATGAAACACGGTTCATTCCGAAAAATTGACTTAGCCGTTAAGACTAATTCTCGACATTACACCGATCCCACCATTATTAGTTGAATTTTTCATTGTTTGGGGCACAAACACACTTCATTTACAAAAGTTGACTCAATCGTTAAACCCAATTCTCAACATTAACATCGGTCCAACCAATATCATTTATATTTTTCATCGTTTGGGCGGCTTCTAATCGAGGAAATACTGTATTCACACCAGTTTCAACAATATTAGTTGGATTTTTCATCGTTAGGGGCGGCGTTAATCGAGAAACGCACCGCCAATTACACGCGGCCACAAGATGCTTTAAACGCGCCAGTCGACCGGAATAAGCAGGCGTATCTTATCAACGACGTATTCAACCGGCGTTAATGATGTGGAATCACCGACCGTTTCACCCACCACGTCATTAAGTCGACTCTGCACATCGCTACAGCACGCGTCAATAACGAGTGGCTCGTTATTTGACGGTGCGTAAAAGCCCGGAAAAAAGCGCAAGGTACACTTTCTCGCCCCGCTTTTGAATTCGAAAATAATGAAAATATGCGACTACCATTCGACGACTAAAAAAGCTGACAACAAAAAGCGAGATCTCGCACAATACACGGCCCGCGCGTGTGACGTTAATGACTCATAATGTTTCATGCAACGCGAGCATCGCCGTATCATGACTGACGCCTACATTACGTTTGTTAGGCCAATAAATTCAGCTGGCAGTACTTTTCTCCATCTACTGTTGCTACTGCTGTACGTGTGTAGCAAAATGAGCAATCCTTTGTACCGCAGCTACTGTTATTTATATCGTTGTGCTCATATTTCAGCTCAAATTTTCAACAGTTCAGTTCATATTTTGTAATAGCTGCAGCCCTGGTAGAACATTTTCATGCATGTTGTTGTCTTAACTGAGGTTTTGTACTGGAAACTTATCCCAATAAAATTGTATGATACGCATAGCCTATTTTAGTTATAAATTTAAATCCTTATTTGAAATCTTTTTTCTTGTAGTTTAATTTTCTGATTGCGGTTTCAGCTAGCTAGGAGGACATTTCTATACAGCTTGCAGCCTTAACTGAGCAGAAACTCTATCAACTGTATAACACTGTAAAATGTATAATATTATGAGTGCATAGATCTAACTTTAAAAAATCCTTATTCAAATTACCCGTTGTTTAATTAGGCTACTAAATATTGTAATCCTTATTACAACTTACATTAAAGACAATCTATGTGTAGATCTTTAGATAAATATTGAAATACCACAAGCAATGCAAAATCAATAATAATGCTATGAATATAATAATTGGTCTAATCTACATGCGGATAATGATCCTTGATGATAAGCAGAAGATGTATAAGATAGAAGATTTCATTTTCATTTTTGGAAAAGCCGTTGAGGAAAATGTGAGACTCTCCCACTTCACTATCCTACTAGCGCCATCTCCCAGCTTTTTTTGGAACTATGCTCGCAGCAGCCACCTGAACTAAACAGAGTAAGTACTCTACAGACTATTTAGTTTTCAAAGATACAATGCGAATTGAATTGCTTCATTTATATTCAACCTGAGAGGGCGAAGTTAGAGCGCAGCCGTTCCTCTCTTACACTTGACCCTCATTTCCCATTACTTCATTTGCGACGGGTAGAGCTCCCAAAAAATGGCGGGTGAGTCAGCTTATCAGAGAAAAACTTACTATAATCTTCCTCTTCCTCGAACAGTTATTAATCTAGATGCGTAAACTCCTCTATGCCAGTGGTCACCAAATGGCGGACCGCGGTACGCATCCGGACCGCCGGCTAGTTTTGTGCGGACCGCGATATCATACCGATCTCAACGAAAACTTGAAATAAATCCTATAACAAAGTCCATAAGAAATCCTTTCAAGTTCAAATAAATTTGAATTATTAAAAACAACCCTAACAATAATTGAATTTAACACAAGCAGTGTAACCGAATTAGAAAGGAGATAGCTCTTTCAATGTTATTTTATCTTTGTATTTCAATAGCTGAAGAGAAATATGCCTAGTCAAGGAATAAAAAATTAGAGAATAGTTTTGACAATTTTATGAGTAGGTAACATTCTTCAAATAAATAGAATAAACAATAAAGTTATTTTAATTTGTTATTTGTATTGTGCAAGAAAATAAATTAATTCCTATTACTTTTTTAAGCCAAATCCAATTGGAATAATGATCTTTATTTTAATTTTAATATATCAATGGCATAGTATCAAACTTTAATAAATTTGGCTGCGGATGATGCCCACAAAAGTATTAAATTTTACTTGTGTGTGGATAATGAAGTGTGCGAGGGTGATTTATGAGGTGCATAACTGCATAAACGTCTATGCCTCTGGTGGGATTCGAATCCTAGCGCTAGCGGACTGAAGGTTGTATTGTAACGCCCCAGTCCACTCGGCAACATTAACATCGAAATGCATACAGATCCGTCCCAAATATTCGAATATTAATTGAAATTGATGTAGTTAAACAAATAATTTTTTAATTTCCGGGGAGAACACCTCAGTGGTTTCCTGAATGGACCGCGGAAGCTCGCCAAGACTTTGAAACGGACCTTCATGAAACTTAATTGGTGACCACTGCTCTATGCATAGCTATATTTTATACTTATTCAAATAATTATATAATACTTATAAAATTATTCAATAAATTATTTTTTGAATATTTTCTAAACTGGCTGAGTCCTAACACACAGTAAGCCTGAACAGTTTAAGCCTGCTTTCACATTGGTGTATTGTATTATTTATTGAGCCTCATGTATAAAAATGTTTTTCTATAATAACATATTTAAGTTGATCATGATATTGGATAGTTTTTCACTTACAGTATAATAATTATGTTATTATAGAGATAAATTACAAAACATGAGGCTCGATACATAATACAATAAAATATGGTAGCCTACACCAATGTGAAAGCGGGCTAAAGTCTAGGAATCTATTCTATTCTTCAAACCTATCACTATAATAGTAAACTGTTGTTTTATGATGATTAAAATTATTAGTCTATCATATGGAATGTATTGTATGAGATAACATGAACGCTCGAATGTATTGATTTAGAATTGGAGTATTTAAAAAAATTATTATTATTAATTGTTCAGTTTTATGACGCATGAATCCTAGTCTTCAATCCCTGATTAATCCATTTTAAAACGCCTATAATTGTCCATTTTGTTAGCCCATTGTGTATTCTACAATGTTAATGGTGATGAATGTAATTATTGGATACAATATAATACATCATGCAAGCCTATTTTGTGAAGCTCATTAGCCCTTTGTGCAGTATACAACGTTCGTTCATATCCATGAACGTAATTATTGGAGACAATATATCGTGATAGCTAGCAGTTGCATCTCTTTTCATTGAAAAACGTTCGGAGGAGTAGGAAAAGGAAAAGTAGGAGGTGTTGAAGAGGAAAAGATGAATAAGTGCGACAAGGAAGGAAAATGAGAGAGAACTATCACGAAAAAGGGAAACGGTTCTCAGAAAAGTGCGACGAGAAAAAGAAGTGAGAGAGAATAATCACAAAAAGGAAAAACTGTTACAATCGTCGTAATGAAGGTGTGCCTGCCCTGTTGCTGTCAAAGCCACACACAGGGTAGTCTGTCCAAGCAAAGAAGACATTCTGGCAAGATGGGGAAATGACTTCAGCTCGACCAATATTGGTTCAAAAATTGAAAATTTGGTCTCAACTTGTAGGAAACATTTTTATCTACAATTTAAGACCAAATTTATAATTTTTCAATCAATATTGACCGAACCTTAGTCATTTTTCCATTTTTCCAGAATGTCTTCTTTGCTTGAAGAGACCATACACCCTTGTGCACCCCTGCATGGTGACAAATCTGCTCTGCCAAGAGAAAATTGCGCTTTTCTTTTCAACCTGTCTGCCCGCTCCTCTCATCTCGTGGTCCTATTTCCTTCTTGACCCTCACCAACACCCCTGCTCCCCTCACTAATACATGAAATGCTTGTCTTCATATCGTTTAGCAACGGGACTGACTTATGTTGGCCCAATAATATACAGTCTGATTGATGCAGCAGAAAATATATGTGAGAATCTTCAGAGTGATCAAATACTTTCAGAGAAGGAGCTGATTAATAATAGCTATTTGTGTAACTAGTGCCTAAAGTGGTAGATTGCTGCATCGAGTGAAACAGTGTGTAAAGAAGCACTTTTATAGCTATCTGTAGGAAAATTAGTGTTTGTGGAAATATTTTCTCTACAGAGCTAGAATAGGAAAACGATCACATCAAAAACGTAGAACTATCATAGTTTTTCATAGTTATCATAGAGTCTTTCATCTACCGTCAGATGAAGTCGTACTGTGACAGTCAGGAGCTGTAAGGGTCCATAGCCTATATACGCAGCCTACATATATAGATAGCCTTTATACCTGTTATATAAATAGCCTATTCAGTTTGATCATCCACATCTTATCGTCCAACTATCGGCGGTTTACAATTATTTTGGATTGCCGATTTCTTCATCCACTTACAGTTTCATACTGTCACAGTCCGAACTGACACGATGGATGTGAGCCCGAAGTGAATTGGGAAACCGGCAGTCATAAACATCTGTAAACCGGCAGGCAGAATGTTGGACTGAGGACTGTGGACTGTGATGAACGATCCATCTGATCGAACTTCACGAACTGTAAGTGGATAGAAGCCCTAATGTAGATCTTATACGAAGACAATAATATTCTAAGAGATCGTACTGTATTTCAATGTTATTGAGCAGCAACATGGCATACTTCTGAAACAATAATATACTATATATATCCCATCCACAATTACTTGATATAAAGTAAAAATCAATACTTTTGCGATGAAAAAACCATAGAAACAATTCAACACAGCCCCGACAAAGAAATGCATTATTTTAATTAAATTGGATCATTTTCATGCGTTTTACTCTTACCTCCTGTCACACTTCTCATCACGAACTTTTGTGCATTGTAAATCAACCTACCGGTATAAAATGAATTATTATTACTAGTAGTCTTTTTTTTTAAGCAGTCTGTAGCCTACACAGACACCGAATAAACTCCACGGAGCCAAGGCAAGCTATAAACTCTCCAAGCTTTGAAATGTTAGACTCACAAATTTTGAACAATAAAACATCACAGTGTGGCCAAGTGATTTAGGCAGCTATCAAAAACAATAATAAGACTTCTTGGTCAGCTTGGACAGTGAATATAAAGTTCACAGTCCACGCAAAGAAGGCATTCTGGCAAGATGAAAAAAAGACTCCAGCTCAGTTAATATTGGTTCAAAAATAATAAATTTGGTTCCAAATTGTAGATCAGAATGTTACCTTCAATTTGAAATCAAATTTATAATTTTTGAATCAACATTGACTAAGTTGGAGTCATTTTGCCATCTTGCCAGAATGTCTTCTTTGCTTGGACAGACTATATCTCTCCTATTCACTGGCTTAGAGAAACGGCTATTGCGTGAGATTCTGTTTGCGCTAGCTGTAGACGCGATTGTGTCTGTGTTGGTAAGCTTTGAGCAGCTATTGCAAACAATTCGCTCGCGTTGAAAATTTATACAGCTCGGTTGTCGAGAAACGAGCGACACTCAGTCGAAAACAAACAATTGTCAAATCCCTTTCAAGAGCTGCTCGCGCTCTGTATGTGTATGCGCTTTTCTCTACACAACCACAATAGTATTGAGCGTAAGTTATATAACCGACTTTACTACTGGACTTGCTTAGAATCAAGAAAGCATATTGTGAGTATGGTGAGTAGCTCATACTATTCTAACGAGAGCAAAGTGAGTATGAAGAATAACTCCCTCTATTCTCTATTCCGGAGATAACATTGTGAGAATAAAGAATAGCTCACACTATTCTCCATTCTAGAGAAATTAATGTGAGTACAAACACAAAGAATAACTCACACTATTGAAAGTAATGCGAGTAGAGAAAATAATTCACACTATAATTATTTATTCTCTTTTCTAGTAGTTTTGAAGCTGTGAATAAGGCTCAAGCATAAAGTACCCACATAAACCACCCTATAGTATAGTCTGACCAAGCAAAGAAGAGCCTCTTGCATGATGTGAAAATGACTCCAGCTTGGTCAATATTGATTTAAAAAATATCAATTTGATCTCAAATTGTAGGGAACGATTTGATCTACTATTAAGACCACATTTATAATTCTTCAAAAAATATTGACCAAGCTGGGGTCATTTTTCCATCTTGCCAGAGGCTCTTCTTTGCTTGGTCGGACTATAGTAGTTTTTACGATGTGAATGAAACTCCTGCCTTATAATTAGCCAAGCCAAGCCAAGCCTACA